>JASEVX010000002.1:19506774-19548775 GCA_031761405.1 Serripes groenlandicus
ATCCAGATAAGACTTCACAGAGGTACAGACTGATCTAAATCAAAACTGGAAAACTGGGCGCAGAGCCCAAAGCTTGGCTTTCTGACATAACTAATATACATGTACATTGTTTTCAATCCTGGTTTATGTTTTAAATATTAGGCTATTTAAAAGGAAAAAGTAGAAAAAGGTACATGTATAGTGTTTGTAATCCCATTCTTTAGTTTATCATTTTATTTTATTTAAAGACACTTTTATTTGCAGTTATTGTCTTATGTCATGTATTAAAACAGCATTCAATGATATTCTGCATCAAGTTTTATTTTAAAACAGAATGGATAAAGAACATCCAATACAATCATGGAATAACAGTTATTATGGTGAATACTGGAGAGGAAATTCATATGGGCAGTTAGTGATATACACTTTGGTCATTAGTACCTGTATATTCAATGAAAATTGCATGCATCTTTAACCGTGGGGTAATATTCTTTCATGCATACCCATCAAAACGGTAAATAGATTGAGAGCAAACCGTACACTCATAGAATCACAGCTGTTATGTCAAGTCAAGTCAAAAGTTTTTATTGACGAAAAACATTACAAATGCGGACAACACTATATATATTATATAACATGAATAAAATATAATAAATTGTATAATAATAAACAATATAGATAGGAATGTTATACAGAATTGTCATTTTCGTTCTGGCGATAAATGAAAGCCGTGTATGTAAATTTAGCCAACTTGCTCATAACTATTGTAGATTGACATTTAAGCAGCTGTACAAACTTTTGCCTAGTTGGCCATTTACAATAGTATTTAGGCAGAATATTAGTTCTTAATTCTCGATAATAGGGACAACTAGAATAAAGTGATATTCATTTTCCAAAACATTCATTGTGCATTTTTTACTTATTTTACTTGTACGTGGTGTGTTGTTATGTCGACCGGTTTCGATCTCTAAAGAATGGCTTGAACATCTCAGTTTACCTGAGAATGCCTGTCTATATCTGAAGTTCGATACATGTACCGTATATGTTTCCAATGCAATATCATTTTTTATTAATGAAAATAAATCAAGTTTGCTAGACGTTTCGATGTCATTGAGATAATGCTGTAAATATTGATCATATATTCGTTGTGTTATAGCGGCGATATGACCATCATTTACAGCAGTACTGTTCCATAAAAATTGAAATCCTAAGTCACATAACAATTGTTTCACATTAACAGACCAGGTATTACAATTGTTTGAGCCAATGTTATTATAATTATACATGAGTTTATACATCAGGGAATCCGGAGTTTTGCCAAGCTTATACCAATATTTGATAATTCTATTTTTTCTAGTAACAAAAAGAGGGAATCGCCCAAGTTCACCATAGATACAACCATTCGTTACATTGCGATTTAAGCCCATACTATTCTTAATGAATTTCAAGTGAACATTTTCTACGTCAGGAGATTTGTGAAATCCGTATACCTGTGATCCGTAGCTCAAAATGGGATTAACCATGCTATCAATTAACTTTATTGTATCCCTGATATCGAAATTGACCTTATCAAAAAGTAAGTATAAGGAAAACATCGCTTTTCCTGCTTGGTCAGACAATGTTCTCTGGGTTTGATAAAAACTACCATTACTAGAGAGGTTTACTCCCAAATAGGAAAATCTAGTTACATTCTTTAAAATTTCATTATTATAATAAAGACTAACATTTTCCGGATGCTGTCCCTGTTTAAAAACCATTACAACCGTTGTGTCGGTATTAACTGTAATGCCCCATTTAACACAATAGTTATTCAGTTGGTTCAATAAACTCTGTAATCCATCACTGGTATAAGCTAGCAATACAGTATCGTCTGCAAATAACAGGATAAATATTTTAAGTTCATCTATGGTAAATGAATCATTTTCTTGTACTACAAGATTCTCGTACATGTCATGTATAAATAAAATGAACCCAAATGGCGACAACGGCTCGCCGTGTTTGACGCTCGGATAACTGTTGAAAAATTCAGAATAACTTATGTTAGAACGAACACATGACTGTACTCGTTCATACATTGCTCGTAGCATTTTAACTATCTTGCTCGAGGCACCCTGATTAAGTAATTTTTGCCAAATACCGTTTCTATACACAAGGTCGAAAGCCTTCTTAAAATCAACAAAAGTGCAATATAACTGTTTCTTCTCGTGCTTTATAACTTTGTTAACAATCGAGCTAAGAATAAAAATGCAGTCTGTAGTACTGCACTTCTTTCGAAAACCAAATTGACACTCGTGAAGCACATTGTGACTTTCGGCACATTTGCGCAATCGGTTATCTAACATAATAGAAAATATCTTAGAGAAAATAGTAGTTAAAGTTATCCCTCTATAATTGTTTACATCAGATAAATTACCTTTTTTGGGAACTGGAACGATTATCCCTTTAGTCCAGCTTTCCGGGTATAAACTGTTATTGTACATGTAATTGAACAATTTGCACAAGTTATGACTTAATATCGATTTACATTCTAAACACATTTCTGGCAATAAATTGTCGACATGTTATGGTGATAATTGGAGAGGAAGTTCATATATGCAGTTAGTGATATACCGTTTGGTCATTGGTGCCTGTCAAAACAATGAAAATTGCATGCATATTTGACTGTGTGCTAATATAACTTCCTGCACAACATCAAACAAGGGAATATATTGAGAGAAACTCATACAATGATGGAACTACATCTGTTATGACGATGACAGGAGAGGAAATTCGGCGGATTACATATAATACCAACGGTGAGATGAATAACTAAGTGATAATGACAATTTGAAGGAAAATATTGTAAACACTCTGGATGCCTTATTTTAAACATAAGCATGTTGAAATGATTTCAGAATAACTGTTTTGATTATATCTAGGCTAAGTTTAAATATATCCGGTCATAAATTAAGTCACTTGGCCAAATTGAAGGAATATCTTGTTAACACACTAGAGACTGCATTATTTGCTCCAGCAGCTTGAAAAACAGTCAGAATGTTTGTCTTTCTTTTATCTATGCTAAGGTTGAAACTTCGGTCATGTGAAGTCAAAACCTAGGTCACCAGTTCAAATTGAAGGAACATCTTATTAACACTCTGTAGGCTGCATTTGAATATTTTAATAGCATATTGAAACTTTGTCAATAATTGTTATTTTGGAGAATTCTAGGCCGAGTTCAAATATAGGTCATGATGGGTCACAAACTAGGTCACTTTACCAAATTGAAGCAAAATCCTGTTAGTCTAGAAACCACACTTTTCCATCAGCAGATTGAAGCTTTTTCAGAATGTTTGTCTTAACAATATCTAGGCCTAGTAAAAATAAAGGTCATGGTGGGTCAAAAACTAGGTCACTAGACCAAATTGAAGGAACATTTTGGTAACACTAAGAAATTTTAAATGTTGCATTTTTAATTTTAGCATGGGTAGGGTACAAAAACGGTCTCGGTTCCGACAGCTTGTAACAGATTCCTTAATCATGGTATTCACATACCTACAGCTTAGACCCTTGAAGCTTTTTCAGGCTGCTGGAAGGTCATTGAGTGCTTCGAACCACATATCTTCAGCTGTGTTGATTGGTACAAGTGGTAAAACTGCTGCTCGTCTGGTTAGGCGGTGAATGTCTTCATTAGTTCTGTATTCGTCTGTCAAAGCAGTAGATTGTTCCTTCCTCCAGATACACTGTGCGTAGTGGAAGAAGCAAGCTTTCGCGTCCGTCGTCTGGAAGACCCGTCTATCAGCTTTTCTTGGCTGGCATGGCGTTGCAGAAGCGCTGCGTGGCGAACACGAGCATTCTGCTGTTTTCATTCTCGTCTATAAGCAGAAACTGCTCACCAGCTGATATCTCTGTCCACTCTCCTTCCAGACGTATATCCTGTCTTTTTCTCTGAAGCACTGGTCTGTCTTTGCTTTTTTCGCAATAAAGTTGAGACTTACATCCTTACAAATTTGTGACCATCAATAACCAGACTCATTCCGCCGCGCTTGTTCTTCACAACATCTCGTTTGATTAGAGCATTAGCCATGTTTTCAGTATGATATAAAAACACTAAATGATACTATTCCCCAAAATTTTCAATTCAATAAATGCAGTTTGGTTTTTAGAACAGAACAGAACAGAACAGAACTTTATTACATCTCTCGGTACATACAGTACAGCTCACGCGGAAAACGCATCGTCCGCGAGCCACCGCGGACAAATCTCAACGCGGACAAATATTTTGGTCCGCGAAGGTGGGTGGAATTCCACCCATCACCGCGATTTGTTTTTATGTCCATCGCGGACGCAACAAGATAACCCCAGGGGGTTGATACAACCGATCATCGTGGAGTTGCGGTGGAACCATCGCGGAATCGCGGTGATATTTCTTTGAATAGATAAGCTTTTTCTCGCCGTTTTGCTGGGATTTTTTTTTTAATTTTTAATTTTTATTTCATTACAGTACTAATAAATGTTGTTGAAGAGGATAATGATTATAAATCAGTACTAACTATAAAGCAGCATATATGCGTAACAACTTAATTCATTAACATTCATCAATACAATTCCCCTAAACTTGGATGTATTCTTGAACTTTTATCAATATTTACACTTTTATTTGTAGATATTGTAAATACCTTTTCCATATATGTGTTACGCTGATATTTCTATCGTAGGGAATCTTCTTCGGGGTAGGCTGCAAAAGCAACAAATGAAGGCACTCAGAATTCTATATATCTTTATATAAGGTCGACGAAGTGCGACTTAGTCGACTGAGTACGATGGAAATGTGTATCTCTCATCTCTCACAAGATAACATGCAACAAAACAAATAAATGAACAAATTAACATTTACGAATAAACTTACAAAATAAGACATTCAATGCAGCTGAAAATAAATGAAGATGAAAATAATGATAATGTATTTACCTGCAAAAGCAACAAATGAAGGCACTCAGAATTCTATATATCTTTATATAAGGTCGACGAAGTGCGACTTAGTCGACTGAGTACGATGGAAATGTGACAAGATAGGTGTCGTAGAGTGCGCTTCACTTGTCACGATGTTTAGGTAAGTTCACGTGCAAAGAATGTGCAATGAGGCCCCGATATGTATAATAATGAAATGGTATGTGCTGAAATGAGGCCATGGCATGAGTACTTTTAATAATAATGAGAGATGAACGTTAAGTGAATATTAGTGAATATTGGTAAGTACTACATGCAAATGAACGTCAGTAATATGAGAAGAGAAAGTTTGAAGAAAACACGTACAATAAGACGACACACACATATAACGATTAACAGACAAATCATCCCTGTGACATACTCCCCCCCTAGGAGAAAATGTCGTCCCGACATTTCTTAACCGTTGTAGGCATAATAAATAAAATCCCTATTAGTACTAAGTACTAAATAGCTACAACTAATAGCCTACAAACAATACTTTTTTAATCTAACCTGTATTTTACAGATACTTGTAAAGGAAATATACGCTAACAACTAGTTAGTCCTTATAGCTAAAAAGGGCAGACACAAGTAAAAGCGACAAGCCCTGTTACTCTCGAAATAATACAGTTCATGTATTATTAAAGCATAACACTTTGTACCCTAAACGTTCAATGTACAGCGCAAAAATGCGTGTTTACCATGTACTACATGTACTTGGTAAAATATATACAACTGAGAACAATGTTTAGGATTTTCATTATTAAATCATCTTAAATAGAATATATATTAAATTGACAAGCATTTAATTAATTAAACCAGTCACATGTTCTGGATACTGAAACTCTGAAACTGAGAAAAAAAAGAATTAGTCAACTTTCCAGTTGTTGTCTATCCATTTTGGACGCTGTCTATCCCGTGGGGTACGTCTTGGAACAAATGGCGGAGCTTCCGGTCGAAGGTCGACATTCCCTGGACGCCGGGCTGGAATCACATAATTACCTGATTTCGAGGGTAAGGGGACGGAATCCTCCTTTGGAGGCAAACGGGGTGCCTGCAAGGGCAACCCCATGAAAGGTAGTAACAGATTACGATGGAGCGTCTTTGGGTCCGCATTGGTATCTTCCTGCTGGACCTTAAAAACTGGAAGATCTGGATTAGGTTGGGACACAACAACAAAGATGTCTTTACTCCACCGGTCTGCAAGTTTGCACTTACCTTTCAACCCTACATTCTTAACGAGAACCCGGTCTCCTGGTTCTAGTTTTGCTTCCCTGACTCGAAGGTCGTAGCGCTTCTTATGGCGCATGGCCTGTCGCCTTGCTTCACAAGTTGCCACTCTGTAAGCGAAATCTAACCTGGACTTTAGTCCAGTGACGTAATCCGACTTTGTTGAGGCAAAAGAGGACTCGTCAGCAGATATGCCGAGAAAAGCGTCAACAGCAAGGCGAGGATGTCGACCGAACATAAGGAAATGCGGTGTATACCCAGTGGTTTCATGTCTTGTGGAGTTGTACGCGTGAACTAACGCAGGAACGTGCGCCTTCCAGTTTTCCTTATTCTTCTCTTCTAAGGTCCCAAGCATGTTCAAAAGCGTCTGATTAAACCTCTCCGCCATCCCATTGCCTTGAGGATGATATGGCGTGGTCCTGGACTTGGACACATTTGCCAAAGAGCAAAGTTCCTTAATCAGAGCACTTTCGAAGTTTCGACCCTGGTCACTATGCAAACGGCTTGGAAAGCCATAGTGACAGATAAAAGAGTCAAAAAGTGCCTTAGCTGTGGTACGTGCTGTTTGGTTCTTGGTAGGAAGGGCTTGAGCGAAGTGGGTATAGTGATCAGTAATGACCAAAACATTCTCATACCCACTTTTTGACATCTCCAATGTTAAGAAGTCTATGCAGACAATCTCCAATGGGTAAGATGACTGGATTGGAACTAGACCAGTACTACGAGTAGAAGGAGTTTTTCGTCGAATGCATCGTGGACAATTCCTAATCCGATGCTCAAGGAAATTGTCAATGCTGGGCCAAAAGAATCGACTTTTGACTAATGAACCTGTCCGCTCAATTCCTTGGTGACCAACACTGTCATGAAGACTAGAAAATACTAAGTCTAAAAATGTTTCTGGCAGAGCAAGCTGGTCAACATCATGTCCACAGACTTTACCATGGCGATAAAGAAGTCCGTCCTTGAGAAATAGGTGGGACCACTCCCGGAGGTATCTGCGAACTGGCTTAGACTCTTTTGCACTCAGTCTTTTTGTTGGTTTGTGTCCAGATGACAGAAGACAAATCACTCTGGAAATCGTTGCATCTTTCTTTTGCTCTACTTTCCAGTCTACGTCTGAAAGAGGTGTGGCTGTTGCAGCCAAGTCAATCTGCTGTGAAAATGACACGCACTCGAAAGCAGGCGACTGTTCAGCAGGCAGCAAAGACGCTCGAATTACAGCTTGGACACTGTCAGTGTGTACCATAACATCCGTCATAGGGTGTCGTGACAAGAAATCAGCATCTATGTTGCTTTTTCCAGATCTGTACTGGAGGCTGAAGTTGTACATAGCTAACGCAGCAAGCCAGCGATGAGAGGTAGCGTCAAGCTTTGCTGTCGTAAGGCAATATGTTAACGGGTTATTATCCGTACGGACTTTGAAATTGTTTCCATAAAGATAATCGCTAAATTTATCTACAACTGCCCATTTAAGGGCAAGGAACTCAAGTTTATGTGCAGGGTAGTTACGCTCGGTAGGCCGAAGACCCCGACTTGCGTATGCAATTACCCGTTCTTTGCCATCAGCTTGCTCTTGGTAGAGGACAGCGCCAAGTCCAGCACCACTAGCATCAACATTCAAAACAAACGGTTTGGCGAAGTCAGCATAAGCAAGCACAGGTGGTGTTGTCAGCGTTTCAATAAGCTTCTCAAACGCTGTTTGCTGTTCTGATCCCCAGTGCCAAGGAGCTGCATCTCTTTTAGAACATTTTATGTTGGTACTATGTCCTACCAATAAAGCATTTAATGGTTTGGCAATCTGGGCAAAGCCAGGGACAAAACGCCGATAATATCCAGCAAAACCAAGAAAGCTGCGTAGTTTCTTGATGGTGTTAGGGACAGAAAAATCCTTCAGAGCAGCGATCTTGTCGGGGTCCGTCTCTACTCCATCTTTGCTTACAAGATGTCCAAGATACTTGACTTGAGGAAGAAAGAATTCACACTTCGAGCCTTTCAATTTCAATCCAGCCTCCTTAATACGGCAAAATACGGACTCTAGCCGTTTGAAGTGTGTCTCTAGGTCCTTGGAAAAGATGATGATGTCATCCAAATAAATGAGACATTCCTGAAGATGCAAATCTCCCATACATCTTTCCATGAGACGCTGGAATGTAGCCGGGGCATTAGTCAAACCAAATGCCATCCGGTTACATTCATAAAATCCCAAAGGCCCTACAGAAAAGGCCGTTTTGTGCTTGTCCTCTTCCTTCATTGCAACCTGCCAATAACCAGCGCGAAGGTCAAGTTTAGAGAAGATAGACGAACCGCCAAGGCAGTCAATGGTTTCTTCGATCCTTGGTAACGCATACGCATCAGGGATGGTTCGGCCGTTTAGTTTGCGGAAATCAATGCAGAAACGGAGTGAGCCATCCTTCTTCCGTACCAAGACGATATTGCTAGAAAATGGACTCTTCGACTCCCTGATGGCTCCTGCCGCTATCATCTCCCTGAGATGCTCCCTGACCTCCTCAAAAATACCTGGCGGGATGCGTCTGTAGGGTTGTTTAAACGGAGTGGATTCCGTAAGGGTGATCTCATGTTCCACAAGATTTGCACAACCCAAATCAGTTGGTCCAGTTGAAAAAATGTCCTTCCATTTTTCTATAAATTGTAGGGCTTCTCCTCTTTTGTCAGCCAAAAGATCCGACGGGGGAATGACAATTCCAAGTTCCTCAAGAGTTTTCTCAACTGGATTGACAAAAGAGGGTGATGTTTCTTCCCTGGGATCAACCTCCCTGACCACATTGACCTCGGTAATGAATCCCAGCAAAGAGCGAGGTTTGATGGTAACTGGATGGGCTGTCATATTACAGATCCGAACGGGAACCTTTGAAAATGATTTCTCTGGGTGCACTTCTACTAACCGAGGGCAAATCACGAAGTCATGGGGGTGTTCACGATCTTCAATTACCCCATGCACCAAGCTACCTGAAGCTCTGACAAAACCAGAGACAGTACGTGATTGGTTAGCCTGAAGTATGATTGGCCTCTTTTCAAAGCACTTAACAGGGAACGGTTTAGTATCTACAAGTATTGAAAATGCCGTATGCCAAGGCGACTGTGCAGGCACATTTAAGCCACAACGCTTGAAGTAGGAAATAACGTTTGTACCAACAATCAAAGGGACGGCTGAAGAGTAAGTAGTGTCCTCCACAATCAAGCAAGGAACAAGCACTGAACCAGATGACAGAGCTGGTACAGACAGGTCTAGGACTGAATAGCCAATATAGGGTATTGCAGTATCATTTGCACCCTTTACACAAAAATCCGACAGTGGTAGCAATTCAGGTTTATGATCAAGACCGAAGAACAATGATTTACTCAAAGTGGTAATCATTGACCCTGTGTCCAGTAATGCCATGGTGATCTTCCCATTGACGGCAACCTCTGTTTCAGTTGTACTACCCACTAGATTGATGGTTGGCGGACCCTTGTCATTAGGCTTTTCTTCTACCGGTCCTGGGTAGAAGGAGCCTTGGAGTTTAAAGGGCTTGCATCAGTCTTGGGGGCATTCTGGCGTTGGTTTTCAGAAGTGTTCTGGCGTTGGTTTTCAGAAGTGTTCTGGCGTTGGTTTTCAGAAGTGTTCTGGCCTTGGTTTTCAGAAGTGTTCTGTCCTTTCCATCCTCTATTCCAATTGGACTTGGGCCTCTTCAGCTCCTCCAATCCCTTTTCAACTTTTCCTATGCGACTGTCGAAGGCCTTCATCATATCTGACAGTTGTTCCAACTTCTGAAGAACTTGCAGGTCAGTGTTGGCACTATATTGCAGTACATGATTTGGACGAGACGTACTGGACTGGCTTTCACTCCTCCAAGACATCATCTCCATCTCAACCTGGCGTAACTCCCTCCTAAGACTGGAATAGTCTTTTACAGTGTCAAACTTGTAACGTGTAGCATTCTTTAAATCTCTATCATGAAGGCCCGACCATAACTTGTTACAGAGCATATCATTGCGTACGTCCGTAGACAAGACCACCTGATGGCTACAAAGCAGATGCTCCAATCGTTGACTATAGTCCACAATTGATTCTCCTTTTAACTGATGTGCAGAATAGAACTGCTCTTTTAACTTCTCCACACTCGCAACATTTCCATATGTGGCAACCATCTCCTTCATGATGTCTGTAATGGAAGCATATTCTCCAAGGAATAGTAAAACAGATCTAGCCTTACCTCTAAGACTACTGCGGATGGACTCCAGTATAATCTGGTCTGAATAGATGCCAGCCTTCCATAGACAATTGACCTCATACTTCCACACGTTGAAATCAACATCTTCTTTCCTATCCTCACCAGAGAAAAAGGGAAGCTTAGGAACTCTTTGTGAAGAAATGAAACTTGGGTTAGTATACGTCTTCAACGGCTGTTTGGTTGGATGCCCAAACGATAACTGTTGATTAAATCCATCTGACCATTGTACATGACGATCAGTCTCATATGGTGGATGTCCAAGTCTAGCAGCAAATTTCTCATAATGTGGAGAGTTGTGAGACAAATAATCCTGGTGAGACGAAGGCTGTTGTGGAACTTGTTGAACAGATGTTGGAATCTGGTTGTATAGTGCCGAAGGGCGACTGCAGGAAGTGTCAACAGCTGAATCAGAAGTGTAAGAGGTCGTTGGATAAGGGTTGCATGAAGGGTAACTGGGTATAGGATAGGGACAACATAATGAGGGCGAAGGATGAGTGGATGAACGGTCAGGGTTACCTGAAATGAGATGAGGGTAAGTGGGCGAAGGGTGAAGGTATGATGGGAAAGGGTTAACTGGAGTGGGATGAGTGTAAGTGGGCGAAGGGTGAAGGGATGAAGGGTAATGATAAGCTGGAGTGGGCTGAGGGTAAGTGGGCGAAGGGTGAATGGATGAAGGATCAGGGTTACCTGTAGCAGGATGAGTGTGAGTGGGCATAGGGTGAAGGGATGAAGGATGAGGGTTACCTGGAGCAGGAAGAGGGTGAGTAGGCAAAGGGTGAAGGGGTGAAGGGTCAGGGTTACCTGAATCAGGATGATTAGGCAAAGTGTGAAGGGATGGAGGGTCAGAGTTACATGAAGCCACTGAATGAGGAGGCTGGGGTGAAGGGTTATCGGATATAGGAGTCAGGAAGTTCACAGGAAAAGGAGGCCTATTTGGTGTTTGCAGCTCCAGCACTTGTTTACTTCTGGTAACACTAGAAGATCTTTTCGGAGGGTTGGGCTTTTCCTGTGCAGGGGTCAACAACGGAGGAGACAAACTAGCCTCACGGACAGGGGTAGGGGTACCATACTTAGAGTATAAGTTATAGGCCATACTGAAAGTGATGTAAAAATTTCTTTTTTTTTTTTTTTTTTTTTTTTTTTTTTTTACCTATAAACAAACAGTATTTCAGAAATCAAAAAAATATTATACCTGTCCTTATCTTCCTTAATGTTTATCCAACCCGATATCAGGAACAAATAATTATTTATTTAATTATAACTGAAATAATTTTATTGAACTAAGTTGATCAAATTACGGGTAAAGGGTAATTTATTCTTTACATGTCGCATAAGAATTGATCGACAATAAGGGTATATTGCCGAAAAATTCTAAAGTATTAATCAACGAACAAAGTCAATCTCTCCCTATAATCTCTAGCATCTACTGTAACTAATGTTATTTACTATACTATCAACAGCAAAATAACGCTTAAACCAGCACTCCAGTGTCACAGGATTGATGTTTACACCTTTTCAATGGTACCAATAGCATAGAGTAAACATAAAAGAAAAGAAACACAAACAACAGAGGCTAAAGAAGAGATAGTGTTAGAAAGTTAAATTGAATGATGTATTAAGCTCACCCCAAGTGCATCAACAGGACTGTAGTGAAATGTGAATAATATATATGATGTATGATGAATCGATGATGAACATAACAGCAGTATGAATGTCAACAAATTCTGTAAAAGGAAAAGGATTACAAATTTGAAAGAGTTACATACAGAACAACTTAATACATAATTATACAGATTTATACAGATACAACAATTGTGTAGGAATTTAACATACTTAAGCTTCCTTTTACACGATGTTTTCAAAGGTGTTCCAAGTACACGCAAGACAAGTGAAGTGATCGTATATCAACGTGTAAAACGATGCACACATGTAAAACGTTAGTTCACACATAGATCACAGGAGAACTAAACACACAATCTTTGACTTAACAACAAAATAAATGGAAATCAAAACACAATGTTTTGAAATTGTCAGTGTTAATTATTACCATGTAATCATAGTCCAAATCCGGGCACAAACGGTATTCACTCGAGTGGCTTATTTTAATGTAGCCTAAGCTACTTGTCCAATTAACTAAATATAAATGGCACTAGCATTAGTCAAACCGAAAGTAGAATTCAACATATCCGGTTGACCTCCGACTGACCCTGAACCCGTTACGGTTCTCGGCCTTCTCCGGAAAACGTCCTTCGTCAAAACGTTACCCTTTTCTTTCTAGCGCCCCCGCTTGACTGTTTTCTCGCCGGTCCAAAAATTCACATTGGCCACCAATGTTACGCTGATATTTCTATCGTAGGGAATCTTCTTCGGGGTAGGCTGCAAAAGCAACAAATGAAGGCACTCAGAATTCTATATATCTTTATATAAGGTCGACGAAGTGCGACTTAGTCGACTGAGTACGATGGAAATGTGTATCTCTCATCTCTCACAAGATAACATGCAACAAAACAAATAAATGAACAAATTAACATTTACGAATAAACTTACAAAATAAGACATTCAATGCAGCTGAAAATAAATGAAGATGAAAATAATGATAATGTATTTACCTGCAAAAGCAACAAATGAAGGCACTCAGAATTCTATATATCTTTATATAAGGTCGACGAAGTGCGACTTAGTCGACTGAGTACGATGGAAATGTGACAAGATAGGTGTCGTAGAGTGCGCTTCACTTGTCACGATGTTTAGGTAAGTTCACGTGCAAAGAATGTGCAATGAGGCCCCGATATGTATAATAATGAAATGGTATGTGCTGAAATGAGGCCATGGCATGAGTACTTTTAATAATAATGAGAGATGAACGTTAAGTGAATATTAGTGAATATTGGTAAGTACTACATGCAAATGAACGTCAGTAATATGAGAAGAGAAAGTTTGAAGAAAACACGTACAATAAGACGACACACACATATAACGATTAACAGACAAATCATCCCTGTGACATATGTTTTCAAAAGTCGCAAATATATTTCATCATGGGGAATTTCACCTTTGCCACAATATTTTCAAAAGTCGTGTAGTGCAGAGACGTCTGAAAGCGTCTATTTATATGGGAAAGGGATAACGACAATACTCTCCAAAGTGTAACATACAACTTTTGTACTTTAATCAATACATACATTTGAAAAACAAAACATAAAGACTGTACATAGATGATTAATCACTGGTGTGAAAAGTTTATATGACAGAAAAAACAGACACAGACACATTTCATTTGCTTATTTAGATAATCCTTTATCGGAAGTACAATGTACAGTTTTCAACAATATTACAATTGGATAATTCATTTATTAAGTTGATAAGAAAAGCTCAAAAATCAACAATCTGTCTTTATTAAGAGATTCAAGTACATGTACCGTATATACAAAATTCAAAGATATATATACAATGTACATGTACATGTACATGTATTGTAATTTAACAATATTTCTCTCTTACTAAAAAATGTGAGATAATCATATGTACGATAAACGTATATCCGATGTCCGCCATTTTCTATTACGAAACTTGACGTTATCGTAAACAAACACTGTTTTTCGAATAATTTGCTGAAATGGAATGAATTTTAGCAAGTTGTGTCATAAAATAATTCCAATTCGTCAATAAACGTGCAAATGTACATAATCGGTAAAAAAACAACTTTTTAATAAAAGTATAACATTTTTACAGGTAAATATTGCGGTGGAATCGCGGTGATTTCAAAATAGATAAGAATAGATAAGAAGCTCGAATCGACGACATGTCAATCGCGGTGATATAATTAGCCCGTAGGCGGTATTGCGGTGATCATATAGGTTGAATTGCGGTGATTATCCGCGATGAAAAATATTTGTCCATCGTGGGATCGCGGAAAACGCGTTTTCCGCGTGAGCTGTACTGTACAGTACAACATGAGGAAATAGTATAATTACAAGAGATCTATTTAAATACTATCACGTGATCACATATTTCATTTTTGCCTAAAGGTAGGATTGTACTCAGTCTTCCATGGATACTCTGCTTATGAGAGGCAGGGTATTCATGGCTAACCACGTACACAAATACAAATTTAAGTCGGGGTTTCCATTGGAGGGAAAATAACATACAATAAGGATTATTCTTTAGTTTCGGAACGAAAAGGTAAAGAAAAGAAAAACATTGTGGAAAGGAGACAAATCGCAACATGTAGTTAAATTTCTTTCCTTTTCCAATGTCTTTCATTATATCTAGGGAGGAAGAATAAAAGTAATATCAGTTGTGAGGTGTTTAGCTATCAAATACTTTTCCATTTGTTTTCAATTGGGAAGAGTTGTTTAAATTGATATTAAAGTTACATCAGCAGTGGGAAATTTATATGTACATAATTACAAGTAGAAACATATGCTAGACTACATGAAAAATGATATTATAGTATACAGACACAAGAAAACTATTAAGCATTTAAATGCAGAGCAGTTCAAATTTAAAACATAAAACTTGTTTGTAGTAAAGAAACAGTGGTCGATTTCTAACTCGATTCGCAATCTTGACTTCCAAGTCTAAAGCTACGCATGCATTACGGTTCAACACTCGGTACCGGACTATCACGGATAAAACATGTCGGATTACGTCATAGCCAACTGTGTGTTGGACTATCCAGCCAATCAGAGCATAGTTTGCATTGGGCCAGATTACACACGATAATGAATGGGATATGACATTTATGTTTCGAGGTCAAGTAAGTTTATTTGTTTACATTTGTTTATTTTTTACTATAGATCAAAGTTTATGGTTATTTATGGGTTTCCCTGAGTATTGTTGAAACGAATTTGGCAATTGGGATAAGTACATCACGTTTAGTTTCATTCATAATTCGGTTAAAAGCATATGTGTTATTTATTACGTGTTTTCCAGACAGGAAATATTTTCGGTTGTTAGAGAAATAAGGACAGGAAAATAAATAATGCATTTCGTCGCCTAATTGGTTTAATGTACATAATTTGCATTTCCTTTCCAGGAGCGGCGTCCCATCCCATCTCCCAGTCTCGACGTATAACCTGTGGTTGGCTGTTCTAAATAGGAACATGTTTATTGCTAAAGATAAGGGGAGAGTGGACAGGTAAGGCTCAAATATTAATTCAGTTTTAAAGGTGTTATAAGTTCTCCCTTTTTGAGATTGCTTTGTTTCCTGTGACCATTTTTGTTTAAACTGGTCAGTCAGATTCGGTTTGATTAACGAATGTATATTTTTTACTTTGTTATGATTTTGTGTAGCCCAGATTATTCCGTTACCAGTTTTAAGTAGAATATCTTGTATACATGTAAGCCATTTGTATTGCTTATTTGTGGCGTTTAAGAATGAAATTGTAAATTTGTTTAGATATGTTATTGTTGATGGTAGTACATATTATTTTATTCCAGAATTTTATCATCCTAGATTGAATAGTAATTGTTAATGGATATCGACCTAATTCACCATAGAGCATATATCTTGGCGTTGATTTTTTAGCTTTGGTTATTTTTCTTAAAAAGTTTAAATGTACTTTTTCTAGGTGCTCGTGTGATTCGTAGCCCCATATTTCGCTCGCATACAAGAGGATTGGTAAGACTGTCTGATCAAAAACCTTTAGTTGTAAATCTATGGGGAGATCTAGGGAGCGTGATTGGACCAAGACAGAATGTACTGCTCTTTTAGCTTGTTCTGCAAGATGTTTGCGAGCTGAGAGAAATGAGCCATTGCTAGAGAAAATGAGGCCAAGGTATTTATAATTATCAGTTATCTCTATTGATTCTTCATTGTATGTGAAATTAAATTTCGATATGTTTCTCGCCCCAAAAAATACAATTTTGTTTTTTGTAAGATTTACTTTTAGCTTCCATTGTTCACAATATTCATGGAAGTGATTTATTGTATTTTGCAAATCATTTGCATTTTCTGCTAAAAGGATAGTGTCATCTGCATATAGAAGAACAAGGACTTGCAACCAGAATTGTTCATCAATATCTGATTGTAAAGAAACACCGCTGCTATTTTTAAAAATCAGGTGAGATTCTAGATCATTTATGAACATTGAGAATAAAATAGGTGATAAGTTTTCGCCTTGACGGACTCCGGTTTCACATGCAAAAAAAAGGGGACTGTTGTCCTTTTAGTGATACACATGATTTAATGTTTTGATACATTTGGTAAATAACTTTGAAAACTTTTCCATTAATACCTGTAGTTAGAAGTTTAGACCACAAACCAATTCTCCAGACTTTATCAAAGGCTTGCGAGAAGTCAACAAAGCAACAAAATAGTTTGTGTTTTCTTTTCTTTAGGGTATTAATAAGACAGTTTAGTGCAAACATATGGTCAGAGCAAGAATAATGTTTTCTAAATCCAGCTTGGTTTTTCCTTTAAAAGATCATTTTCCTCTATGAAATTATTAATTCTGTTGTTTAATATTGCAGTGAAGACTTTTCCAAGACAAGACAGTAAGGTTATTGGTCTATAGTTATTTGGATCGGATGGGGGGCCTTTACCTTTGTAGATAGGGTGTATTGTTCCACTTAACCAAGATTCTGGCATATGTCCTGTGTCTAGGATTGAATTGAAAAGGAAGACATAGGCAGGTAATAATATTTCTTTATTGCTTTTTAGATATTCATTTAATATGTTGTCTGATTCACTTGGAGCTTTTGAATTTTTGAGTTGTGTTATGCATTTAATGATTTCCACGGCAGTAATTGGTGCATCCAAACTTGAGTTGTCTAATCCTGTTGATGTATTGCTGAAGTCTTGTATTAATTCGCTGTTTTCTACATTATTTGTATTTATTTCCTTAAAATGTTGAAAAGAATCTTCCATGCTAGGCGTTGTTGATGTATTTTTGGCTTGTTTCTTATTATGTTTTAAGATTTTCCAATTTTTTTTAGAGTTTTTTGTTTTCATTTTACTTAGTTGGTTTGCTGATTCATATTTATGTTTATTTATGTAATAGTTCATTGTTTTCTTATATTCTTTACTGGCTGCATTTAGCTCATTTTTATTATAAGTGCTTTTATCATTAGTATAGTTTTTTTTAGCTGCGTGATACTTTTTGCGTGCTTTTTTACAGTTATTTCCAAACCATGGTTTATTTCTATCATTTGTGATAAAAACATTATTGTTGAATGTACATTGTGAAGAATCATTTAATAAATTTGTAATCCATGAAGTGACTGTATCTATGTTATCTGGTGACGGGGCAAGATTTTCAATTTTGTAAAGAATTTCATTCAACTTATTTACATCAATGTTATTAATATACATGTTCTTGAGATTTTCTTGCCATTTAATTTTGTTGTTTTGATTTTTTCCTTTATTTTCATCACAAACAGAGCCTGGTGGGATGGTTTTTATAGAGTTTAAATTCCACTTGAGCAAGGAGTGACCATCCGAGAACAGTCTGTCTGTCTCTTCCACAGCAAAATCACTCAAAAGTGAGAAACAGTCAACAGAGCATAGAACATAGTCAATTAGGGACTTGTTCCTAAAGGTAAGCTGTCCTATATGCTTATCTGATCCATAACGCCCATTTAGAACAAACAAGTCATTATTTTTGCAAATATCTAAAAGAGTAAAGCCTAATGCATTGGTCTTTTTGTCCTGAGAAACTCTGTTTAGTTGAATATTATGAGTCTCAAGGGTTTTGAAAATATCTGCATTCATCTCATAGCTTGGAATATCTACTTGTGACATTATAAAGTTATCATGGTTAAAATAATCTTTCATATTTCCAATACGGGCATTCCAGTCACCTGCTAAAGTAACATATTTGTTATTTTGGCAAAAATTTGAAATATCATCTTCAAGGCAATATAATTGTGCTGTATCATGGTATTTAGACCCTTCAGGAGGTACATAAACAATACAGATGAAAACATCTTGATTGAGAGAGAAAAATGTTTTAGAAAGTTTCACTGTCAATAAGTAGTCGGACAATGAATTAATTTCATCAATATGTGGGCTGATACTAGATTTGACAAAGAGGCCTAATCCTCCTGATTTCCTCGATCCTGTGTCTTTTCTTGGTTTAGAATAGAATACGTAACCTGGTAAATTAATGGTATCAAATTCATCGAGATTTGTTTCACACACTCCTAATAAGTCAAAGTCACTAATACCGTTTTTAAACTCTGCGAATTCTAACCTACGTTTTAAACCACTAACATTAATGAAACCACAGTTTAACTGCACATTGCATGTTTTTACACTTCCAGGTATTTTCCCTTGCCTGGCCTATCCACTGTCATCAGAATTGTGGTCGACCTCTGCGGATGGATTGATGTTGTCTATACCCCAAGGACGGAAGCTGGACGGACGTTGAGAAGATTCGGTATCCCGAGATAGTGTCTGGGACGATGTAGGAGTTTGTTTACCTTCCGAGGGGTCATTTGGTTCGTGGGAAAAAGCGACTGTAGTAGTAGTATTTTGATAGGAATTTTCACTACGATGTGTGTACATAGTGTGACTGTAGACACGCGACGTGTTGACATACTCATTCCAATTAGGGAACATATCCTTTATAACCTTCCCGTACATGACAAGTTTTGCCGGGAATATGATTCTAACTTTGCCATTCGGGTTTCTGGATTTGAGTTATTTATATTCTGGCCAAAGTTGCTTGCGCGCATGTGTTATTTCTTGTGGAAAATCGCGGCTGACTCCATAGTATGTACCTGCTAGTGAGCGAGCAGAGGACATTATCAACTCAGTGGCCTGGTAATCTCGGAAAGCTACAATAATAGGTCTATTTGTTCCCTGTTTATACTTTCCTAGCCTATGAACTCGGTCAATAGCTAATTCATCGTTGACATTCATTTGAGATTTGATAAACTGAGAGATCAAATTAGCACAACACTCATCCCTTTGCTCTTGGAGTGCACGGAATATAAGATTTTTTCTTCTAGATCGAGGTCTATAGATTTATATTCGAGCACTGTGATGCGACTATCGTGTTCCTCGATGTGTTTGTCTAATGCAGAGATTCTAGCTTGGTCAACAGCACTGTCCAACTTCTCCTCAAAGGACTTGATCAGGTGTTCATTATCTGATAGTTTGGATAGAATCAAGGACAATTTTTCATTACTGGTCAAATGTTTATGATCATCTACAATATCAAGGGAGCTGTCACCTGTACTTATTCTCTTCCTTTTTTCAGACTGTTTTTCGTTATATATTGTTTGCTTTTTGTTACTGCTTGATGCCTCAATAAATACATCGTCACTTACTTGCTGCATTTGTTGTTCGGTAGAGCGTTCACTTATATTTCCACTGGCCGCCATTTTGCCCTTGACCACTGACTGGACCTTCTCGTCCTTCTTCTGCGGATGATTCGTTGAGGCCTTCCTGGTAATTCTACTCTGATGGTTGTTTTGCATTGTGCCTAGTCCTATATCGTTTCCACAGAGCAGCAACGTCTCCGAAATCCAAGAAAAAATGTGAAAAGGCCGGAGCGATCAAAATACGTGTCCACTCGATTCGATCACGTGACTTTTTCTTTTTAGATATAAAAGCATTTTATGGTGAAAATACAACAGTCAAATAATTACTTTAATATAATTGAATGTTTGTGCAAACGGTAAATTATTGCTGTTTTTGTTTTATTGTCGAAAAAACATTAAATAAATATATGATTGCATGTTTGGGCAAACAAATGAAGGTGAAAATACTGTGAAAACAGTAAACCGCAGTCAATAATTTAAATTACTTTAATATAATTTAATGTTTGTGCATATGTTAACTTAATAATGGTATAGTCAAAATAACAGGACTGTATTCTCACCTTTCCCTTACCGCTCTTAATCACTCCGCTAAAAGGTAAATATCATTTTCACATTATGAGACAATCGGGAAGACACCAAACGGAGTACAGTTAATCTAGACAAATTCATTCTGGAAAGCCGGAGTCTCGAAGCTCCTATAGAGTTATTTATATAGGGGAAAAAAAGTTATATTTCTTCTATAGTAATCTATACATTAGTTAATGAATGGTTTCAATTCAAACGAATATGTTTTTGCTCTTTAATATGATATTCTTAATATTATGTTTACATTTTATTTCTATTTTAGGTTATTGTTGGTCACCCAAAGTTACATTGATAAAAGTAGGAGTGAAACATTATTCTGATTGATTAATATATTTTAAAAACATCCGATCGCTTCATTTCATACGGTTCAAGATGCAGATTTTTTTTCCTCGTTCATAATGTCTTCTGCTACAGAGAGGTAAAAAAACATCTGTAGTGGAGAAAGTGTAAACACATATCCCTTTGAAATCTTGCTGCTAGTATGATGTATAGAGTCGTCCCTTTATTAAGAAGGTCCCGAGTTCTCACCCCGTGATTAGCGGGTTCTACCTTTTTACATTTTTCCACACAAACGGATCGATTACTGATTACGTCTCCCAGGAAGCAGAGATTGAGCGTGATTGACATACGCTGTTAACGGACCTAGGTTCCGATAAGACAGAGCAGATTGACAGGCTGATCCGGCCTTTTCATGTTCGGAAATACCAACGTGTACCTTACCTCACGTATATATATATTGTTATAGAGTTCTTACACAATTAAAATGTAGTATTTAGTGCATATTGACGGGACGAGAAACGAATAATGCAGATCAAGATTAGACTCTTCGAATGTGTAGACCAATCTTAATCTATATTGTTCAAAAGGGCAGTTTAAAATTATGCGTTTAATCATCAGGAAATGTCAGTAATTAACCGTTCCTCTTTGCAGACGCATTTTGACGCTTCTACAGAAGAAGACTTGAAAACAAACTAGAACAATTTGAGAAATTGCTATTTATAATCTTTATTAATATTGATCGATCTCCAAACTTGTTCACCTTGGGTCAAAAGCTAAGTCACTAGATCAATTTGTAAGAAATACTTTTGAACACTCTAAATGGCCCTGTCAAATTTGAGACTGTGTAAAATTTGGTAAAAGAAATGGGTAATTAGGTAGAAATTTAGTAAAAAATGTAAACTATGAGAACGCTCTAAAGGCCATATTCCTTGTCGAATATTCATGAAAGTTCATCAGAACATGCATTACCATCACATTTAGTTGTTTGAAACTTGGGCATGTTGGTCTTAAACTAAGTCACTCATTTGAATTACATTGTAACCTCTATAGATACCAAATATTGCGGGGTCTTTTAAAATTAAAGCAACTGGTTTTCCAAGGGGATCCTAATTTCATTAAGTTTTCCTTTTTGTGCGGATCTCAATTCTACGAAATACCATTTATCTACAGGTGGTACGAAGATCTCAAATGCGGTGAAGTTGACAAATCCATCATGGACCGTGTTCAGACCGGCATGTAGGTCACTTTGCCTAATGCAAAGCATCTAGAGCGTCTACTGATCATGAATATGAACAGGGAAAACTTTCCAAGGACCATGGCATATCCATTCGATCACATGCCTTCCGAAGCCAATGAAAGAAAGCGCCTTTCTACAAGGACTTGTTGATTCTGGCTCAAAATAATATGATGCCATTAGATTTGTATTAAACATTCAAAGATCTACAGTGCCGATGACTAATTTAGAAAATATTTAATAGATTCTCAGTTGACTGCTAGTATAAATTGATTCGAAAAAGGGGTGGTAATTATGACGTCATGAACTTCTTTAATAGAAGACCAAAGCTTAGGAAAGTAGGAAACAGTTTTCTTGCGATGATTATTCCGTTGATGAATAATGTTTTAAAGGTCGTCTAATGCAGAATTTTGTTTGGCTTCATCATGTTTTTAAAGCGATTTCACATTTACCGATGTCAATAAACAGCAAATAGTCGTCTGCTGCTAATTTGTCAAATTGCGTCTGTAAAGGGGTTATGTTTAAGAAGGACTTCCGTTGGCTGTTCGTGATTATGCAGCGATGGTATTGTTGTGCACTCATGTTTACTTAGGTTTTTATTTTAATAATGCTACTGCTTTGCGAGAATTGTGATGATGTATTATAATTTACCATATCATATAGCGAATAGTACATGTATGTTGCAGTTGCGATACAGGTTTTAGTATTGTACTACGAAAGGCGTGGATAGTTAATATCTCGCGAGACCGAAGGTGAGAGATATGTCAAATTGACTACGCCCCGAGTTGATTATACTTAAACCTTTATCGTAACAGCAACATTCTTTTCCTTTTATTATATAATTTTTAAGACAGAATAAAGAAAACTAAATATAAATTTCTATATTCTAAATTAAAAAATAAAATAACATAATTTACACATGAAATATAATTTATTATTGGCCTGTGAACCACTCTCAACTTACACATTTCGAAATGTAAAAGCATATTTCAAGGACGTCAATTCATATTTCATTGAAGTACCATAACCATATTTGGTACCGTATTTGAGGTTGTCAAATACGGAATTTAAAACCGTCGTGTTTGAACTGCACATTGTCATCTGCACGTATTTGTGCTGGAAAATGTGCAGGTACATAACACATGTGTTTATTAATCGATAGTTTATATTAAAGCTAATAATCTGGTTTCAATATTTAAAACGTATTGCGACCAATAACATCTTTGAAATAAGGTATTAAAATGTTTCCCACGTATATTAGTTCGATACTTTACGCAGAGTCAACAATGTTAAATTTCTCGTGGGACGGCTCCAGTATGTGTTTGTTTAACCCTTTCCCACATGCATACGTTTTCTGCCGCCTCTGCAGTAGACGACTATTCAAGACATTGTGGAAAAAGGGGGAGAATGTGCTAAAAATAAGCACTCATTTTCAGTAAACATACTTTCATTCATAGAGATTTTCCGGGTTGTTGCCAACATGTTTTCAAAGTCGTCTGCTGCAGGTTTGATGTATGTGGGAAAGTGCTAAATGAGCACATCCATGAGAAAATGTACAAGTTGAATTTTATATGAAAAATAAAGATCCAGATCAGCACGCGCATACGCTCAACCCGATCAAGATCGACACTGTTCAGGTATTACTAACACAAACTGGTTAGACGATTATGGCATTGTTTGTTGATTCTGACAAGACTGGGGGCTGGACATGGTTATCTGAACTTATACTGTTCTACAACGCCAACTTGTACGTTTTGTCAGACATCCGGGCTCCCCTTAATACTAGCAGTTACCAGTAGTACCGGTAGTAGTACCGGTATATCTATCTTGACACCGATTAATATACTGCTACCAGTAAGGTGTATTTAGTATTACCCCGGAATGGTTACCAGTAATACTGGTACATATACCGCCTCTGTGGTGAAGTGGTTGAACGTCCGCCTCGGGTGCGGGAGGTCGTGGGTTCGTTCCCCGGTTGGGTCAAACCAAATACTTTACAATTATTGTAATGGCTTCCCTCCTTGGCGCTCATGACTTCGGATTGGTAACCAGTAATACCGGTATGTCACTATTAAAACCGATTGTCGTAAAACAAGCATTCGTATGTCACGACTTGCAATAAAAAAGTTCAGAAAGTATGAAACCTTATTTGAATGATAGGTCCCTGTCAAAGTTAGGCGTGTAAAGGTAACAGTTATCCTGGGTTTTTTCTCGTACAAGTACTATACAGACAACTCGCTATATTCTGACATAATGGTGAAAGACGAATGACGCTTTTCACAACAACTTTAGTCATCAGGAGTTACTGCAAGATGCAGCAGTTCGATGTTAGCGTGGGAATCAGCATTGTATGGCTTAAGAAAATTTGATTCGAAAAACACGAAATCACCTTTTAAATATATGATATAAATCTATGATAATAATAGTGTTTTAGTTAAATACGTAAAACGAAAACAAAAATACCTTTTCCAAATTTGTTGACCTCGATCTCCCAAAAGTATTTGAAACATTTGTCTGCGCATGCGCGTCGTTTGTTTTCTTTTATGTATTCTTAGAAACGACAAATTTAGCACAATAACTTCGCATTTATGAAACATCCCATTTTCATGTTATTAAAACCCCGGTGGTTCCCAGTGATGTTACATAGACTCCGCTGTGGTATACTGCTTGTGTTCAGTTGTGTGACTTCGAATCTAATCTTCTATTGCAAACTCGAACGAGAACCAGTCTAGTGACGAACTGCTACGGAAATATCCCAGAGCTGACGGTAAAATACGGCACAAGCGCGATCAGGACTATTAACACGGTGCATGCGCAAGCCCATTGTACTAGTGACAGTTTTTTCACAACCAATATAATATACTGGTAATGAGGCACCCGCGCAATAATCGGAAAGAATGAATGGACGAGCTAGGGTTAAAACCGAAGACCCCTGGATGTATAGCCCTCGTCGTTACTGACGGAGCTTTCGGAGCAAACCAGAAGCACACACGCCCGCCCGCCCGCACATAAACATGCTTCCCAACACATACACCTGAGCACACTCGAAATATCATGCACACCAAATAAACGACTGTCAGGGTAAAAGTGACGATAACTTTAGTCTTCATGAAAACAAATAATTTCGAGAGCATTAGCCATTTTATAATTGGAGTCATTTATTGGAAGACAGTGTGATTGAAACATTGTAATGCGAAACATTGCTCGCGAACATGAATATACACCATTCGGGCCACAGTTAACTCGCGAGCATGAATATACACCATTCGGGCCACAGTTAACTCGCGAGCATGAATATACACCATTCGGGCCACAGTAAACCCGCGAACGTGAATATACACCATTCGGGCCACAGTTAACTCGCGAGCATGAATATTTACCATTCGGGCACTATCAGCGCCAATGGCAACATTGAGATATTTGCAAACAAAACAGATTCAGCAATGTTTGTCGTTTAGGTATAACAATATTCCAAAACTCTTATTACAAGAGAAATGGAGACGCCCGAATTTAAACATGGTAGAGTCTACTTTAAACAATTTGGCGCTGAAAGAGTTAAGGTAGATACAGCGCATTCGTGAATGTTGACATAATTTTTCGGAAATACTCGGTTTTCCTAATGTATTCTTTAACACTGTTGTTTGAATGGTGCATTAGATTGGCAACTGTGTGAGCACACAATCTGTTTTGTTGAACGCATGGCGTATATGAGTAGTGACGTTGGCTTATATGGACGACGGTTTACGAAGGTACTGTGTTTACCTATTTTTGAGAACAATAGCCCGAATAATGCTTTTACATAGTCCACAATAACATTGCAAAAAAACAAGATCAAAACATGATATATACACAAATGATGAAGTATGCAAATGACGATCAAAGTTTGTTTTTTATGACATGTTCTATCCTCCTAACTTTACTTGTTTGTGTTTAGTGTCGTTCTATACAAGTATGTATAGAAACAACACATTTCGTATAGTAAAGACCAAGATCTACCTGTACAGATATATAGGATATATAATGAGTGGTTATTCAATACGACATTTTATTAAACGAGTTTAATAACATTTTGTATTGAATGACCACGAATGTTATATTCTATTTATAACATAAATTCCAATTCGACGATTATTAGCGAAAAATATATATAACGTCGCTATATAGCGCGGTCATTTTCAATGCTTTTCATTATGACGTTACGTAGCATTGTTATTAAACTAGTCTTCTTCTTCTTTTCCGTAAATCCCACAAGTAAGTGGTGCACCGGGTTTCCCCGTAAGCGTTATTGTTTTTAGTTTGTTGTCGAGTATGTATACGGTGTATGCTCCTAGTGTACACTAGAGTGATAATAAGGTACTACAGATATGTTAAAACAAGTTATAGCACATACAAAATGATATAGCTGCAGTATAAAACAATGTATTGTGTCCCACACATGTAAAACACGACTGTACACTACACGACATGTAAAACAACTTCAACCAGTAAGTAGTGCACCGGGTTTCCCCGTAAGATTAACACAATTCTACTGGTTGCGGACGGCGGACGGCCAGAGTTTTAATTATAGTTTTTGCGTAGTTTATTTAGTCATTTTGGAGAGTATACAGACGCTTGACGTGTAATCGGTAGCACAGTAGCCTCGAGCATGTCTCTATGTTCCGCGTCACAACAGGGTTGGGGGAAGGATACCGCTTGATACGAGGACCCCACAGTCGATGATAGGGGACGTAAGTAGTTGGCGATTGGCAAGTGTAACCCATACATCATTTCCATGATAACGTTGTATACAGTTCCTTATCCAACCGATTGGCTCACGTCTCGCAGCATCGAGTGCAGGACATCTAATTAACATGTGACTCAGGTCTTCATCCTCCAGTCGACACATCGGGCATTTTGGATCGATTTCGTATTTGTTGAATTTGACTTTGATTGTTTGAAGCATGTAGGTTCCTGTCAGTATTCTTGCTTTAATTATTCCCCTTTTGACGTCAGAAGTGTTAAGTTTCACGCTGTCCCATATCGTGTGCGCTCTGCCAATACGCAGAATATCAGTGTTACAATTTTGCATAGTTGACCTTTGTTCTATGTCCATACGGAGTTCATTTGACCAGTGGTTGTGTACTGCCTTTTTTGTCATTAATTTCCATTCAGATCGTGAGATATTTGATTGAATTAGTTTATTCACAGAAGGGAGGCGGTAATGTTTTAACGTTTGCGAAACTGTTGCGAAGAAACTGTCTGGTATATAGTCTTTGAACAGGGTTTGCCTACTAGCTACTTCACGAAGTACAGAGTTATTTCCTTTTGTGGCTGCATATATCAATGAGAGCTGCCTTTTGTGTATTTCAGCCTCTAACGGAGCTGCACCTACGAGTAGAAGAACTGCAGAACGAGATGTTCTCAGTGGCAAAGACTGGATATTCTGTAAAGTGTCTGTATGGAATTTGCTGAGCTTTGATAATTGATATTGTTTAAGGGGTAACACTTCTGTACTATATAAGAGCCTTGGGAGGACATACATTTGGTAGATACGGTAGCTTGTAGTTGGATTCGGGCCGTTGGAACCATGGACCCCAGACTTCATCAGGGAGTAGAGAGTTCTACGAGCGACACTTATTCTCTGCTGTTTATGTTGTTTTCGTTTTTTGCAGAGCGAACTAGTCCTAGATGTGCTGCTGTTGACTCGACCGGTAGATCGGAGGTTCCTAGGAACCAGTTTGTAGATAGGGAGTTTGTCTGAGTTCTGGGTAATCTTGTGATAGCGATGCTTTTATTTGGGTGAATAATATATCTATGTTCCTGAGAATACGCGTAGGCTATATTTAGCATAGACTGAAATTCGCTGTGGTCTTCTGACATTAGTAGAACGTCATCGGCAACAGTCGGGCAACCCACGTATGTAATACCGATCCGTTTTCCTAGAGAATGTTGCTCGAGGTCCACTAGAAGATTATTAATATATAGCTTGTATAGACTGGTAGAGAGAATACCGCCCTGTCTGACGCCTTGTTTAATGGGAAAACTGTCGCTAATGTCCCCTTGCCATTTCACCTTAGCTGAAAGTCCGGTGTACATTGAGTTTACGGTTGACCAGAGTGCTCCGGTGATACATTGTGAGTAGAGCTTGTTTAATAGAATTTTGTGATGAACAACATCAAATGCTTTTTGGGTGTCAAGTGTGGCAATAAATAGGGTCTACCATTATGTTTGGTGTCAACGATTGCTTCCGATACTAGAAGTGAAGCCATAGTTGGTGATAAGCCTTTAGTAAAGCCATATTGTAGTTCGGATTGTTTTGCATTGGCGTCGCTAATACGATTCAATAGAGCTGCCTCAAAGAGCTTTCCAAATATACTGGATACGGTTATACCACGGTAGTTGTCCATGTAGCTACTATATTTTCCCTTCTTGTGTATAGGGTGTATCAGTCCAGACTTAAATACGTTAGGGATCTGTCTAGTTGACATAATCTTATTGAATATTTTGGTGGTACATGGTATTATTGAGTTTCCTGCATATTTGAAATGCTCAGCGGATATGTGAGATTCGTCAGGCGATTTCCCAGAATTTAGTACTCGGATACTTTGTAGTATTTCCTGTTCTGTGAACGGCTTGTTTGGTTCATTATTATTGTTGTTTATGTCTATCAGGGCTTCGTATTGTAGCTCGTTGGGGACAAATAGGTCGTGCTCGAAGTTTGGATGGTCCTTTGGTACCGCGAGGTCCTCGTAAAACTAAAATCCTCCTAGTTGAATACGCAATTTAAACAATGGCTTTATTACACTCCCGGCGACGTCATTTATGATATAAATGATAATATTTATTTACAATCTATTTCAGTCATATCATGATACAGGTACAGGTCACCTAACTATGTGTTTCTTGGCTTTCTCTAACCAGTACTCCACATAATAATCTGTCAAAGTAACTGGCTGCTTTTCCATATTGACTCCATTGATAAAAGATGATTGACGTCGGAAAGAGTATTGCCCGAGCTATGCTTCGATATTTATACCCGTAGATTGACAGCCAATGTCGCTAGCGGGGCTCGGCGTTTCAGGTCATGGATGCCAGATTAGTGAATTATAAATGCAAAGAGTTAATGCATGAACGTTTATAGTTGACTCGTGATAACTCGAACTTGCAATGATTTATTTGAGTTTAAATCCTATCAAGAAATCAGCGCCGCAGCAGTACTGATTGCGCGTATGACGATTGTAAAGCAAGCCATTTTCAACAATGCTCCATTCATATCACTGCGGCCAGTTCACCTACTCATGTGTTTCCGGGATTTTCAAACACCAGTACTCCACGAAACATACCTTCCAAGCAACTGGCTGCTTTTTCACGTAGACTGTTAGCCTATCGCTGGTTATAGTGACTTTTGTCAAACGTCAGAAAGAATGTTGGCCGAGATGGGGTTCGAACTCAAAACCCCTGGATTGACAGTCCGTGTCGCTACCGACTGAGCTACCGGGGCTCGGCAAGTTGAAGTGAGCTCATGAACGATGTCGAGTTAAAGACGTGTTCGAGTGATCGACGTATTTGTTATGCTAACGTCATTTTATGAAAGGATGACACATGTAGGATGCTAAAAAAAACCATAGAAAAGCTAATTTGAGTATTTGATTATAATATATTAGAGCTCTAGATAAGAAGCATTTTTCATTTTCAAAAAATCCTTATTTGACGTTCAAACCCTATGTTGTAGATACTCAAAAGAATTGTCTCCGTGAGACGATCCTTTTGAGTACCACCAACATAGGATTTGGTTGAGTAGTAAGAGAAATATTGTCGGAAAAAGACCTGTTCACTCCCTTTTATCTAGTCCTCTGATATTATTTGCATAGACGTGAGTTGTTCTATAATAAGCATTTCACTCGTTTAGGCGATACGTAATTCTAAGATCCGTCTGTTTTAAAAAAGATCTTGCAAATAAACAGTGTTATATCTCGTGAAAAGATACAGGAATTGAAACAATTGTAAGAAAAAAGACACAAAGTTCTCATATTGAGCATTAACTTCTTTCCCTAAAGTATGATGACGAGTCATATACTACGAAGTATGTCTCTGGAAGTGACTTATCATAATGAGATAATTCTTCCTTTGCTACGATGATTTAAACGAATACAAAACAAATTCACTTATTTTACATATTTTAGTCAAGGTGATGCTGCAGATTTGTGGTATATAGGAAATGGTTACCACTGATCTTCTATTTGACGCAGAACATCCTGTTTATTTGAGAAGCAATGTACTCATCAGCAAAGCTGTCGTCATGATAACAGTTGAGGCGACATCTGTTGCCGCTGATGTTTCTCCCCCTGTTCCGACTGGTGGGCACATCATAGATTCCCGCGCTATTTCCATGTTGCATGATTCTACCCGTAGCCAATAGTCGCGTAGTTCTTTCTCAAAGACCTGAGAACGGAGAGAAAACTCCTTAGAATACGGCCTGTTTTGCTCATTATAACAGGGTTGCAAATACAGCTCCTTGACGTACTCCTTGCACTCTTTGAAACAACTGCTTAGTGAGCAACGATTAGTAATATCGGTAAATCGTTGTGCATTCTCTGGGATGCTGTGAAAAAAGAAACAAGACTAATTGCTTAATTTTGGTTGATATTTAATCCCACTTCATATTATTAGATAGTTCAATATATTTTCTAGATCAGTATCAAAAGTGCTGATAAACTTGAACTTTTCCCACATACATTTTTTTTCTGACGCCTCTGAAATTGCCCATTTATAGCGATAATATTTTGACCAATTTATTTTCAAACTCGTATGCTGCAAATTGGTTGTTGGTTGGAAAAGGGTTAAAATGCCAGCGGCACCGTAATTTTACTCGCACAACCAAGTATTCATCTAGCTGCGTAACCAGTCTTGGCCATGTGCTACAACGTCTGACTGGATCCGTAAGCAACTGAGTCCAATTCCACCAATCTTACTTAGCATTAAGTAACATTTAAATACTTAAAAGTGTATTTTATCATTTTGTTTTCCTAATAAAACAGACAAACTATTTCATTTCTTAGTCAGCAAGGTAACTGTTTATGCCAACTTAGTCATTTACTTAAATACATACTACCATTCATGTTTTACAGAATATAAGGGAAACTAAAATGATGAAAATTGCGTTTAAGTATTTTAGAAGTATTACTAAGTGCTCAGTAAGGTTGGTGGAATTGGATCCTGGTCCCCTACAGCGACTGATCGTGCCCGACAGTTAACTTAAATTTAAAACAAAAAGAGTCTTTTACATTTGTTACATTTTTTGTACATTTTAACAGCAATTAGGAAATTTATGAATATAATAAAAGAGAGAAAAAGAAAAAATCAACTCTTCACGACACTTACATATACGAAGTCATAATCAAGGATGAATTATTTCCCTTTTTTTGCAAAATATGCATATTTACACAACCGAAAAACAGTTGTACATGCATGTGATTTTGATTGCACGAGAGAGGATTATTTGTTCAGTGTTTACACAAGTATGGTTTGAAGAAGTTCGTTCGCAATGAATAATTCTTCGGGCACACTTTAACCAAAAGTTATAGTCGTTTTAATAATATACATGTTGCAATTTGAAGAAAGTATCTGAAGACGAGGTAAATTGATATATCTGCCACTTCGATGTTAAGATCGTGTGATGAACTCCCAAATGATGTCAAAAGCCTCTTGTATTTTTTGTCATAAGATCCTAGCTAGAACATTTAAAATTCCAGAGATGCAGTTTCTAATCCAAAATCAGAAGTTTTGGTTACCCTCCCATACCAGATTTAAATATAAGCCCTCTTTTGTTACACTTCCATACCAGACTTAAAATTAAGCCCGCTTTGGTTATACTCTCATACCAGACTCAAAGTTAAGCCCGCTTAGGTTACACTCCCTTACCAGATTTAAAGTTAAGCCCGCTTTGGTTACACTCCCATACCAGACTTAAATTTAAGACCTCTTTAGTTACACTTCCATACCAGACTTAAAATTAAGCCTGCTTTGGCTACACTCCCATACCAGTCTCAAAGTTAAGCCCGCTTTGATTACATTCCCATACCAGACTTAAATATAAGCCCGCTTTGGTTACACTACCATACCAGACTCAAAGTTAAGCTCGCTTTGGTTACATTTCCATACCACACTCAAAGGTAAGCCCGCTTTGGTTACATTCCCATATCAGACTCAAAGGTAAGCTCGCTTTGGTTACATTCCAATACTAGACTCACAGTTTAGTCCGCTTTGGTTACACTCCAATACCAGACTTAAATTTAAGCCCTCTTTAGTTACACTTCCATACCAGACTTAAAATTAAGCCTCCTTTGGCTACACTCCCATACCAGTCTCAAAGTTAAGCCCGCTTTGGTTACACTCCCATACCAGTATCAAAGTTAAGCCTGCTTTGGAAACACTCCTATACCATACTCAAAGTTAAGTTCACTTTGGTTACACTCCCATACCAGACTCAAAGTTAAGCCCGTTTTGGACGTATAGTCCCACAAGATGGATACCAATATAACAACTGGACGTATTGCCCCACAAGCTTTATGTCAATATAACAACTAGACGTATATTCCAACAAGCTTGATGCCAATATAACAATTAGACGTATAGCCCCACAAGATTGATGCCAATATAACAACTAGACGTATAGCCCCACAAGCTTGATGCCAATATAACAACTGGACGTATAGTCCTACAAGCTTGATGCCAATATAACAACTGGACGTATAGCCCAACAAGCTTGATGCCAATATAACAATTAGACGTATACCACCACAAGCTTAATGCCAATATAACAACTGGACGTATAGCCCCACAAGCTTGATGCCAAAACAACAACTGTAAATATAGTCCAACAAACTTGATGTCAATATAACAATTAGACGTATAGCCCCACAAGATTTATGCCAATATAACAACTAGACGTATAGCCCAACAAGCTTGAGCCAATATAATAACTAGACGTATAGCCCCACAAGCTTTATGCCAATATAACAACTAGACGTATAGCCCCACAAGATTGATGTCAATATAACATCTGGACATTTAGTTCCACAAGCTTGATACCAATATAACAACTGGACGTATAGCCCAACAAGCTTTATGCCAATATAACAACTGGACGTATAGCCCAACAAGCTTTATGTCAATATAAAAACTAGACGTATAGTCCAAACAAGCTTGTTACCAATATAACAAATGGGCGTATAGCCCCACAAGCGTGATGCCAATATAACAATTAGACGTATAGCCCCACAAGATTGATGCCAATATAACAACTAGACGTATAGCCCCACAAGCTTGATGACAATATAACAACTGGACGTATAGTCCTACAAGCTTGATGCCAATATAACAACTGGACGTATAGCCCAACAAGCTTGATGCCAATATAACAATTAGACGTATACCACCACAAGCTTAATGCCAATATAACAACTGGACGTATAGCCCCACAAGCTTGATGCCAAAACAACAACTGTAAATATAGTCCAACAAACTTGATGTCAATATAACAATTAGACGTATAGCCCTACAAGCTTGAGCCAATATAACAACTAGACGTATAGCCCAACAAGCTTGAGCCAATATAATAACTAGACGTATAGCCCCACAAGCACTATGCCAATATAACAACTAGACGTATAGCCTCACAAGCTTGATGTCAATATAACATCTGGACATTTAGTTCCACAAGCTTGATACCAATATAACAACTGGACGTATAGCCCAACAAGCTTTATGCCAATATAACAACTAGACGTATAGCCCCACAAGCTTGATACCAATGTAACAACTAGACTTATAGTCCCACAAGCTTTATGTCAATATAACAATTAGACGTATAGCCCCAACAAGCTTGATGCCAATATAACAACTAGATGTATAGCCCCACAAGCATGATGCCAATATAACAACTAGACGTATAGTCCCACAAGCTTGATGCCAATATAACAACTGGACGTATAGCCGCACAAGCTTGATGCAACTATAACAACTGGACGTTTAGTTCTACTAGCTTGATGCCAACATAACAACTAGACGTATAGTCCCACATGCTTGATGCCAATATAACAACTGGACGTATAGTCCCACAAGCTTGATGTCACTATAACAGCTAGACGTATAGCCCCACAAGCTTCGTGCCACTATAACAACTGGACGTTTAGTTCCAGAATCTTGATGCCAATATAACAACTAGACGTATAGTCCTACAAGCTTGATGCCAATATAACAACTAGACGTATAGCCTAACAGGCTTGATGCCAATATAACAACTGGACGTATATCCCCACAAGCTTGATGCCAATATAACAACTGGACGTATAGCCTCACAAGCTTGATGCCAATATAACAACTAGACGTATATCCCCACAAGCTTTATGCCAATATAACAACAAGACGTATAGCCCCACAAGCTTGATGCCAATATAACAACTAGACGTATATCCCCACAAGCTTGATGTCAATATAACAACTGGACGTATAACCCCACAAGCTTGATGCCAATATAAGAACTCGACGTATAGCACCACAAGCTTGATGTCAATATAACAACTGGACATTTAGTTCCACAAGCTTGATACCAATATAACAACTAGACGTATAGCCCCACAAGCTTGATACCAATATAACAACTGGACGTATAGTCCAACAAGCTTGATGCCAATATAACAACTAGAAGTATAGCCACACAAGCTTGATGCCAATATAACAAATGGACGTATAGCCACACGAGTTTGATGCCAATATAACAACTAGATGTATAGCCCCACAAGCTTGATACCAATATAACAACTGGACGTATAGTCCAACAAGCTTGATGCCAATATAACAACTAGAAGTATAGCCACACAAGCTTGATGCCAATATAACAAATGGACGTATAGCCTCAAAAGCTTGATGCCAATTTAACAACTAGACGTTAGCCCCACAAGCTTGATGCCAATATAACAACTAAACGTATAGCCCCACAAGCTTGATGCCATTATAACAACTAGACGTATAGCCCCAACACGCTTGATACCAATATAACAACTGGACGTATAGTCCAACAAGCTTGATGCCAATATAACAATTAGACGTATAGCCCCACAAGCTTGATGCCAATATAACAACTAGACGTATATCCCCCACAAGCTTGATGCCAATATAACTGTAAATGATGTCAAACGAAGTGTCATTAAGATAGTAGATCTTAATGATACATCGCTTTGTCATCAGTTTTATTGATATTGGCATAAAGCTTGTTGGACTACACTTCCACTTGTTTAGATAGAAGACGCATTTTGGTGTATATATAGCATATATAAGCCGTTATACGAGAAAACCAACATTATGAACTCTGCGTAATGTATCGACTTAGATCAGGCTTCGTAGTCCGCGCAGATTAGTCCGGGACAATAAATTCCCTCTTAGGGAGATAGAGGTATAGAGTACTGATTCATGAAACATAAAATCCACAGGAGGAGAAAAGTGTTTATCCGGGTTAGAGAGCGCGACATGCTTAGGCTGATCCGAGTCGATATTTTTCGCAGAGTCCACAATGTTGGGTTTCTTGTAATACGGCTCATATGCTGAAGATGAACTGTTGCGGGTACACAAGCTCGCCTGAATCTTGACTATATACGCAAAATGGTATAAGACCCGCAACCCCAAAACCGCTAGACGCGAGTCATATTCTACTTACCTGACGTTGAAGTTCGTCAAGAAATTACACCCGTTGACAACTGGCTGTTTTTCGAGATCCTCACAGCCGCTAAATATTCCAGAAGATACGCATGCTGTAATTAAAACAAGGATATAGTACAGCCACTGAATATTCCATATGACACATACTCTGTTATTTAAGCTATTCTCGATGTAATTATATCAAGGAGAACTATCACAACAAGTTCATATTACAATCGATGGTACTGGAGTAGAGCGTCGGCCTCTCGTTCCAAAGGTCCCGGGTTCGAGTTACGTGATGAGCGGGTTCTGACTTTAGTATGTTTCCACACAAACGGCTCGAGTACCGAAAGCAGACACCGAGCGTGATTAATATTAGCTGAAATGTTGTTTTGCAATCGATGTAAACTCAATAGGTTTAAACTAATTAAAACAAAGAGCTGTGATCAGACAAGGCTGTTATTCCAAGTAAATCAACCTTATCTGAGAGGTCTTAGTATAACATGTGCCTATCTAAGGAATTTATATATATATATATATATATAAAACAATAACAATAATTAAATATAAGTATCTTAATCAATCGATAGATTTATTGATTGATTGATTGATTGATTGATTGATTGATTGATTGGGGTTTAAAGCGCTTTTCAACAAATTATCAGTCTTATCGCAGCGGCCAGTTCGCATACCTATGTGTTTCCAGACATTCTCATACTTGCTCATACAAGTACTGCACACAATTGTATTTCTTACTGACTGGCTTCTTTTCCAAACAGACTGTTTGCGCATTGATAAAGGGGAAATGACGCATGTCGCATAAACATTTGTCAAATAGTGTTGGCCGAGTTGAGGTTCCGGAGTGACAGCCCGCGGCGCTAGCGACTGAGGTACCGGCGTAGCTCGGCTGCTTGTTTATTTAAATCAACTTTAGATTTAATGCAGAAGCAAATCACCATGTGTCATCAGAGAAAGGTTCCCGGTGGTTTAATCCTGTATGCCACGCACCAACACACAATATAATATTATTAACCTTTTGTATCAAGAGCCCCGGCAGCTTAGTCGGTAGCGATGCGGGTTGTTAATTCAGGGGTTGTGAGTTCGAATCCCAGCTCGGCCCCCAACATTCTTTCCGACTTTGACAAAAGCCACTGTGGTGACAAGCTTCATTCGTTTACAGTATATGTGGAAAAGCAGCCAGTTTCTTGGAGAGTATGTTGTGTGGGGTACGTGTGTGAGAAAACCAGGAAACATATGAGTAAGTGAACTGGCCGGCGTGATATGACTGAAATCAATCACTCAATCAATCAATCAATCAATAAATTATCAAGAATACTTACAACGATGCGGCAGATTCTCCGCGGGAAAGAAGAAAACGAACGCGTAGCACATCTCATCGTCGGTTGCACTGCCAAACTGGGTTGTTGTATTCCTACTCATGCTGTTAAAGTTACATGTGAGCTCCAACTCGTTACCGGGCTTCATGGTGAACGGGGTATCAAATCTGCAGTAAAGCAAACGTAATGGAATTGTACCCGACGAACAATAGACAAGAGAAAGTCTGGTATGAACCAACAATGGCGACTTTCAGTTTAATCTGGTACCCGGCGTTTTATAGTAGATAAGTATGCCTGGAAAAGACCTGGTACCCTACATACATACTTATGTAATTAAAGGAAGATTCAATTGAATTTAGTAAACGCTACGGCCGACGAATTAAACTTGTTATTTGATATCAACATAATAAAGCAACCTTTACAGTTTGAAAGGGTTAGTCCACAAATATAGTTGTGCTTGCCAAAAATGTCATGAGAGTGCCGCCATTATTTGTGCATGCTTGGTGTTTAAATTCAATAGTAGGGCAAGTAACTCCAGACTACACGCGACAAGCGATAAGGGAGGTTATTAAATCGTGTACGGCGAAGACTCTGGTGAGCCTGTTGTTCCGAACAGTCACAGACCCACCACTGTCTGTCTTTATGGTGTTGTGTCCTATTAACTTTGAGGAATTAAGGATGTACTGAATTGAAAAGTGGATATTTAAAAAAAAATGTTCAGTCAACACGCCTTATTATAATGCTACAAAATTTAAAACATAGTGGATTGAATTTGTTTGAGATAAAGAGCTGACTTTTTTCGTGAGCCTTCTAAGCGATGTCCGGACGCCATGTTTGGTTATATAATATAGCTGGGTAAAAAGAACATGTTAAAATCCGGAAGACACTCAAAATCCCCTCAGTCAAAATCCCCTCACCCTGAAAATGATAGGGTAGTCAAAATCCCCTCACCCTGAAAATGATAGGGTAGTCAAAATCCCCTCACCCTGAAAATGATTAGGGTAGTCAAAATCCCCTCACCCTGAAAATGATAGGGTAGTTAAAATCCCCTCACCCTGAAAATGATAGGGTAGTCAAAATCCCCTCACCCTGAAAATGATAGGGTAGTCAAAATCCCCTCACCCTGAAAATGATAGGGTAGTCAAAATCCCCTCACCCTGAAAATGATAGGGTAGTCAAAATCCCCTCACCCTGAAAATGATAGGGTAGTCAAAATCCCCTCACCCTGAAAATGATAGGGTAGTCAAAATCCCCTCACCCTGAAAATGATAGGGTAGTCAAAATCCCCTCACCCTGAAAATGATAGGGTAGTCAAAATCCCCTCACCCTGAAAATGATAGTGTAGTCAAAATCCCCTAAACCCAAATGTTAGGGTAGTCAAAATCCCTTCGACCGAAATGTTCGGGTAGTCAAAATCCCCTCGACCGAAATATTAGGGTAGTCAAAATCCCCTCGACCGAAATGATAGGGTAGTCAAAATCCCCTCGATGGGATTAGCAGGGTAATCATTACTATATTATTACCTATCATTGGTTTTTTTCAATCAGTACGGTTTTGTCTACTCTGCATTTTGTCTACTCTACATTGTTTGGATACCCTGCATTTTCAATCATATTGGTTTTGACAACTATAACAAACAAAAATGGACCGTATGGGTTTTGACACAAACATGTTCATCAACTCCAAGATAAACTATTTGTCAGTGATCTATATTATATTGATAGTGATATATGGAATTTGAACTCTCTGACAGTTATCTATATTAATAGTGATATATTGAATTTTGCACAGCATTTTATCATAACAGTTCACCAATACATGAAATCAAGTGCCAAGACCGAATCACTGTTGAAAGCTTCGTAATAAAATGGTTATTAAAATGTAACGTAAATGTTTTAGAATGAGCGTATTATGAATACCCATAGAGGGGATTTTGACTACCCTTTCATTTTGGTCGAGTGGATTTTGACTACCCTATCATTTTGGTCGAGGGGATTTTGACTACCCTATCATTTTGGTCGAGGGAATTTTGACTACTATACCATTTTCAGAGTGAGGGGGTTTTGACTGAGGGGATTTTGATATACACTCTAAAATCCATGTATATATATTCTCTAAAATTTGTATAGTATCGTATGCTTTTGAAAATAAGTAGAAAATATTTGAATACTTTAACAGGGACACTATATTACTAATATAGTGTCCCTGACTTTAATGACAATTGAAGATATGTTTGAAAAATAAATGAATATATATTCATATTTTAACATAATTCTTTATACATTCAGACAGGAACAATCTGAAAAGTTTGCTCAGTACCATATACTTTTCTTTTTAAATATTGATAATTGATAGATATTGCAATAATCTGAGGAGTTTCAGAAAAATGTTAAATATTATAAATAGGTTTTTTCCTTATTTCAAAGTTTTGAAATTGTCTATTCTTACACCTGACAGATATGAGTTCTCATTGAGGAAAAATAGATTCTATTTTAGAGGTTAATTATAACATATCACGTGAACATCCCAAGATATGGATAACATAACTTCAGAATGAGATTTAAACCACAGGACGACAAACTATTAGCAAATCATCTTTAAAATATTGGTAATTTGCATGAAAACGTGTTTTTTTCATGTGCTGAAATAGCAAAAAAAAAAATGCATATCATAAGGTTTTCATAAATGAATCTAGCATAAGAAAAAGCACACTCACATACCATTCTTTGTGTTTTTTTTGTTATCCATACATCTAACTTTAAAAAAAGACAAGGTTACAACAAAATTCAAATATTATGAAAAAAATCCACTTTTCAGTTCAGTACGTCCTTTAATCCATATTCATATTAAAGGATGACAAGACATGTTTTTGACACCCAACAATAGTATATACATATGGCATGGCTTCAAGTGTGACAGTATATATTGTTAACATGGGGTAAATTCTGTTAAAAGTAAAGAGTAAATTGCAATATCTGGTGTAATGTAGTGTAGGAACCACATACTCGTTCGCGTTTTAGCATCTGACATGAGCAGATTATTTTAAGAGGCAGATTTAGCTCTTTCCAATAAGACCCCTTGGTTCTTTAATGTGCTCAGTCTATCACACCGATACACGCGGTGTTATATTTCCTGGAAAGAACCAGTTCATGTAAGTTGAGTGGGTCGCCATTCAAAACATCTCAGACATGTCCAGAACCCGTAGGTCCAGCGTGTAAACAACTAGTTCACTTGCCCACTCTAATACAGATCCGATAAAAGTGTAATATAACGGACTCAAGAGTTCTTTACTGAATTTGAAAGCGAACGAGGCGCATGCAGATCTGTGTGTTCGCTGGTTGACCAAGTCAGAAAAGACGGTATTCTAATATTAAGGTTCGAAATAACTTACGTGTGCATAACTGGGCGATCGTATTCATATATTTTATCATACGCAAGATAGGTTACTCTTTCATTCGGAACGACCAACTGTGAGACAGCTGAGTGTCCTGAAAACATTTTATTTGAATAGTGTTAACAAGGTTTATCGCTTATCACTTAGTTATACCCTGAAAGTTTATTTGAATAGTGTTAATGCTTATGTCAACACACCCCATGCAATGCTTAAAAAAGTAGTAGTAGTAGTAGTAGTAGTAGTAGTAGTAGTAGTAGTAGTAGTAGTAGTAGTAGTAGTAGTAGTAGTAGTAATTGTAGTAGGAGTAGTAGTAGTAGTAGTAGTAGTAGTAGTAGTAGTAGGAATAGTAGTAGTAGTAGTAATAGTAGTAGTAGAATAGTAGTAGTAGTAGTAATAGTAGTAGTAGTAGTAGTAGTAGTAGTAGTAGTAGTAGTAGTAGTAGTAGTAGTACTAATAGTAGTAGTAGTAGTAGTAGTAGTAGTAATAGTAGTAGTAGTAGTAGTTGTATTAGTAGTAGGACACATAAACTAGATGACATACCTCTATTACAGCCCGTTTATATCCTCAAAATAGCAGCTAGGGCAGGTAAATATTGTATTACTATGAACCATGTATTTAATCGGAAAACTAGCCGTTCCACGAGAAAAACCAACATTGTGGACTCTGGAAGTATCGACTCGGATGCCGAGCAGGCTAATCCGGGCAGACAATTTTCGCCTCTTGTGCATTTTCTGTTTCAGAAATCCTTAATATATATCTCTATGCCCCTGAGATGGAATGTGTTGGTCCGGATTAGTCTGCGCGGACTGCGCAGGTTGATCTGGGTCGATACATAACGCAGAAACCATAATGTTGGTTTTCTCGTGGAACGGATCAAATGTTAAATCATGTTTTCCCTGTAAGTCCTAGTCGACGTGATACGACTGAAATGTTGAAAACGGAGTTCAACCCGAATCAATTGATCAAAACTTTAGACTGTTGTGACACTTACCTAAATAATGCATGTGGTTCGTCACGGAAAACACTTCAATGTCACCTTGCATAGCCTTTTGTGTACACTCTGAATGACATTTCCCTTTCACGGTGTATTTGCTTTCTTTGGGTGGGATATTAAAGAGGGATTCGCCAATCAACAAAACACCGGCGTCGAATTGCCTTTTGTCCTTTGTTAGATATAAGTCCATACCGGAACTGTCGGTGTAAGTTGCGGTTTTCATGGGATTATTCCAGTGGAGCTAACGAAATAGAGACATATCGATTCAGAAAAAACATAATACACTAAATACAAGTACATGTACATGTATCTGTAAACCAATAAATAATGAATTGTATGAGGTATCAAAACACAGTGGCTTGGCGCGCTAATAAATAATAATATATAGAAAAAGGCTCCAACTTCCTCGTGAACCAGATTTGACCCATAACGCACTTTGGTCCGATACAAATTCAAAAACGCTATGTGTCAGCATATAAAGCTAAGTGGTTAGCTTAAACACATGTGACGAGGATTCTATCCGCAAACGTTCGATTAAAGAACAACAGACAATAACGGCGAAATTGTACAAGTTGGACACAAGTAAAAGTAGGAGTAGTAAAAATAATAGTAAGTGTTCTAATAGGGTAACCGTTCTAATAGTGGTAGAGTTAGTAGTAGAAAAAGAAGTAATTGTTATTGTAGTAGTAGTAGTAGTAGTAGTAGTAGTAGTAGTAGTAGTAGAAGAAGTAGTAGTACTTAAAGAAGCAATAGTATCAGCTGCAAACAGTAGGAGTAGTAATATTAGTTAGATTAGTAGTAATAGTAGTAGCAGTTTTAATAGAAGTA
>JASEVX010000002.1:19548975-19583975 GCA_031761405.1 Serripes groenlandicus
AACAAAAATGTTCTTATCTTAGATTGGCGTAGACGTGATGGATACGTTTGTTTTGGATCACGATAAGTCGGGAGAGATGAGGCGACTTCGGTTCGACAACCAGAGTGACGCGGCCTACGAGAACAGTGACGGAGAACATTCCCACGAGTATATGGTCCTCTTAGGGGGTGCCGAGTTTTTTTACCAGTTCCAATTCAAACACGAGTTTCCCAAACAGTTCAGGATTCGGGCTTCTGGGATTGAAAAGTGAGATAAACCTTTCACCTTACTGACTTATTTATTTACATTGATTGTAAAACAAACTTTCATGTTATACTAATACCTGGCGATGTCTTCATGGCGGAGACGTATCCAGTACTCTTAGGGAGTGACAGAGTTTTTTATCAGTTCCAATTCAAACACGAATTTTATAAACAGTTCAGGATTCGAGCTTCTGAGTTTGAAAAGTGATATTAAACCAATGACCTTACTAGTTTTAACGTATTTATTTACAACGATTGTGAAATGAGCTTTCAGCTTTGGATGCATCTTGGAGAGGTACCTAGTTTGTTACAGGTTAACTAATTTCCGAAAGAGTTCAGGAATACCTTTGAAACCTACAACATCGCGAATATTCTATGTATTTTTTAAAAAAGAAAATGTATTATACCATTGGTTGCAAATAATACACTTGAGTCGTTCCATGGGAAAACCAACATTATGGACTCTGCTTAATGTATCGACCCAGATCAGCCTGCGCAGTCCGCGCAGGCTAATCCGGGCCGACACATTCCATCTCAGGGGGTTATAGGTATATAGTAACAAAACAGAAAATCCACAGGAGGCGATAAGTGTCTGACCGGGTTAGCCTGTGCGGCATGCTTAGGCTGATCCGGGTCGATGCTTTACGCAGAGTCCACAGTGTTGGTTTTCTCGAGGGACGGCTCATATCAATATATCTGCGTAATGTATCGACCAGATCAGCCTGCGCTGTCCGCGCAGACTGATCCGGCCGACACATTCCGTCTTAGGGGGGATAGATGTATACAGTAGTTATTCCTGAAACAGAAAATCCACAGGATACGAACAGTGTCGGTCCAGGTAAGCCTGCGTGGCATGCTTAGGCTGATCCGGGTCGATGCTTTACGCAGAGTCCACAATGTTGGTTTTCTCCGGGAACGGCTCACTTTGTATTGTATTGTTTTGGTTGTTGTTCTTTTTCTATGTTACATTTTAGGCATAACAGTGTACTAGTCGGTCTCTGTCTGCCAGAAGGAACGGAACGAGAGGACATTTCTATTTATGGCCAAACGCCCGACGATACGTTCATGAGGGACAATACTTTTCAGGTCGTTGACACTTTTGATGAGGTTAAACAAGACAAGACTATGACACGGTTATATTTTGAAGACAGGTAAAGAAAAACCTCTGAATGAAACTGTTTTTTGTTTTCATGATTGATTGATTTCATGATTGATTGATTGATTTATTGATTGATTGAGTTATTGATTTATTGATTTATTTATTGATTTATTGATTGATTTCATGATTGATTGATTTCATGATTTATTGATTTATTGATTGCTGTTGTACGCCGTTTAAAATGGTAATACAGTTATTTCACGGTAGTTAGTTAGTTGGCTTACAAAACTATTAATTTCATAAATTCCCGGTCCGTCTTTGGTAAATTACCAGTACGACTGGTACCATTTATTCTGACACCGATGGATAAGTGGTAATGCTATCCCCGCAACCCTGGGGGCAAAGAAGGGACGTCATATCTACTATTACTTGTATGAGGATCGAACTTAAGTCTCCCGCTTCCGAGTCGAACACTGTAGCCACTAGATGAACATCACGGAGACGCCCATTGCAGTCAGTTAACACCAGGGTCGATAAACTGAATGAAAGTGACATACCGGGATTCGAATTTACATCGAATCATAGTCATGTTTTTTTCTGGGATTCCGAAATATATATAGATTTCAACATGTTCAATAAAGTAGTTGGATACTACTTTATAATTAAAATGCAATAGTTTTAGATGTAAGCAAATACAATGTATGGTAATAATATGTGTCATAGTTTGAAACGACCTCAGAAGTATGTGTTGAAAGTCATAAACTAATATGTACATTAAAGATATACGTATAGTCCGTTTAGAATTAACTGTCACGTGATGACTTATGTACTTAAACTGTTTATATACGCTATTGGTCAATGTACAACAGATGTTCATATATATTGTATGTTCATGTACATTATAGATGTTCATATATATTGTATAATCATGTACATTATAGATGTTCATATATATTGTATGTGCATGTACATTATAGATGTATATACAGCATTCGTTCATACTATTTTAATTGTGAACTTAAACTTTATAGTAATGTGTGTCCACTGTTCACGTGCGCTATGTATTATATACGTTATAGATTTCAGTAAATCATTGATTTATATGCATTATACGTTTGCATACATTGATATAAAATGTAGGCTCATTACATGTATAAATCATATACACTTCATATGTTCATGTACATCATATGCTCATGGACAGCATAGGTTCAGATAAATTACAGGCTTATTGTCATCATAAGTTCATGTACCTTATAGGTTCATGTACAGTATAGGTTCATGTACAATATAGGTTCATGCACAATATAGGTTTATGTACAATATTTGGCTGATGTACAATATAGGTTCACGTACAATATAGGCTCATGTAAAATATAGGTTCATGTTCTCTATATATAAATGTACAATATAGGTTCATGTTCTCTATATATAAATGTACAGTATAGGTTCATGTTCTCTATATATAAGTGTACAATATAGGTTCATGTTCTCTATATATAAATGTACAATATAGGTTCATGTACAATATAGGTTCATGTAAAATATAGGTTCATGTATAGGTTCATGTACACTATAGGTTCATGTACGATATAGGCTCATGTACAATATATGTTCATTTACAATATAAACTCATGTACAATATAGGTTCATGTACAATATAGGCTCTTATTCTATACCTAATTTATACGTCCAATCGTAGACGCTCATTCGAATCATGTGACCGTACAATATATTTCCGTATCGGGACGCACGCGCGTACAAAATAACCCGTATTTTTTTCGTATTGTACGATTCACAGGTCCCATGTTAAACCTATGATAAAGACCGAAACACGTGAAAAGGTTCCGAATGAAAGTCTGAATCGACAGGCGCTCTAGATAAAGCGTTACGATAAAGCTCCTGTTGTCACCGGATCATTATTGTCGTTTGCAAACAAGGAGTAACACTAAAACTAAAATGTTATCCGATTCTGAAATAGATGACTTTGTAATTGAACAGAAACCAAAAAACACTGTGAAAAAAACTAAAAGTGATGTAGGAATATTCAAAAGGTGGTTAGCGCAGGCCGTGCCGACAGAAGGTATAAAATAAAAAGGTCCTTTAACATTATTCTGCACAATACAAAATATATTTTGGGGAAAAAGTCGAGGTATAGAATAAAAAGATCATTTAACAGTGTTCTGTACAATACGGAATATATTTGGACTCGTACACAGCTTGGAAAATCATATTGGACTCGCCTAGCGGCTCGTCCAATATGATTTTCCAAGCTGTGTACTCGTCCAAATATATATCCGTATTGTACAGAACACTGTTAAATAACCTATAAATGTACAATATAGGTTCATGTTCTCTATATATAAATGTACAATATAGGTTCATGTACAATATAGGTTCATTGACAATATAGGTTCATGTACAATGTAGGTTCATGAACAATATAGGCTCATGTACAATATAGATTCTTGTTCTCTATATATAAATGTACAATATAGGTTCATGTACAATATAAGTTCATGTAAAATATAGGTTCATGTACAATATAGGTTCATGTAAAATATAGGTTCATGTATAATACAGGTTCATGTACAATTTAGGTTCATGTACATTATAGGTTCATGTACATTACAGGTTCATGTACAATATAGGTTCATATACAATAGTGTTTCATATACATTATAGGTAAATATATATTATAGATTTATGCTTATTATTGGTTCATATACACTATATATGCATGTACACAAGATGTTCATTAAAGGTATATAGTTATAGTTATAGGTGCATATATACTGTAAATGTAGGAACTTTATAGGTTCATGTAAATTATAGATTCATGTATACTATATGTTCATGCACAATGTAGCTTCATATACACCATATAGCTATGCACAGTATAGGTTGTTGCACATTATAGATTATTAAAGTATATATTTATATACATTATATATTCAAGTAAATTATAGGTGCATGTACAATATATGTTCATGAACATTAAAGGTGCATATACACTGTATATTTATGAACAATATATGTTCATGCACATTAAAGGTTCAATTACACTGTATATTTATGTACGTTTTAGGTTCATGTACATTCATATAAGCTCCCGGAAGGTTCGTAATCAGGACTGGGATAAGTTTGACGATGACCACTGTCCGGGTAGGTTTTGTCCGATGATAGAAATCCTCCTTAAACAACAAGCGGTCGCCTATGCACAGTGTTACAGTCCAACAATGGAAGAAGTAAGTTAAACAAGATTTATTTGTTTGTTTGGTTGAACGTTTTTTCAACGCCGCTTTTAATTATTTTCAGTTCTATCACGGCGTTTCCCGGGTAAGCAACCAGTACTACTGGTCCATTTATCAAGCCATCAGCGAGTCAGTCGTAACCCCACAAACCTTAACGCCAAGGAAGGACAGCCATTACTTACATTTGTTAAGTAATTGGAATGACCTATCCGAGTATCTAACCCGCAACCTCCCGAACTCGAGGTCAAGGTTTAACCCTTTCCCTCATACGACAATTCTGCACAAACGGCTTTGAACATATTTTGTCAAAAAATAGAAAATCTTTATAATTGAATGGATAACCTATGACTAAAAGTGGAAATCATCGTGGCAAAAGGAGAAATTGCACGTTTTGTGCAATTTCTTCTTGTGTCACTATGTTTTCAAAACCCCCGTCTGCTGCAGAGGCGTCAGAAAGCGTCTATATGTGGGAAAGGGTTAAAAAGTGCTCGTCCATTAGAAAAGGTATGACTTTGAATTTCTGAACCGTGTAGATTCAGATAAGTCTGTACATCTGCTCCGTTTAATCAGAATCTACACAAGTTGGCAGAAGCTCCTAACAAAAGTATGTAAGTAACAGTCTGATCAAGATCTACAGTGTTCACAAAAGCCATGTTGTAGCTTTTGAATGAACGGATTTAAAATAGCATTGATTGATTGATTGATAGGAGTTTAACGACGATTTCTGATTAAACCACGAGGGTAAGTTTACATGTGTTACCTTGCCTTCAAACACCAGTACCCCATACAAAGTTATTCTCAAGCAAAAACTGTCTTTCTTCACAGACAGACTTCTTTAGCCTTTTGTTGGGAGACAAATGACGCTAGTAACAATGGATTTTGTCAGTCATCAGGAAGTATCGATGAACGAACAGGGGCTCAATCGAACGACCACCGTCTGAATTGATAACCCTCGGTGTTACCAATTCAGCAATCGCAATTGGACTTGTTAACATTGTTTAAACTGATTGGTATTACAGTGGACTCGCGATAACTCGAACATGTGATACTTTAAATATGTCATTTAAATCGAACAAATTCCTCTGATATGTCTTTTGAAAAAGAAAAAAAAATACAAAGAAACAGTTCTAAGCAAGCAGACCAGCTGCTACACTTTTTTCAATCGCCATATCTATTCGTTCCAGGAATTTGCTCGAGGTTAACGGTTTATTCTAATTATCACATACTCGAGTTATAGTGTAGTGCTCAAAGTTGAGTAGAAAATAAGACGACGGATGCATCAGTGCAAGAATAAACAATGCCAACAATTCTGGATAACTTCGAAACGCCGTCATATAACTGAAATGGTGTTGAAAGCGTCGTAAAATACTATTCAAACCAATAAACAAATCATAGTCTAGGAAATGCATTTATTAAGACACTTCTGTATAATGAGCTTATTTCAATATAAATTGGATTGAACGTACAAATGTTATAAATAATAATTATGTCTATAATGAGCTTATTTCAGTAAGAAAGTCATGGATTCAACGTACAAATGTTATAAGACACTTCTGTATAACGAATTTATTTCAATAATAAAGTCATGGATTGAACGTACAAATGTTATAAAGAATAATTATGTATAATGTGCTTATTTCAGTAAGAAAGTCACGGATTGAACGTACAAATGTTATAAAGAATAATTATGTATATAATGAGCTTATTTCAGTAAGAAAGTCACGGATTGAACGTACAAGTGTTATAAAGAATAATTATGTCTATAATGAGCTTATTTCACTAAGAAAGTCACGGATTGAACGTACAAGTGTTATAAGGAATAAATATGAACCGTTCTACGAGAAAACCAACATTATGGTCTCTGCGTAATGTATCGACCCAGATCAGCCTGTTCAGTTCGTGCAGGCTCATCCGGGCTGACAGATTCCGTCTTAGGGTGATAGAGGTATATTTATTTGTAAATTATCGTTACTAAATATAGCATAGTGTAATGTTCTAAGAAATAGCAGAGTGGATCTAAAAATAAATAAACGACATGTTTTGTTAGCATGGGTCTCGTTAGAGCCAATTGCTATTGCAGGCGAAATCCGAAGACACTCATCACTTTGAGACTGGAATCTAGACTAGTGTTTAACAATATCGGCATTGAATTACTTCACATCTGTCTTTCTATATCAGCTCTCCATTTCTGAACACCGGCTCGGGTTCAAATAGATGTCTTGATCGTATATAATGTCAATGAAAGTGGATGATCTGTGGAATATTTATTTTTTTAAATTAATAGACTTTTGCCAGCTAATACCCATGTTGGTCCCTTCGAACCGTCAAATAGTTCCTGTCTAAAAATCAAAATGCGGTAACTTGGTAGGATTAGGTGAGTGTATTAAATTACACTCACCCTGGTAGGTTATCGACCGGAAAATTGCTTTGATTTGATATCACTTAAACAATAGAAAGATCTCCAAAGTAATTTGCTTTTAAATTATATGAATTACAAAATTGAAAATTAAATGAATTTCTACGCTTTCACCATACTTGATTGCGCGTAAATATTGTAAATCGAGTGGAGTAAAGGCAGCTTTTCGATTCCGACTCAAAGAAAATTCAGATAATCGAGTCCCAATGATAACATATATACTCAAAAATCATATTATTGAGGTGATAATAAAATAAATAGTTGACAAAATGTAACATATACGGTCTATGTCTAAGTTAGCCTAGGCGTCGGAATTTCCAAAAATCCTTTCTAATACTTTTCAGCGGTAAGGTTAATCATAAATCTAAGTACTAGAGTATTTCATTTTAGATTCCATCGTAAATACATCAGATTCTCAACCGAAATTAACCATAACAACCCCCAGAAGACGGAATAAGATAGTCAAGTTCCAGTGATAAAATTTATTCCAAAAGAGAATCAAATTACTTAAATGATAGGTTTTTATTTTTTAAATAAAACGCTTCAATTATGAATAATTCGCTAGCTCGTTTATCGATTTTTAATGATTTCATGAACTAACTGAATATAATGGCGAAGTGCGTCTAGTGTAGCGGCTAGCATACTCGCTTGTCAAGCGGTAGACTATGGTTCGATTCCCTGTCTGCGTAGATTATCTTTTTTTAAATATTATAGTTATCCTTTCCATTTTGTTTTATAAATTTCTTATATCAGTGGTGACATTGTCATTTGACACCGCTGCAACACACTCCTTCAAAATGTTGGGATTTAAAAATGAATTCAAAAGCAATGCATTTAAAACTTTTCACCTATGCGTTGTGAAACACTTTAAGACATTGATTAATCGTTTGTATGATGCTTTACGTCGCTTTTAAAAATATTTCAGTTATATCACGCTGGAGAAAATATAGATAACACAGGATTTTATTTCTGTTTTGATAGTAGAACTGGACTCTCAATATAGTTATCATTGTTTTGATATGGCCTTTCTTTACACCCATGCATTAAGATCTGAAAGGATGAAGTTTTCGGCTCCGTAATTGAAAGTTGTTACCCTTTTACAGCTTACAACAGACATCTATCTACAGAACGTTAAAAGAGAAGACTGTGTGATGCCTCCTCAACAACTGGAATCGGTAAGTTTTCAAGTTTGTCTAGTGTTCGTTTACTCTCTTCACAATAACATGTGTTTAGAGGCTCGTGTATATTCTACAAGACATATGTTTGCATATATATATATATATATATATATATATATACATATAAATTTCAACATACAATACAATACAGAACCAGGCTGCACAGTGAAGGTATTTTGACATAAAATAATCAAACAAACAACAAACATAACAAAACAAAAACAAAAAACAGCAACATACACAATCAACTTAAATGGTGAGGTACATGAGTGTTTGATAATATAGGAATGGCTAAACGTTTGGGGGAAAAGTTGGATGGAGAAGGAGTGTAAGTATTAATATAGAGTTTAATTAACATTGTTTTCATGATACGGGATTTAAATCCCAAGTGGAAGAGAATCTTGCGATATAAAAACTAGTGCGCGATAGCGCACGAGTTTTTATATGCAAGAATCTCTTTCACGAGGGATTTAATTCCCAAATCATGAAAACAATGTTTATTAAACTATATATTATATACTCGGCGATAATTTTCGTTTTTAAACGACAATACCCCTGTGCAGCTCATTTATTTTTAGCTCAGAAGCGGAGAGATCTGAATTACGCAATCTGCCAGTTTTGCAGTGACATCACTACGCGCGCACCGACAAATGTGTACATTGATTGAAATAAATGTGTCATGTCGATTCAAGCTCTTATTTGCGAAGTGAAATTATGGATAAAAGTGTTTAACGATGAGTTTATTTCTATCTTGAGGCGTTTATCAATTAAAATTGGAGATTTAAAAAAGTAGTTCCGAAAATCCGGCTAGTGAGCTATATCGCACACTAGGCGATATTTCTCAGTAGACAAAAAGCATGTTATAGGTTTTCTCAAGTTGAGAAATCTCTATATTTTATCATTGAGTATATAATATAATATTATATTGACTGGCAACAGGTCGTCACCAGGTCGATTCCTTAATTATTCATATATTATGTTGGTAGGTGTACGTTTCGCAACCATGTAAATATGCTAGTTGGACTGTGCATATGCTCATGCTTATCTGAGTCTCCACTGTACGCAGATGCATGAAGACCCCAAATTGCCAGACAGTTAATTGAATGAAACATTTTAAATAAGAAATGTGTCACGTCGCACGTAAACTGACCTTTGAATACTTGTGACCAGAGAAAATAGTTAAAGACGATATTATAATAAAGCTGCTCATCTTCCGGCGTAAATACATATTAAATGTCACGATACAAAATATGGCAATGAGACGTTAGTGAAATATTAGTTCACGTGACTCAAAATACGATAGTGGGACGCCATTTATATATTTTAGTGGGGGTTGTTGATCGAAATAGTTGTTATAATTATATATTGGAATTCATGTACGTGGACATAAAATCATACGTAAGAGAACTAGGGTCATAGGTCCATCTCGTATTAGTCTCGTAGGATGGAACATTTAAATCGCGACGAATAGATTCTAGATAATCAAACTGTCTGTCCGGAAAGGTTTCGCTAACTTGTATATATTGGCATTTGCCAATGGGAGACATCGGTCAGTTATTTCCCTTTAATACTCTCTACATCTAGCTAGGTCCTATCATTTGGTTTCCTCTGTTTTTTATCATTATTTTTTTTTTTGCACTGGATGGTGCACTTATAATTGCATTTTTTGGCCAACTGTTATTAGATTGATTAGTAATTCCACATTTGTTTTCTTTAAACACTGGTATGTAAATTTTCTTTTTTGAATCATCACTTTAATTAACACATTTATGATTAATGTGTACAGAGTAATTGCAATATCTCATTGCGAAATAGCGATAAAGACAAAGGATTCCAACTAAAAGGACCTACCAACTATTTAGTCTTCCTTGGTCTTTATCTGACAAGGGAGATAATATAATTATTACTAATGTCCCTAATTGAGTTTTCTTTCGATTGCTTCTGGATGTTATTGTTTATAAATAATTCCTTCTATATCCATTGTTCGTATTGGTATTTACAGGATTGGGGTGCCGGAGACACCCAAGTACCCCAGGACGGAGGGTGGGGAGAGTGGACAAGCTGGGCGGAGTGTTGTAATCGAGGTACATGTATAACTGAGCCGTTCCACGAGAAAACAAGCATTATGAACTGTGTGTAATGTATCGAATCAGATCAGGCTGTGCAGTGCGCGCAGGCTAATCCGTGCCGACACATCCCGTATCAGGGGTATAGAGGTATAGTGTAATGATTCCTGAAACAGAAAATCCACAGGAGGCGAAAAGTACCTGTGTGGCATGCTTAGACTTATCCGGGTCCGTACTTTACGCAGCGATCACACTGATGGTTTTCTCCTGGAACGGCTCATATATAATGCTCTCGTTGATGTCGTTTATATGCGTACTGACACTTTTACTTTGTTTGAATTTTACTTTCCACAATGTAGATCAAAACTACCCTGTGCTTTAAGGCAGTCTTGTCTGGCGCTACCCAGTTCTCAATAAGTCATGTCAGATTATAATAGCCTCCTCACAAGCAGTGTACATTGTAAAGTGTACATCAAACATCAACATTTTCTAATATTTAGAGAAGACGTTATAATGACATTTTGCACCACCAATCGAAAGTCTGAAATCTTACCTGCCTCATATACTGCTGTTTAACATTGTCTTCATTGAGGCCACCTCAGAACAAGTATGAGACGTTTGAAAATTATATAGTCTAATTCGATACTCGAAACAGAAGTGCTGGTCATGTATCAGGGAAATGATCGAAGATTGATTGTTTGGTGTTGAACGCAGTTTCAACAATGTTTCAGTCATAACGGGGCATTTCACATGCGCATGTGTTTACTGGCTTTCTTACACCAGCACACTGAACCAAAGTCTTTTCAACCAGCTGGCTTTTGTCCAGCAATGGTGCGAGATGATTAACGCTTTTCGAATAAAATGTTGTCATACGTCGGAAAGAATGTTAGTCGAGCTTGGGTTCGAACTCATAACCCCTTGATTTACAGCCCGCATCGCTACCGACTGAACTTTTAATTCAGCCCAGCATAAAAAATCAGCGTGTGAACATCTAGATTCAATTTTATTTCTGTTCTATGCTAAGGTGACGTCCATTTACTGACCTATAGAGAACGTCAATGCGACAACCCTAAACCCTACCTTGATGGACACTACTGTACTGGTTTAAAAGATGAGATCATGGATTGTCAGACACCGTGTCCGAGTACGTATAATTTCATTCGGAACTCTTCGGCCAAGGTCGTAAACCCTGTTTACACTTGTCTGAATACGTATCATTATATTCGGAAATCTTCGGCCAAGCTCGTAAACCCTATTTACACTTGTCCGAGTACGTATCATTACATTCGGAAATCTTCGGCCAAGCTCGTAAACCCTATTTACACTTGTCCGAGTACGTATCATTACATTCGGAAATCATCGGCAAAGCTCATAAACCCTATTTACACTTGTACCCCTTGAAGCACATGTTTAGGCAACTGCAGCAGTTGGTTTGCGAGGAAACTGGTGAAATGAGAAACTGATCATATGTTCTCCTTTTACCATAATGTTTCAATGTGTTTTAAGTAAGCATGCTTTCATTTATAGAGACTATCTATATTTTTGCCTTGATATTTTCAAAGTCGTCTGCTGCAATTTATGCTGTTATATATGGGAAAGGTTTAAGACAATTATTGCGTTCTTTCTTACTAGCGACAACTTCTCACATTGTATTACAATGACACATGCTATTACTTCTGAAACTTCATTGTCTTTTGTCATTATTTTGTTCGCTTAAAACTTGCTAAAAAACTTGTAGTTTTTATGCAATAAATATAGGATCTGACATGAGTTGTCATTTTATATAAAGTTTTATTAAACGAGTTCAAGAAATGTGTTATTAAGCGAGCCTTTGGCGAGCTTAACAAAAATAATCTTGGACGAGTTTAATAAAACATTATGAAATTACAACGAATGTCAGATTATTGTTATCACAGTGACGAAACACAAAAAGATAATCGGTTTTTCGCTATCAGAAAATAGTCCCAACATGTAATACTTAATAGACTGTTAACTAATCACACAAAACGATAATTTTATGACCGATAATGGTCCCGTTACCTCATCTATCTACTGCGACGTTTGTGTTTACCGAGTACACGTTCTCTGCCATTCTGTAAACATTCACGGTTGAATATACACATAGTGATTCGGTCATTTTATATTACACGTGTCATATATAAAGAAATACGTAATGGGTATATTACATCGGATACAAGCATTGTCATGTGATAAATAAAGTATGTTGTATTGTTTTTATATATTTCAGCTAACGGCAGGTTTTCCGATTGGGCAAGGTGGACTGATTGTTTCTGTGACGGTATTGCGGAGGGCAGCGAAGGAGTGATGACACGCACCCGGGAATGTGAGGGTACGGCAAATGGGGGACGATTCTGCTGGGGTGTTCTCCAACAGGCCGCTCCTTGCGGTGGGGATTGTTAATTGTTGATCAGTTGTTAAATTGAATAAATAACTGACACTATATGCCCCTCTCTTTCCTTTTTAATTGGCATATCTGTGTGTATTGTGTTTTGGATTGGTAATTGTTGATCAGTTGTTCAATTGAATAAATAACTGACACTATATGCCGTTTTTCTCTATTCTAATTGGCATATCTGTCTGTATGGTATTTTGGATTGTTTATTAGTGATAACTTGTTAAATTGAATAAATAACTGACACTACATGTATATACCGCTCTTCCCTATTTGAATAATTGGCATACCTGTCTGTATCTGTCTTTGTTCCGCGAATAGGGGGTGATTCTGCTGGGGTGTTCTCCAACAGGCCGCTCCTTGCGGTGGGGATTGTTAATTATTGATAAGTTGTTCAATTGAATAAATAACTGACACTATATATCGCTGTTCTCCATTCGAATCGGTATATCTGTCTGTATGGTATTTGGATTGTTAATTGTTGATCAGTTGTTAAATTGAATAAATAACTGACACTATATACCGCTGTTCTCCATTCTAATTGGCATATCTGTGTGTATGATGTTTTGGATTGTTAATTGTTGATCAGTTGTTAAATTGAATAAATAACTGACACTATATACCGCTCTTTTCCATTTTAATTGGCATATCTGTCTGTATGGTATTTGGATTGTTAATTGTTGATCAGTTGTTAAATTGAATAAATAACTGACAGTATATATATACCGCTGTTCTCCATTCTAATTGGCATACCTATCTGTATGGTATTTGGATTGTTAATTGTTGATCAGTTGTTAAATTGAATAAATAACTGACACTATATACCGCTGTTCTCCATTCTAATTGGCATATCTGTCTGTATAATGTTTTGGATTTTTAATTGTTGATCAGTTGTTAAATTGAATAAATAACTGACACTATATGCCGCTCATTTCCATTTGAATTGGCATATCTGTCTGTATGGTGTTTTGGATTGTTAATTGTTGATCAGTAAAATAGATACTATAGTCAAAGATTTAAACTTTTCAAAAGTTGACTTAAAATATTAGAATCATTATTCTGGGATAAAATAAGAGTAATTATTTGACTTTCCAGTACCATAAACATCTAAATATTGATCGTGTATGCTTCATTTTTAATGGGTAGACATACCCAGTAAGCTAAGTTTTGTACATTTTCATGACTTTCAATTGACAGTTTTTCAATATTAACTGCCAAAAATGTTTGGACTACATATTACTTACTTTGTTGTCACAATTAGCAATATTTGCAAAAGTTTCAACATTTCAAAACGTTGATCACCAGCTGGAGTTCAGCACCTTTAAGACTTTAAACTTACCGCAGTCGCAAATCGATTATGAATAATTATAACACTATTGAAAATTTCTCTTCTATACACAAAGAAGGATTTGAGCGTGATCTAAATACAGTACATCACTCTAAATTTCCGGAACTATTTTTGGCTGTTGAAATTCCCTCCCGCGTATTTTTGATACAACGTTTCTGAGTGCGCATGACGTCATTCACGTGTTTTACCAACATTTTTGGCGCGGTCAAAAACGTTGTGTTAGAATAAGACAGTAACAAATTGCCCATGATGAGGTTAAGAACAATTGAAAATGTTATAATACATATAAAATGTTCATAGACTGTTAATATAACTGATTTCAAAATGTTTTGTTAGTTGAAAAAATCGAATATTTCCAAAACAAATACAATGGGGAGTAAAGATGGAATAGCCTACGCGTGATTTTATCAAGGAAAACAACGTCATGTCAAAACATAGTTCACCCTTAATTTGTATCCCTTCAGGTGTAAAAAAAAGTGCTAGAATTGAAATAGATCTCATTTTGAGTGATATACCGGCCCTTATATCACGAGTTGTCGTTCAGGGGTGTATAAATTAATCACTCAGGCCACTCGGCCTCCGTCAATAATTACTACACACCTGAACTCCCAATCGTGATATGGGTCATTATCAAAATTTATATACATTCTGGTTTAAGATTTTCTGTAAAATAAAGATTGATGAATATCATTTGTTTCTGCCGGAGAACTTTCATTAACATTATAACTTTGCTATATATGAATATGCAATCAAAAAATTGTCCTGTTTGAGAGTTTGACACTTTTTTAGAATGTTCGCGCACACTTTGTTGTCTGTGGTGTTACTATCATATAATCACACACTGATCAAATACAAACATATGTGTAATACTTCCAAGTCACTGGATATCTTTATATGAATAAGATAATCATAATTAGACAAAAAATGAATTTCATTGGTTAATCAGATTAGAGGTTTTAAGGTAGTTAAGGGGTCGAAATTAATATGGGTCAGTTTGTGATATCTTACAACATTGACAGAGTAGTTAAACTAAATGAAGGAAAGAGGTAAAGATAGCCTTTGAAAAAAAGAGATAAATCTCTATGATCATGTCCTACTTGTATTCAAATTAATAATTTTTAGTAAATTTTGAGCACCAATTTATATGCTGTAACACCACAGACAAATTGTAACACCAAGCACAGAAATGTAACACCATGGACACCAGTATGTTTAATATTTTACTTTTTCAAGATTAAACATAGAACCAAAGGAAAAGACCAACCATCAAATTGTCTCCTGACAATAACAAAACTATGAACGCAAAAAAGAGGGATTTAACGTTTGCCTTTTAAATTGTCTGTGGTGTTACATTTTTGTCTGTGGTGTTACTATATAAATGAAAAGGACAGAAGAAAGGAGTCGACTGGTTTTTTTTTTATGTTTGGTGAACAATTAATATTAAACATAGCTGGAAATCAGCAATATTCAGGATTTAATTCAAGCAATTTTCATTTATTTTTACAAAAAAAGTGTATTTGTCTTTGGTGTTATGGTAAAATGTCTGTGGTGTTGCTTTTTGAGACAAATATAGCCTGCATAAATAGTGTGACATTATTTTTTCTTTATTTATGTGAACTATACTGACATTCCAATGTGTGATATATGTCAATAATGTCTTCTAGACAACAAATGTTAAGAATAAAGAAAATATCAGAAACAAAGGGCATATTTTTCTGTGGTGTTACTTTTCTGAAGGTAACACCACAGAAAGTAACACCACAGACAAACCAGTGCATAAATGTTCGATAAAAAATAATAAAGGATCCCCGTCTAATTTTTAAATGTACTTCCTGTTAAACACAAGAGTTGAAATATTATGAATTAACAAAACTCTTGCCAGCTTCTAGTATTAAGAACTAGTCACATGAACACCACAGAAAATTATTTTTTATACTACTCTAATCCCTCTTACCTTTTTTTTTTTTTTTTGCCAATTCTTGGCATGTTTTTCTAATTTCGTCTGCTCATGGCATGAACAGGATATGGAGTCCTGGGAGAAACTATTATCATTAAAATAGAGCAAGAAAGACAACTCTAATTCATCATAGTCATATATGGTTACACCACAGACATGAAAACTCGGGACAGGTCTTGAAGCCAATTTTAGGATAAATCGCCAAAGATTTTGAGGATTTTTTTTTGAAAATTTAACAATTAATAGGGCAAAGAAAACTTGGATTGAGTCAAAATATCAATATCACCATTTTTAAGGGAATACCAAAAAAGGAAAATTAAATTTAAGAAAAATAACAGTGAAAAATGTGAAAAACTTGTCCTTTATGGAATTATAAATCAGTTATGTGAATTAGATATGCACAGTTATCTATAAGGTTGAAGAAAATACATTGTATATTATGCAAAAACATCTTGTTTGCAATGAATTTTATTGGTAAAGAGATTTTATACCAAAATAACAGAGAAGTGCATGTTTTTTGATAATGACCCATATAAGAGCCGGTATATCACTCAAAATGAGATCTATTTCCTAAAAAGCTGACAGTATATATCCCGCTTTTCTCAATTTAATTGGCCTATCTGTCTGAATAAAGTTTTTTGACGCCGCTTTAAGAACGTGTTTTAGTTATATCACGGCGTTTCCCGGGTAAGTTACAAATAGTACTGGTCCGTTGTTCCTGACACCAGGTTCCAATTCCACCAACCCTACTTAGCGCTAAGTTATACTTAAATACTTAAGAGGGTATTTCATCATTCTTCCCCACAATTTTGTAAAACATAAATCGTGGAATGTATTTAAGTGAATGATTAAGTTTACATAAATAGTTACCTTGCTTACTAAAAATACTTTTTAAGAAATAAAATAATTTTTGCAATTTTATTAGGTAAACACAAAATGAAGAAATACGCTCTTAAGTATTTAAGTATTACTTAGCGCTTAGTAAGATTGGTGGAATTGGACCCAGCTAGACAGTCGTAATGCGAACCCTAAAGTCCGGAGCGCACCACCTGTATGACATTTAACTCGGTGCTTATCGCCTTCACGTAGATGTCATAGGTCACGTCCTTTTTATTTACCTTTTAAAATCTTTATTCGAGCCGTGCCACAAGAAAACCAAAAGTATGGCCTGTGCGTAATGTATCAACCGAGATCACCCTGCGCAGTCCGCGCAGCCTAATCCGGGGCCGACACATTCGGTCTCAGGGTTAAAGAGGTATAGAGTAATGATTCCTGAAACAGAAAAGCAACAGGAGGCAAACAACGTGTGTCCTGGTTAGCCTGCGCGACATGCTTAGGTTTATCCGGGTCGATACTTTACGCTGAGTCCACAATGTTGGTTTTCTCGCGGAACGGCTCATATCATCTGCGTAATGTATCGACCAGATCAGCCTGCGCTGTCCGCGCAGACTGATCCGGCCGACACATTCCGTCTTAGGGGGAAAGATGTATAGAGTAGTGATTCCTGAAACAGAAAATCCACAGGAGGCAAACAACGTGTGTCCTGGTTAGCCTGCGCGGCATGCTTAGGTTTATCCGGGTCGATACTTTACGCTGAGTCCACAATGTTGGTTTTCACGTGGGACGGCTCCAGTATGTGTTTGTTTAACCCTTTCCCACATGCAGACGCTTTTTGACGCCACTGCAGTAGACGGCATTTTGAAAACATTGTGACAAAAGACGAAATTGCTCAAAACGAGCAATTTCTCCTTTTGCCACCATGTTTTCCACTTTTAGTCATTATGTTATCCATTCAATTATAGAGATTTTCTATTTTTTTGACAAAATATGTTCAAAGTCATCTGCTGCAGAATTGTCGTATAAGGGAAATGGTTAATTATCGAATAAAGCTTCTAGGACATGAAAAATGCGCCTTATCTGGAGCTCTGAAGGCGGAAAGAGGTTCAAGCAGCCGACTTAGAAAATATATGTCAAAACGACTATTGAAAATGTTGTTTTCTACTCTTTTTCAACATACTTTCAATCATAGAGATTTTCCGGGGTTGTTGCTAACATGTTTTCAAAGTCGTCTGCTGCAGGTTTGCTGTATGTGGGAAAGGGCTAAATGTCTTGGAGAAAACGTACAAGTTGAATTTTAAATGCAAAATGCAGATCCAGATCAACACGCGCATACGGACAACCCGATCAAGATCTACACTGTTCAGGTATTACTGAAACAAACTAGTTAGACGATTATGCCAACGTTTGTTGACTCTGACAAGACTGGGTGGCTTGACATTGTTCTGCAACGCCAACGTGTACGTTTTGTCAGACATCCGGATTCCCCTTAATACTACCAGTTACCAGTAACACCGGTAGAAGTACCGGTATACTTATCTTGACATCTATAAATAATAATACTATCCGATCGATCCTGAATACGAAAGGGGTAAAGCACAGCTACCGGTAAGGTTATTTGGTATTACCCCGGAAAAGTTACTAGTAATACTGGTACCGCCACAGTGATGAAGTGGTTGAACGTCAGCACCGGGTGCGGGAGGTCGTGGGTTCGTTCCCCGGTCGGGTCAAACCAAATACTTTAAAATGATTGTAATGGCTTCCCTCCTTGGCGCTCGCTGTTGCAGGGTTAGCATTGCGACTAACTTGCTGCTTTCAGGATAAATGGACCAGTTGTACATGTAACTTGGCCATGATAAACGCCGTGATATAACTAAATGGACCAGTTGTACATGTAACTTACCCAGTAAACGCCGTGATATAACTAAATGGACCAGTTGTACATGTAACTTACCCGGTACACGCCGTGATATAACTAAATGGACCAGTTGTACATGTAACTTACCCAGTAAACGCCGTGATATAGCAGACACATTGTTTAAAGCTGCGTAAAACACCATACAATCAATTGTCACATCTGGGATCCCCTCGTTAGTTACCAGTGATACGGGTAGTAATACCGGTAGATTTATCTTGACGTCGATTTATCAGACTTAATGCTACTAACCATCCAACCCTGAAACATTATTGAGGGAGGTCACTGCTACCAGTTTAATGTATTTGGTATTTGGTACTAAGCCCCTTTTACACACACGGAGATCGTTGAGCGACCATTGAGCGATCCAAAATTGGCCAAGATTGCCCGATCTCTCGACGATCTCTCAAATCCCTGAAAAAGTAGTTTCTGTGTAAATGCTTGGAATATCCTTGTGCGCTCGTTGTGCGATCAAAATATTCTGCCAACTTCCATGGCCGTCTATAGAGATCTTGGAGAGAACATGGCGTTCATTGAGCGCTTATCGATGATTTTGCTGAGAGATCAGGTGCGACAAAGAGAGATCAATGAGAGACAGAAAAAAGTGCCGTCCATTTAAAAAGGTCTGAGAGATCATTGTGAGATCGATAATACCGTTGAGCGCTCATTGGGCGCTCAATGAGAGACCGTTGAGAGATTGCGTCCCTCTGCGACCGTTGAGAGATTGGTTTGGACCGAGTCATAACTTTGAGTAGACCGTGGAGTTCACTTAAACATAATAAAGAGACCATGGCGATTGCTGGGCCCTCATTGAAAGATCGTTGAGAGATCTGGTAATTTTGTCATCGTTCAATGGTCTCTTAACGGACGCCACCTCAGTGTAAAGAGGGTTTAACCCGAATTGGAAGATTTATCTTGACACGGATTTATCAATCGTAATACGACTATCCATTCAACCATGACCACTATTGAGCTAAGTCACTGGTACTAGTTACATGTGTTTAATATGACACCAGATTGGTTACCAGTAATTATGAAACATTGTTAGATTGATAGGTCCCTGTCAAAGTCAGGCGTGTTAAGCTAACATTTATCCGGGTTTTTTCTCGCACCAGTACTACACAGATTACTCGCCATATTCTGACATAGACTATTGGTGAAAGACGAATGACGCTTGTCTCAGCAACTTTAGTCAATAATCGGAAAGAATGAATGGCCGAGCTGGGGTTAAAAACGAAGACGCCTGGATTTTTAGCCGACGTCGTTACTGAAGGAGCCATCGGAGCAAACGAGACGCACACACTCACGCCAGCCCATAAACATGCTACCCGACACATAAACATGCTACCCGACACATACACATGCTACCCGACACATACACATGCTACCCGACACCTAAACATGCTACCTAACACATAAACATGCTACCCGACACATACACATGCTACCCAACACCTAAACATGCTACCTAACACATAAACATGCTACCCGACACATAAACATGCTACCCGACACATAAACATGCTATCTGACACATACACATGCTACCCGACACATAAACATGCTACCCGACACATACACATGCTACCCGACACATACACATGCTACCCGACACATAAACATGCTATCTGACACATACACATGCTACCCGACACATACACATGCTACCCGACACATACACATGCTACCCGACACATACACATGCTACCCGACACATACACATGCTACCCGACACATACACATGCTACCCGACACATACACATGCTACCCGACACATACACATGCTACCCGACACATACACATGCTACCCGACACATACACATGCTACCCGACACATAAACATGCTACCCGACACATAAACATGCTACCCGACACATACACATGCTACCCGACACATACACATGCTACCCGACACATAAACATGCTACCCAACGCATAAACATGCTACCCGACACATACACATGAGCACACTCGAAATCTCATGCGTACCACATAAACGACTGTCAGGGTCAAAGTAGTGACGATAATTTTATTCTTCATAAATCAAATAATTTCGAAAGCATTAGCAAATTTATAATTGGAGTCATTTATTGGAAGACGGTGTGATTGAAACATTGATCGCGAACATGAATATACACCATTCGGGCCGCAGTTAACTGGCGAAATTGAATATACACCATTCGGGCCACAGTTAACTCGTGAACATGAAAATACACCATTCGGCCACAATTAACTCGCGAACATGAATATACAGCATTCGGACCAGTCAACTCGCGAACATGAATATACACCATTCGCGCCACATTTAACTCGCGAGCATAAATATACACCATTCGGGCCACACTTAACTCGCGAACTTAAATTGACACAATTCGGGCTCTATCAACGCCAATGGCAACATTGAACTCTTTGCAAACAAAACAGATTCAGGTGAGTCAGCTCGTCACGAGCAGTCTCACCCGAAACCAGCATTGTTTGTCGTTTAGGTATAACAATATTCCAAAACACTTTATTACAAGAGAATTGGAGACGCCCGATGTTGAACGTGGGAGAGTCTACTTTAAACAATTCGGCGCTGAAAGAGTTAAGGTAGATACAGCGCATTCGTGAATGTTGACATAATTCTTCGGAAGTACTCGGTTTTCCTAATGTATTCTTTAACACTGTTGTTTGATTGGTACATTAGATTGGCAACCATGTGAGCACGCACTCTGTTTCGTTGAACGCATGGCGTATATGAGTAGTGACGGTTGCTTATACGGACTTTCACGAAGTTACCGTGTCTACCTATGTGCGAGTACAATAACCCGAATAATGCATTTACATAGTCCTCAATAACATTGCAAAAAAACCAAGATCTAAACATAATATATACACAAATGATGAAGTTTGCAAGTGACGATCATTTTTTGTTTTTGATGACATGTTGTATCCCCCTAATTTTACGAGTTTATTATGAGTGTCCTTCTATACAAGTAGTTATAGAAACAACACATTTCGTACAGTATAGACCAAGATATACCTGCACATTCACGTAGTCTGATCTTGGTCTACATCATTCGCTAACTGATTATCACTACTAATCAAAAACGAATACAAAGACATATGTTAATATTTATTTTCAATCTATTTCAGTCATATCATGATACAGGTACAGGTCACCTAACTATGTGTTTATTGGCTTTCTCAACCAGTACTCCACATAATAATCTTACAAAGTACCTGGCCGCTTTTCCACATAAACCTTATGCTCATTGATAAAAGATGATTGACGTGGGAAATAGTATTGCCCGAGCTATGGTTCGATAGTTATACCCGTAGATTGACAGCCAATGTCGCTAACGGGGCTCGGCGTTTCAGCTCATGGATAGCGGTGCCAGATTAGTGAAGTCTAAATGAAAAGAGTTAATGCATGAACATTAATAGTTGACTCTTGATAACTCGAGCTTGAAATGATTGATTGGAGTTTAAATCCTATCAAGAAATCAGCGAAGCAGCAGTTCTTATTGCGCGTATGACGATTGTAAAGCAAGCCATTTTCAACAATGCTCCATTCATACCACTGTGGCCAGTTCACCTACTCATGTGTTTCCGGGATTTTCAAACACCAGTACTCCACGCAACATACTTTCCAAGCAACTGGCTGCTTTTCCACATAGACTGTTAGCCTATTGGTGGAAGGTAAACGACGCTGGTCACAGTGACTTTTGTCAAACGTCAGAAAGAATGTTAACCGAGATGGGGTTCGAACTCAAAACCCCTGGAGTGACAGTCCGCGTCGCTACCGACTGAGCTACCGGGGGCAAGTTGAAGTGAGCTCATGAACGATGTCGAGTTAAAGACGTGTTCGAGTGATCGACGTATGTTTATGCTAACGACATTTAATGAAGGATGACACAAGTAGGATGAAATAAAAAACAACATAGAAAAGCTAATTTGAGTAATATAATATATCAGAGATCTAGAAAAGGTGCATTTTTCATGTTCCAAAATTCCTTATTTGACGTTCAAACCCTATGTTGTAGATACTCAAAAGAATTGTCTCCGTGAGACGATCCTTTTGAGTACCACCAACACATAGAATTTGGTTCACTCCCTTTTATCTAGTCCTCTGATAGTATTTGCATAGAAGTGAGTTGTTCTATAATAAGCATTTCACTCGTTTACGCTCATTCTAAGATCCGTCTGCTTTAAAAAAGAATCTTGCGAATAAACAGTGTTATATCTCGTGAAAAGACACAGGAATTGAAACCATTGTAAGAAAAAGACACAAAGTTCTCATTTTGAGCATTAACTTCTTTCCCTAAAGTATGAGACGAGTCGTCTACTACGAAGCATGTCTCTGGAAGTAACTTATCATAATGAGATAATTCTTCCTTTGCTACGATGATTTAAACGAATACAAAACAAGTTCTCTTATTTAAGTTATTTTACATATTTTTGTCAAGGTGATGCTGCAGGTTTGTGGTATATGGGAAATGGTTACCACTGATCTTCTATTTTACGCAGAAAATCCTGTTTATTTGAGAAACAATGTAATCATCAGCAAAGCTGTCGTCATGGCAGCAGTTGAGGCGACATCTGCCGCCGCTGATGTTTCTCCCCCTGTTCCGACTGGTGGGCACATCATAGATTCCCGCGCTATTTCCATGTTGCATGATTCTACCCGTAGCCAATAGTCGCGTAGTTCTTTCTCAAAGACCTGAGAACGGAGAGAAGACTCCTTCGAATACGGCCTGTTTTGCTCATTATAACAGGGTTCCAAATACAGCTCCTTGACGTACTCCTTGCACTCTTTGAAACAACTGCTTAGTGAGCAACGAGTAGTAATGTTAGCAAATCGTTGTGCAATCTCTGGGATGCTGTGAAAAGAGAAACAGACTAATTGCTTAATTTTGGTTGATATTTAATCCCACTTCTTATTATTAGATGGTTCAATGTATTTTCTAGATCAGTATCAAAAGTGCTGATAAACTTGAACCTTTCCCACATACATTTTTTTTCTGACGCCTCTGCATCAGACGGCGTTTGAAAACGTTGTGACGAGAGGAGAAATTGCCCATTTGTAGCGATATTGACCAATTTATTTTCAAACTCGTATGCTGCAAATTGGTTGTTGGTTGGAAAAGGGTTTAATGCCAGCGGCACCGTAATTTTACTCGCACAACCAAGTATTCATCTAGCTGCGGAGCCACTCCTGTCATATCAGAGTAAAGTGTTTTGTATATTGTAAATAAGTAAGCTATGCGTGACTTTGGCACATATGTTAATACGAAATTCGTCCGGAGTAGATCTTTAACGAAGGCAGTGTTGAAACAATTACTTTATTAAGTTTGCATCGGTCGGTCACTGGCTAATAAACTAGTACTGTCGAGCTGATGGTACGTGGACACTTTCAAAGTTTGACCAACTCTCCACGGGATTCGAATCTTGGCCATATGCTGCAATGTCGCACTGGATCCGTAAGCAACTGAGTCCAATTCCACCAATCTTACTTAGCATTAAGTAAAATTTAAATACTTAAAAGTGTATTTCATCATTTTGTTTTTCTTATAAAACAGACAAACTATTTCATTTAACAAGTAACAAGTATTGTTAGTCAGCAAGGTAACTGTTTATGCCAACTTAGTCATTTACTTAAATACATACCACCATTCATGTTTTACAGAATATAAGGGAAACTAAAATTATGAAAATTGCGTTTAAGTATTTTAAAAGTATTACTAAGCCCTTAGTAAGGTTGGTGAAATTGAACCCTGGTCCCCTACAGCGACTGATCGTGCCCGACAGTTAACTTAACTTTATAACAAAAAGAGTCTTTTACATTTGTTACATTTGTTGTACATTTCATTAGCAATTAGGAAATTTATGAATATAATAAAAGAGAGAAATAAGAAAAATCAACTCTTAAATATACGAAGTCATAATCAAGGATGAATTATTTCCCTTTTTTGCAAAATATGCATATTTACACAACCGAAAATCAGTTGTACATGTATGTGATTTTGATTGCATGAGAGAGGATTATTTGTTCAGTGTTTACAGAAGTATGGTTTGAAGAAGTTCGTTCGCAATGAATACTTCTTCGGGCACACTTTAACAAAAAGTTATAGTCGTTTTAATAATATACATGTTGCAATTTGAAGAAAGTATCTGATGACGAAGTAAATTGATACATATGCCACTTTCGATGTTAAGATCGTGTGATAAACTCCCAAATGATGTCAAAAGCCTCTTGTATTTTTTGTCATAAGATCCTAGCTAGAACATTTAAAATTCCAGAGATGTAGCTTCTAATCCAAAATCAGAAGTGTTTCCCGCTTTGGTTACAGTCCCATACCAGACTTAAAGTTAAGCCCGCTTTGGTTACACTCCCATACCAGACTCAAAGTTAAGCTCGCTTTGATTACACTCCCATACCAGACTTAAACATAAACCCTTTTTGGTTACACTTCCATACCAGACTTAAAATTAAGCCCGCTTTGGTTATACTCTCATACCAGACTCAAAGTTAAGCCCGCTTAGGTTACACTCCCTTACAATATTTAAAGTTAAGCCCGCTTTGATTACACTCCCATACCAGTCTGAAAGTTAAGCCCGCTTAGGTTACATTTCCATACCAGACTTAAATATAAGCCCGCTTTGGTTACACTACCATACCAGACTCAAAGTTAAGCTCGCTTTGGTTACATTCCAATACCAGACTCATAGTTTAGCCCGCTTTCGTAACACTCCAATCCGCTTTGGTTACGATCCCATACCAGAATCAAAGTTTAGCCCGCTTTCGTAACACTCCAATCCGCTTTGGTTACGCTCCCATACCAGACTTAAAGTAAAGCCCGCTTTGGTTACAATACCATATCAGACTAGAAGTGAAGCCCACTTTGGTAACACTCCCAAACCAGACTTAAAGTGTAGCCTGTTTTGTTTACACTACCATACCGGGCTAGAAGTTAAGCCCGCTTTGATTAAACTCCCATAACAGACTAGAAGTGAGCCTGCTTAGCTTACACTCCCATATCGGACTAGAAGTATAGCCCGCTTTTGTAACATTCCCAAACCGGACTAGAAGTGTAGCCTGCTTTGGTTACACACCCATACTAGACTAGACGTGTAGGCCGCTTTGTATAAACTCTCATACCGGACTAGAAGTGTAGACTGCTTTGGTTACACACCCATACTGGACTAAAAGTGTAGCCCGTTCTGCTTACAATCCCATACCGGACTAGAAGTGTAGCCCGTTCTGCTTAAACACCCATACCAGACTAGAAGTGTAGCCCGCTCTGCTTACACTCCCATACCGGACTAAAATTAACCTGCTTTGCTTACACTCCCATACTCTTTTAGACGATATCAAAACAAAAGAACTGCAAGACCCTTCGTTAACTGATGCAGCTGATGATCAATAAAAAACTGGACGTGTAGCCCCACAAGCTTTATGCCAATATAACAACTGGACGTTTAGCCCAACAAGCTTGATGCCATTATAACAACTAGACGTATAGCCCCACAAGCTTGATGCCAATATAACAACTGGACGTATAGCCCCACAAGCTTAATGCCAATATAACAAATGGACGTATAGCCACACAAGCTTAATGCCAATATAACAACTGGACTTATAGCCCAACAAGCTTAATGCCAATATAACAACTGGACGTATAGCCCAACAAGCTTGATGCCAATATAACAACTAGACGTATAGCCCCACAAGCTTGATGCCAATATAACAACTCGACGTATAGCCACACAAGCTTAATGCCAATATAACAACTGGACGTATAGCCTCACAAGCTTGATGCCAATATAACAACTAGACGTATAGCCCCACAAGCTTAATGCCAATATAACAACTGGACGTATAGCCCAACAAGCTTAATGCCAATATAACAACTGGACGTATAGCCCCACAAGCTTGATGCCAATATAACAACTGGACGTATAGCCCCACAAGCTTAATGCCAATATAACAACTGGACGTATAGCCTCACAAGCTTAATGCCAATATAACAACTAGACGTATAGCCCCACAAGCTTGATGCCAATATAACAACTGGGCGTATAGCCCCACAAGCTTAATGCCAATATAACAACTAGACGTATAGCCCCACAAGCTTGATGCCAATATAACAACTAGACGTATAGCCCCACAAGCTTGATGCCAATATAACAACTGGACGTATAGCCCCACAAGCTTGATGCCAATATAACAACTGGACGTATAGCCCCACAAGCTTGATGCCAATATAACAACTGGACGTATAGCCTCACAAGCGTAATGCCAATATAACAACTGGACGTATAGCCTCACAAGCTTGATGCCAATATAACAACTAGACGTATAGCCCCGCAAGCTTGATGCCAATATAACATCTAGACGTATAGCCCCACAAGCTTGATGCCAATATAACAACTGGACGTTTAGCCCCACACGCTTGATGCCAATATAACAACTGGACGTATAGCCCCACAAGCTTGATACCAATATAATTACTAGACGTTTAGCCCCACAAGCTTTATACCAATATAACAACTGGACGTTTAGCCCCACAAGCTTGATGCCAATATAACAACTGGACGTATAGCCCCACAAGCTTGATACCAATATAACAACTGGACGTTTAGCCCCACAAGCTTGATGCCAATATAACAACTAAACGTATAGCCCCACAAACTTAATGCCAATATAACAACTAGACGTATAGCCCCAACAAGCTTGATACCAATATAACAACTGGACGTATAGCCCCACAAGCTTAATGCTAATATAACAACTGGACGTATAGCCCCACAAGCTTAATGCCAATATAACAACTGGACGTATAGCCCCACAAGCTTGATGCCAATATAACAACTGGACGTATAGCCCCACAAGCTTAATGCCAATATAACAACTGGACGTATAGCCTCACAAGCTTAATGCCAATATAACAACTAGACGTATAGCCCCACAAGCTTGATGCCAATATAACAACTGGACGTATAGCCCCACAAGCTTAATGCCAATATAACAACTAGACGTATAGCCCCACAAGCTTGATGCCAATATAACAACTAGACGTATAGCCCCACAAGCTTGATGCCAATATAACAACTGGACGTATAGCCCCACAAGCTTGATGCCAATATAACAACTGGACGTATAGCTCCACAAGCTTGATGCCAATATAACAACTTGACGTATAGCCTCACAAGCGTAATGCCAATATAACAACTGAACGTATAGCCTCACAAGCTTGATGCCAATATAACATCTAGACGTATAGCCCCGCAAGCTTGATGCCAATATAACATCTAGACGTATAGCCCCACAAGCTTGATGCCAATTTAACAACTGGACGTTTAGCCCCACACGCTTGATGCCAATATAACAACTGGACGTATAGCCCCACAAGCTTGATACCAATATAATTACTAGACGTTTAGCCCCACAAGCTTTATACCAATATAACAACTGGACGTTTAGCCCCACAAGCTTGATGCCAATATAACAACTGGACGTATAGCCCCACAAGCTTGATACCAATATAACAACTGGACGTTTAGCCCCACAAGCTTGATGCCAATATAACAACTAAACGTATAGCCCCACAAGCTTAATGCCAATATAACAACTAGACGTATAGCCCCAACAAGCTTGATACCAATATAACAACTGGACGTATAGCCCCACAAGCTTAATGCCAATATAACAACTGGACGTATAGCCCCACAAGCTTAATGCCAATATAACAACTGGACGTATAGCCCCACAAGCTTGATGCCAATATAACAACTGGACGTATAGCCCCACAAGCTTAATGCCAATATAACAACTGGACGTATAGCCTCACAAGCTTAATGCCAATATAACAACTAGACGTATAGCCCCACAAGCTTAATGCCAATATAACAACTGGACGTATAGCCCCACAAGCTTAATGCCAATATAACAACTAGACGTATAGCCCCACAAGCTTGATGCCAATATAACAACTAGACGTATAGCCCCACAAGCTTGATGCCAATATAACAACTGGACGTATAGCCCCACAAGCTTGATGCCAATATAACAACTGGACGTATAGCCCCACAAGCTTGATGCCAATATAACAACTGAACGTATAGCCCCACAAGCGTAATGCCAATATAACAACTGGACGTATAGCCTCACAAGCTTGATGCCAATATAACAACTAGACGTATAGCCCCGCAAGCTTGATGCCAATATAACATCTAGACGTATAGCCCCACAAGCTTGATGCCAATATAACAACTGGACGTTTAGCCCCACAAGCTTGATGCCAATATAACAACTGGACGTATAGCCCCACAAGCTTGATACCAATATAACAACTGGACGTTTAGCCCCACAAGCTTGATGCCAATATAACAACTAAACGTATAGCCCCACAAGCTTAATGCCAATATAACAACTAGACGTATAGCCCCAACAAGCTTGATACCAATATAACAACTGGACGTATAGCCCCACAAGCTTAATGCCAATATAACAACTGGACGTATAGCCCCACAAGCTTAATGCCAATATAACAACTGGACGTATAGCCCCACAAGCTTGATGCCAATATAACAACTGGACGTATAGCCCCACAAGCTTAATGCCAATATAACAACTGGACGTATAGCCTCACAAGCTTAATGCCAATATAACAACTAGACGTATAGCCCCACAAGCTTAATGCCAATATAACAACTGGACGTATAGCCCCACAAGCTTAATGCCAATATAACAACTAGACGTATAGCCCCACAAGCTTGATGCCAATATAACAACTAGACGTATAGCCCCACAAGCTTGATGCCAATATAACAACTGGACGTATAGCCCCACAAGCTTGATGCCAATATAACAACTGGACGTATAGCCCCACAAGCTTGATGCCAATATAACAACTGAACGTATAGCCCCACAAGCGTAATGCCAATATAACAACTGGACGTATAGCCTCACAAGCTTGATGCCAATATAACAACTAGACGTATAGCCCCGCAAGCTTGATGCCAATATAACATCTAGACGTATAGCCCCACAAGCTTGATGCCAATATAACAACTGGACGTTTAGCCCCACAAGCTTGATGCCAATATAACAACTGGACGTATAGCCCCACAAGCTTGATACCAATATAACAACTGGACGTTTAGCCCCACAAGCTTGATGCCAATATAACAACTAAACGTATAGCCCCACAAGCTTAATGCCAATATAACAACTAGACGTATAGCCCCAACAAGCTTGATACCAATATAACAACTGGACGTATAGTCCAACAAGCTTGATGCCAATATAACAACTGGACGTTTTTTTCCACAAGCTTAATGCCAATATAACAACTAGACGGCAATATAACTTTAAATGATGTCAAACGAAGTGTCATTAAGATATTAGATCTTAATGATACATCGCTTTGACATCAGTTTTATTGATATTGGCATAAAGCTTGTTGGGCTACACATCCACTTGTTTAGATAGAAGACGCATTTTGGTGTATATATAGCATATATAAGCCGTTATACGAGAAAACCAACATTATGAACTCTGCGTAATGTATCGACTTAGATCAGGCTTCGTAGTCCGCGCAGACTAATCCGGGCCAATAAATTCCGTCTTAGGGAGATAGAGGTATAGAGTAATGATTCATGAAACATAAAATCCACAGGAGGAGAAAAGTGTTTATCCTGGTTAGAGTGCGCGACATGCTTAGGCTGATCCGAGTCGATACATTTCGCAGAGTCCACAATGTTGGGTTTCTTGTGATACGGCTCATATGTTGAAGATGAACTGTTGCGGGTACACAAGCTCGCCTGAATCTTGACTATATACGCAAAATGGTATAAGACCCGCAACCCCAAAACCGCTAGACGCGAGTCATATTCTACTTACCTGACGTTGAAGTTCGTCAAGAAATTACACCCGTTGACAACTGGCTGTTTTTCGAGATCCTCACAGGCGCTAAATATTCCATAAGATACGCATGCTGTAATTAAAACAAGGATATAGTACAGCCACTGAATATTCCATATGACACATACTCTGTTATTTAAGCTATTCTCGATGTAATTATATCAAAGAGAACTATCACAACAAGTTCATATTACAATCGATGGTACTGGAGTAGAGCGTCGGCCTCTCGTACCAAAGGTCCCGGGTTCGAGTTACGTGATGAGCGGGTTCTGACTTTAGTATGTTTCCACACAAATGGCGCGAGTACCGGAAGCAGACACCGAGCGTGATTAATATTAGCTGAAATGTTGTTTTGCAATCGATGTAAACTAAATAGGTTTAAACTAATTAAAACAAAGGGCTGTTATCAGACAAGGCTGTTATTCCAAGTAAATCAACCTTATCTGAGATATACGAAAAAAAGCTTAGATTATTATAACATGTGCCTATCTAAGGAATGTATATATATATATATCTATAACAATAACAATAATTAAATATTAGTATCTTAATCAATCGATAGATTGATTGATTTATTGATTGATTGATTGGGGTTTAAAGCGCTTTTCAACAAATTATCAGTCTTATCGCAGCGGCCAGTTCGCATACATGTTTCTAGACATTCTCATACTTGCTCATACAAGTACTGCACACAATTGTATTTCTTACTGACTGGCTTCTTTTCCAAACAGACTGTTTGCGCATAAAGGGGAAATGACGCATGTCGCATAAACATTTATCAAATAGTGTTGGCCGAGTTGAGGTTCAAACTCACAACCTCCGGATTGACAGCCCGCGGCGCTAGCGACTGAGGTACCGGCGTAGCTCGGCTGCTTGTATATTTAAATCAACTTTAAATTTAATGCAGAAGCAAATCACCGTGTGTCATCAGAGAAATGTTCCCGGTGGTTTAATCCGGTATGCCACGCACCAACACACAATATAATATCTCTGAACGCGGCGTTTAACACCATATCAACAAACTATATAATATTATTAACCTTTTGTATCAAGAGCCCCGGTAGCTTAGTCGGTAGCGACGCGTGTTGTCAATCCAGGGGTTGTGAGTTCGAACCCCAGCTCGGCCCCCAACATTCTTTCCGACTTTGACAAAAGTCACTGTGGTGACAAGCTTCATTCGTCTACAGTATATATGGAAAAGCAGCCAGTTTCTTGGAGAGTATGTTGTGTGGGGTACTTGTGTGAGAAAACCAGGAAACATATGAGTTAGTGAACTGGCCGGCGTGATATGACTTAAATCAATCAATCAATCAATCAATCAATGAATTATCAAGAATACTTACAACGATCCGGCAGATTCTCCGCGGGAAAGAAGAAAACGAACGCGTAGCACATCTCATCGTCGGTTGCACTGCCAAACTGGGTTGTTGTATTCCTACTCATGCTGTTAAAGTTACATATGAGCTCCAACTCGTTACCGGGCTTCATGGTAAAAGGAGTATCAAATCTGCAGAAAAGCAAACGTAATGGAATTGTACCTGACGAACAATAGACAAGAGAAAGTCTGGTATGAACCAACAATGGCGACTTTCAGTTTAATCTGGTACCCGGCGTTTTATAGTAGATAAGTATGCCTGGAAAAGACCTGGTACCCTGCATACATACTTATGTAATTAAAGGAAGATTCAATTGAATTTAGTAAACGGTACGGCCGACGAATGTAACTTGTTATTTGATATTAACATAATAAAGCAACCTTTACAGTTTGAAAGGGTTAGTCCACAAATACAGTTGTGCTTGCCAAAAATGTCATGAGAGTGCCGCCATTATTTGTGCATGCTTGGTGTTTGTGCATTCAATAGTAGGGCAAGTAACTCCAGACTACACGCGTCAAGCGATAAGGGAGGTTATTAAATCGTGTACGGCGAAGACTCTGGTGAGCCTGTTGTTCCGAACAGTCACAGAGCCACCACTGTCTGTCTTTATGGTGTTATGTCCTATTAACTTTGAGGAATTAAGGATGTACTGAACTGAAAAGTGGATATTTAAAAAAAATGTTTAGTCATTACGCCTTAATATAATGCTACACAATTTAAAACATAGTGGATTAAATTTGTTTGAGATAAAGAGCTGACTTTTTTCGTGAGCCTTCTAAGCGCTGTCCGGACGCCATGTTTGGTTATATAATATAGCTGGGTAAAAAGAACATGTTAAAATCCGGGAGACACTCAAAATCTCCTCAGTCAAAATCCCCTCACCCTGAAAATGATAGGGTAGTCAAAATCCCCTCAACCCAAATGTTAGGGTAGTCAAAATCCCCTCGACCGAAATATTAGGGTAGTCAAAATCCCCTCGGCCGAAATGATAGGGTAGTCAAAATCCCCTCGATGGGATTAGCAGGGTAATCATTACTGAATTATTACCTATCATTGTTTTTTTTTCAATCTGTACGGTTTTGTCTACTCTGCATTTTGTCTACTCTACATTGTTTGGATACCCTGCATTTTCAATCATATTGGTTTTGACAACTATAACAAAAATGAACCGTATGGGTTTTGACACAAACATGTTCATCAACTCCAAGACAAACTATTTGTCAGTGATCTATATTATATTGATAGTGATATATTGAATTTGAACTCTCTGACGGTTATCTATATTAATAGTGATATATTGAATTTTGCACAGCATTATTTTAGCTTAACAATTCCCCAATACAGGAAATCAAGTGCCAAGACCGAATCACTGTTGAAAGCTTCGTAATAAAATGGTTATTAAAATGTAACATAAATGTTTTAGAATGAGCGTATTATGAATACCCATAGAGGGGATTTTGACTACCCTTTCATTTTGGTCGAGGGGATTTTGACTACCCTATCATTTTGGTCGAGGGGATTTTGACTACCCTATCATTTTGGTCGAGGGAATTTTGACTACTATACCATTTTCAGAGTGAGGGGGTTTTGACTGAGGGGATTTTGATATACACTCTAAAATCCATGTATATAAATTTTATTCTAAAACTTGTATAGTATCGTATGCTTTTGAAAATAAGTTGAAAATATTTGAATACTTTAACAGGGACACTATATTACTAATATAGTGTCCCTGACTTTAATGGCAATTGAAGATATGTTTGAAAAATAAATAAATATATATTCATATTTTAACATAATTCTTTAGACATTCAGACAGGAACAATCTGAAAAGTTTGCTCAGTACCATAAACTTTTCTTTTTAAATATTGATAATTGATAGATATTGCAATAATCTGAGGAGTTTCAGAAAAATGTTAAATATTATAAATAGGTTTTCTCCTTATTTCAAAGTTTTGAAATTGTCTATTCTTAGACCTGACAGATATGAGTTCTCATTGGGGAAAAATAGAGTCTATTTTTGAGGTTAATTATAACATATCACGTGAACATCCCAAGATATGGATAACATAACTTCAGAATGAGATTTAAACCACAGGAAGACAAACAATTAGCAAATCATCTTTAAAATATTGGTAATTTGCATGAAAATGTGCAGAAATAGCAAAAAAAAAAATGCATATCATAAGGTTTTCATGAATCTAGCATAAGAAAAAGCACACTAACATACCATTTTTTTTTTTTTTTTGTTATCCATACATCTAACTTTAAAAAAAGACAAGGTTACAACAAAATTTAAATATTATGAAAAAAATCCACTTTTCAGTTCAGTACGTCCTTTAATCCATATTCATATTAAAGGATGACAAGACATGTTTTTGAAACTCAATAATAGTATATACATATGGCATGGCTTCAAGTGTGACAGTACATATTGTTAACATGGGGTAAATTCTGTTAAAAGTAAAGAGTAAATTGCAATATCTGGTGTAATGTAGCATGAACCACATACTCTTTCGCGTTTTAGCTCATATATGCCCTTTTGACATTGTACACTTAGTCACGTATGTGCATCTGACATGAGCAGGTTATTTTAAGAGGCAGATTAAGCTCTTTCCAATAAGACCCCTTGGTTCTTTAAGGTGCTCAGTCTATCACACCGATACACGCGGTGTCATATTTCCTGGAAAGAACCAGTTCATGTAAGTTGAGTGGGTCGCCATTTAAAACATCTCAGACATGTCCAGTAAGTCCAGCGTGTAAACAACTAGTTCACTTGGCCACTCTAATACAGATCCGATAAAAGTGTAATATAACGGACTCAAGAGTTCTTTACTGAATTTGACAGCGAACGAGGCGCATGCAGATATGTGTGTTCGCTGGTTGACCAAGTCAGGAAAGACGGTATTCTAAAGTTGAGGTTCGAAATAACTTACGTGTGCATAACTGGGCGATCGTATTCATATATTTTATCATACGCAAGATATGTTA
>JASEVX010000002.1:19591475-19883975 GCA_031761405.1 Serripes groenlandicus
GTTTAACTATATGGGCTACATTACTCTATACCTCTGCGCAGGCTGATTTGGATCGATACATTACGCAGAGTCGAAAATGTTTTCTCGTGGATGATTTATTAGAGATTAACATCGTATTCAACATTATTTCAGTTAAATCACGGCCACAGCAAATTTATTCATGATCCCTGGGAAATCAAACCAGTACTAGGCTAGGAAATGTGCCTTGCCTTAGGTCTCCACCATGACCAGGGGCGTAGCTCCCTTTAGGCACTGTAGGCACGTGCCTACACATGTTTACTGAAAATGCCCCAAAATGCAGCTGCGGCGATACACATCTGCGTAATGTATCGACCAGATCAGCCTGCGCTGTCCGCACAGACGGATCCGGCCGACACATTCCGTCTAAGGGTGGATAGATAGAGTAGTGATTCCTGAAACAGAAAATGCACAGGAGGCAAAAAGTGTATATCCGAGTACGCCTGTGTGGCAGGCTTAGTCCACAATGATGATTCTTCTCACGAGACGGCCTACACATTGATTATTGCCAAGCTACGCCCCTGATGACATGAACGCCGCGACTGGGGATCGAACCGTGGAACAGCTACAATTGTCTTTACACCTGGGACAAGTTTAGTTTAAACTTATTTATTTTACATCGATTGCTAAACAAGCTTTCAGCTTATATTAATCACGCTGTCTGCTTCATGGAGATATAACCAGTACTAGAACCGTTTTTGTGAAAAAAACAAAAGAAGGCAGAATCCGCTGATCACGGGATTCGAACCCGGGACCTTTTGTACGAGTGGCCGACGCTCTACCTCTGCACCACTGTCTTCCACCTGGGACAACATAACGTGTATCTACGGACACTGACGGCGATGTTCAGATTGAGGCTGATGAACAGTCTCGAATTATCCTCAAATGTGCTCAGATGCATTAAGACCCTACATCGCTAGTATGACACAAGGGGGTGTCGCATTGTATATCAAAAAGTCATTCCCGTGGTTTTGTTTTTTTCCCGATGACTACTGAGTATAGATTTGTCTAAGAAACAAACAAATACAAGACGAATTTTGATGCTAAGCATCAAAGACGCCGCGCATGATTTTAAAGCATGACTTAAAGGGAAGCAGATGCAGTTCAATACATTTAAATAACCTGTGCAAACGGACAGGATGTAAATATTTTGAACAAGAAGGCGAAATGTACCTTTATCTTAAACAAGAAGGCCAAGATGTTCCTTTATTGCTCACCTGGATACCATAGTCTATAATAAAATGTTATCAAGAGCAAAAAGGGTCCACTTTGACGTAGGGATTATACACTTTATATGATATTCAGCATGTAAAGTTTAGTCTTCAAACCATTTGGTTTACCGTTTGCTTAACATTGACTGCCACAATAAAGTGTCATACAAGCTGAAGTTTCTTAATTTTAAATCTACTCTTACTAGATCAATTAGATAAACAAAAAACATAGATACTGAAATATTAACAGATATCAACTTAAGTGGTAATGCCTCTAGTTATAAGTTAAGTGTGACACAAGCTTTGGAAGCAGAGGGGGAAGTGTATTCTCCTTCCAGTTGAGCAGAAGTATGATAACAAAAGACGAGAGTATATAAACAAAAAATACAAATAATTCTAACGAGTTTAAAGATATTTAATATCAAAATTAAGGATTTATGAAATTAAAAGAAAAAGTTCTCTTGTATAGTCAACATATAGCAAGACTACAATGGTCTGAATGAACAACTGTATGGGGAGGAACGTTTTAAGTTTAGTAATACAACAGAAATAAATAGGAAAAAACATCACCCGAATCTTTTTTCTGAGCTTTGATAAATCGAGTCGTCAGAGCAGTAAACCAAACAATTTAAAAAGCGTGGCCTAGTGAACTCCTTAAACCAACTCATAAAAAAAAAGCTTAGCCTAGTTAGTTGGGGAACAGTTATTAAAAACAATTTAAATGTGTCTAACGTTTTGTAATAACGGTAAACGATGTACATATTTTGTATCTTGTTGTTTCTTAAATCAGTTAATACAATTTATTCAATCATAAAGGCTGTTTTTTTCAAACATATTACAGAGTTTTTCTTTACAATAATATTTGTTGGTTGCTCCCTTTTCGATTACGTCACCCCATGGTACAACATTAAAACCTATTCCATACTGACGCCGCGCTTCCACGCGGCGTCAACAATTTCTACACATTTACTCGAGATCTTCTGCTGCATGTCTCACATCCTTCCATTACATCAATCTCCCTGCCGAACTCCACTCTCTGCATTATGTCTGCTATTCATATTGCACGTCTGCCCATCTCCTCCAAGTGTCCCGCTCCACAGACACAAATCACTCATAATGAGAAAGTTCTCCTTTTGAAACAACGTGTTCAACTATATTTTAAATCAAATCCCATACATACGGGCATTTTAACGAACGGAAACTGAGTATACGATAATATTCATATTGCACGTCTGCCCATCTCCTCCAAGTGTCCCGCTCCACAGACACAAATCGCTCATAATGAGTAAGTTCTCCTTTTGAAACAACGTGTTCAACTATATTGTTAATCAATACATACATACGGGCATTTTAACGAACGGAAACTGAGTATACGATAATATTCATATTGCACGTCTGCCCACCTCGCTCTACAAACACAAATCGCTCATAATGAGTAAGTTCTCCTTTTGAAACAACGTACGTGTTCAACTATATTGTAAATCAAGTCCCATTCATACGTGCATTTAACGAACGGAAACTGAGTATACGATTATAGGTCTTCAAATGACACACATATATTTCCTTAACCCTTTCCCTCATACTACAAATATACAGCCGGCGATTTAGAAAACGTCTAGGCAAAAGTATGGAAACTCTCTATAAATTAAAGTTTAATTACCGAAAAAGTTTAAAACGTTTTGTCAAAAACTAATAATTACTCATCAAGAGCAATTTCTCCTTTCTGTTCTCAAAGGTCCGCTACTGTGGAGCTGTGAGAAAGCGTCTGTATGTGGGAAAGGGTTAAAACTAACTGCGGTAATTCAAGCAAAATGTCTTACCAGCTTCATCTATCGCGGGACATTCGAAAGATTTGCATTTCACAAAACTATTCCTTTGTTGACATTCGGCTGAATTGTAGGGGTCACAGATACCTGCAATCAAAGAAATATTGAACGATTATAATAAAATAACTATAGCAACGCCTGGGTGTTGGAAAATCAAAAACTGAAATTACCAATCATGTGATATTGACGTTTATGGTGACGTCGTTCTTGTGGGCGTACTTTCGGTTAAAGTATCGACCAGGATAAGCCTAAGCATGCCGGGCAGGCTAACCCGGCAAGACACTGTTCGCCTCCTGTGGATTTTATGCATCTGGACTTATTACTCTATACCTCTTTCCCCCTGAGACGGAATGTATCGGCCCGGATTAGCCTGCGCGGACTGTGCAAGCTGATCTGGGTCGATATATTACACAGTTTCCATAATGTTGGTTTTCTCCTGGAACGGCATATATATCAATTTAGCATTAAAAATAAATGTTATATGTCCGTTTTCAGTGAGCTATCGAATTGTATTAACACAGTTAAACATATCATAATCCCAACACTTTCACGCAGAATTCTCGTTTGTGAAAAGAAGAAACTATTATCGGACATGATTATATCACATCGTAGACGAACGAATGGATTTTGCAACTAAAGCTTGTCAATCTTATAAAAATCAGCCCAAACTGATCTGTGTATACATTAGATCTGACGACACCCCATACAATACGCTATACATTTAAATAATGTTGAGCCGGTGCTCGATTGTCTGTCCAATGAAATCACACGATACAACCAACTCTGGGTTCTTCTATTAAAATGGTTACTTTAGATCGGAAAATACGGCCATCATAGCTTCTCTATCTGGTTTACTTATATAGGTTATCTCTCCTGTTGATGCAAAACGATTTTGTAGGTGACAATTTGATTGGCTGACACAAAGGTCATTCTGAGACGACCTGTACGATGCAGCCGTCAGGTCTATATGAGCTTTTGCTACTGCAGTTACAGTTTGCTTTTAATGAGGTCAACATTTTGCTGATTCGTATGGATCACCTTAACCTGTGAAGGACAGCTGTATGAAGGGTTGAGGAATGTTGTATATTTTACAAGAATCCGCTAGGTTTGAGTGGTTAGCGTCGGCGATTTAGAACCGAGCGTCCCGGATTCGATCCCCAATCCCCAGTCGCGAGACGATCCTTAGTGTGGAGTGTGCTAAGGCAATACACTATTCCTAGGATAATACTGTTTGTTTTACCCAGGGATCATGAATGAACGAACTGTCATCGGGATATATCAGAAATAATGTTGACAACGGCGTAAAGCCCTAAAAAAACAAATTAGAGGAAACTTGTTTGTTTCTGTGTGTGAAACTTGGGAACCACATTATCATTGATTGAGTAGGAATACTATATTTTATAATCTCTCAAATTATTTACAGTATAAGCTTTACGGTTAAGGTACTCTACCTGGATGGGAAAGGTTGTCGGTTCGAGCTGGCGTAGAGCCGGGTGTCCACGTGCAGTCCGGATCGCCCAGCTCTTGTCCGTTGGACATTCCATCACCGTCAGAGTCCAGCATACACACTGTTCTATTCCAGACCTGCAGCAGACATGCATCGTTAGTAAAAACCTTTATCTAATCAGTCTGTAGTTACTTACCCCTTCCCTGACAGTATATGGTCACACATAAACCAATAATGGCGGTAGCGCCCTTGTGACAAGGTGAAGCAAGCATCGACCCAGATCAGCCTTCGCAGTCCGCGCAGGTTAATCCGAACAAACACATTCCGTCTCAGGGGGATAGAGGTATACAGTAATGATTCCTGAAACAGAAAGTCCATTGGAGGCGAAAATTGTCTGTCCGGGTTAGCTATGCTTAGGCTCATCCGTGTCGATATGATGGTTTTCTCGTAATTCGACTCAATTGTATATTTACTCATTCACTATATATGCGATGGCGATACATAAGGTGGCTAATCTAGTCTCACTTGTTGGTTCATGCCAGACTACATTGCCGGTTCTTGCCAGACGAGCTAATTTACTGTAGTACGCCGGGTACGAGACAAGATTGTTGGTACATGCTAGACGTACTAATTCAATATAGTACGCCGGGTACCAGAATACAATGTCGTATGTTATGACAGAGGTAAACTGTATTGTCTAAGTTGCAATCAATGCAGATTTCGAGAGAGGCAGCTGTCTAATCTGAATCTGCATTGATTGCAAAAGCCTTTTGTTGCCTCTGGAAGTGAAAGGGTTAAATAACTCGTATAAAAATGTGTACATACTTTTCCGTTGGCGTAAAAGGCCAATCCAAATGGATTTCTGGGCCCTCCTCCGCCCGAGGCTTGATGTCCCACCCCTTGCCATATTGTATCTGCAATGCATGGGTGGGGTATCCGGTCACCGTTGGGAATTCTTTGTTGAAAGACATTAAACCCGTTCACAGCGGAAAGGGTTATATACAGTAGCGACACGACCGTGCAGAATCTGTAAAATTATTTTAGAAAAACAAGTTAAAACGACATAGTCCCACATGCAGACGCTTTCTGATGCCTCTACAACAGACATGTGCCCCACATACAGACGTTTTCTGACCTCTCAACATTAGACGTGTATCCCAACAACAGACGTTTTCTGACTCCTCTAAAACAGACTTCGTCCCACACACAGACGCTTTCTGACCCCTAAACAATAGACGTGTGTCCCTCAAACAGAAGCTTTCTGACCCCTAAACAATAGACGTGTGTCCCTCAAACAGAAGCTTTCTGACTCCTCTAAAACAGACTTCGTCCCACACACAGACGCTTTCTGACCCCTAAACAATAGACGTGTGTCCCTCAAACAGAAGCTTTCTGACCCCTAAACAATAGACGTGTGTCCCTCAAACAGATGCTTTCTGACCCCTAAACAATAGACGTGTGTCCCTCAAACAGAAGCTTTCTGACCCCTAAACAATAGACGTGTGTCCCACAAACAGATGTTTTCTGACCCCTAAACAATAGACGTGTGTCCCTCAAACAGAAGCTTTCTGACCCCTAAACAATAGACGTGTGTCCCACAAACAGATGTTTTCTGACCCCTAAACAATAGACGTGTGTCCCTCAAACAGAAGCTTTCTGACCCCTAAACAATAGACGTGTGTCACTCAAACAGAAGCTTTCTGACCCCTAAACAATAGACGTGTGTCCCTCAAACAGATGCTTTCTGACCCCTAAACAATAGACGTGTGTCCCTCAAACAGAAGCTTTCTGACCCCTAAACAATAGACGTGTGTCCCACAAACAGATGTTTTCTGACCCCTAAACAATAGACGTGTGTCCCTCAAACAGAAGCTTTCTGACCCCTAAACAATAGACGTGTGTCACTCAAACAGAAGCTTTCTGACCCCTAAACAATAGACGTGTGTCCCTCAAACAGATGCTTTCTGACCCCTAAACAATAGACGTGTGACCCACAAACAGATGTTTTCTGACCCCTAAACAATAGACGTGTGTTTCACATACAAACTCTTTCCGACCCTCTACAACATAATACGTCCCACACACATACGCTTTCTGACCTATCAACCATAGACGTTTGTTTCACAAACAGACGCCTTCTGACTTCCTTCAACAGTCATACAAACAGACGTTTTCTTACCCCTCTACAACAGACTACGTCCCACACACAGACACTTTATGACCTATCAACAACAAACATGTGTCCCACAAACAGACGCTTTCTGATCCCTCTAAAACAGACGTGTGTCCCGCATACATACGTTATTTGACTCCTCAATAATAGACGTACGTCCAACACACAGACGCTTTATGACCTATCAACAACAAACATGTGTCCCACAAACAGACGCTTTCTGAGCCCTCTAAAACGGACGTGTGTCCCGCATACTTACGTTCTTTGACTCCTCAATAATAGACGTACGTCCCACACACAGACGCTTTATGACCTATCAACAACAAACATGTGTCCCACAAACAGACGCTTTCTGACCCCTCTAAAACGGACGTGTGTCCCGCATACATACGTTCTTTGACTCCTCAATAATAGACGTACGTCCCACATACAGACGCTTTCTGACCCCGCTACAACAGACGTGTGTCCAACACACAGACGCTTTCTGACCCCTCTAAAACGGACGTGTGTCCCGCATACATACGTTCTTTGACTCCTCAATAATAGACCCATCAACAACAGACGTGTGTTCCAATCACAGACGCTTTCTGACCCATCAACAACAGACGTGTATCCAACACACAGACGCTTTCTGAACCCCTAACAATAGACGTGAGTCCCGCATACAGACGCTTTCTGACCTCTCTACAACAGACGTACGTCCAACAAACTACGTTTTCTGACCCCTCTAGAACAAACTTCATCACACATACATACGCTTTCTGACGCCTCTACGACGGACGCGTGCCACACATACAGACGCTTTCTAACTTATCTACAACTGACATACGTTCCAAATACAGACGCTTTCTGACTTCTCTACGACAGACGTACGTCCCACATACAGACGCTTTATGAGTCTTCTGCAACACACGTGTGCCACACAAACAGACGTTTTATGACTCCTCTACAACAGACGTACGTCCCACATACAGACGCTTTATGACTCTTCTGCAACACACGTGTGCCACACAAACAGACGTTTTATGACTCCTCTACAACAGACGTACGTCCCACACACAGACGCTTTCTGACACCTCTACAACAGACGTGTGTCCCACAAACAGACGCTGTATGACTCCTCTACAACAGACGTGTGTCCCACAAACAGACGCTTTATAACTCCTCTACAATAGTCATACGTCACATAGACGCTTCCTGACCCATTTATGACAGACGTATGTCCAACATATAGACGCGTTATGACTCCTCTACAACAGACGTGTGTCCCACATACAGACGCTTTCTGACTCCTCTACAACAGACGATTGACCCACGTTCAAAAAGCGTCTAGAAGTGGGAAATGGTTAAATAATTTCTGCTATTTCACAAAAAACTAATCTACATGTGGCAAATTGTTGAAATAATAAAAAGAACGCCACAATTACAGTTAAGTGTTTTTTTACAGAGATGTACTGTACATACTATTTGTTTTATGTATTGCTTGATTTATTTATTGATTGACCTTTGCAATTGTTTATTTACATTGTATCAACAGTGCCAGTTTATTTAACCACATGTTATAGTGTCTTTGTTTTTACCAGCGATTAACACAACATTCTTCCCAGAAGAATGGCTTCTTTCCCACGTAGAATTGTATCCAATATTGAAAAGTGAACTACGCTCGTGTAACTTGATATTACTAATGTGAACATTATCCAGACTAAAACATTATTGTTAACTCTTTCAGCGCCGAATTGTTTAAAGTAGACTCTTCCATGTTTAAAATCGGGTGTGTCCATTTCTCAATTTGTGAACATTTTGGACTATTTTGGTAACTAAAAGGCAAACAATGCTGATTTCAGGTGAGACAGCTCGTTACGAGCTGACTCACCTGAATCTGCATTGTTTTCAAAAACCTCAATATTGCCTTTGGCGCTGAAAGAGTTAACAGAGAGGTATCGTGTTTTTCAAAATCACAAAGCGTGACACAGATATAGGGCGTTTTACGTCTACAAAAAATAATGCTTTTGTCTATTAAACTTAATGTTATGTTTCACAGTGTTTGCCCTTGCAAGGAATCCGCCATTGTAGAGTGATTGATTTATTGATTGATTGATTGATTGATTGATTGATTGATTGATTGATTGATTGATTGGGGTTTAACAATTGTCAGTCATATCACGGCGGCCAGTTCACCTACTATTGTTTTTCCTGGTTTTCTCACACCAGTACTCCACAAAGCAATCTTCCCAAGCAACTGGCTGCTTTTCCACATAGACTTAGCCCTTTGGTGAAAGACGAATGACGCATGTCGCAATGACTTTTGTCAAACGTCGGAAAGAAAGTTGGCCGAGCCGGGATTCGAACTCACAACCCCTGGATTGACAGCCCGCGTCGATACCGACTGAGCTACCGGGACTCGTTCCATTGAAGAGTGGTAAGCGTCGGGGATTTTAATCCGGGCGTCCTGAGTTCGATCCTCAGTCATGGTGGAGTGCCCATGGGCAAGGCAAATTGTTCAGCCTGGTGTGTTTACCCATGGATCATGAATAAGCGAACTGTCGCCGTGATATAACTGAATTAATGTTGAAAACGACATAAAACCCCAATAAAACAAACCAATTTTGACCGTACGTACGGTGAAGTAACCTTGTAGTATGGAACAGAGAAAAGAGTAAACAATGAGTACTAAGCATATAGTTTGATACCATATTTAGACACACATATAAACACATCATCTGTTTAACCCTTTCCCTCATATGACAATTCTGCAGCAGACGACTTTGAACGCATTTTGTCAAAACTTAGAAAATCTCCATAATTGAGTGGATAACCTATCAAAAAAAGGTGGAAAACATTGTGGCAAAAGGAGAAATTGCACGTTTGTGCAATTTCTTCTTTTGTCACTATGTTTTCAAAAAGCCGTCTGCTGCAGAAGCGTCAGAAAACGTCTATATGAGGGACAGGGTTAAAGAAACAAATTAAAATACTAATGAAAATGGTGGAGTATACTATTGGGAAAACACATGCATCTCGTGAGTACAATCATTCTGTATTAACCATTCCATTCGTGCAGACAGCTTTTGACTGATCCCTATGTTTAATTAACAATAACAGGGTTGTATTTAAGGCTGTTTCCTTTGTTGTAGAAACATGTTTTTTCGCTGACCAAAATTAACATGGACTTAGATAGACAAAGGAATCAAATATGATTTGTAAATCTTTGCCAACATAATTTTCTCCGTGGTATTTGTAAAATAATTAGATACCCAAAATGTTGTTTTAATCTATTGATTCATTTTAATGTAATTGAGCGAAACGTTATTGCGCGCTGCGATTACGCACCGGGATAGATATATGATGTTACTTTGCACTTTTAACCATAGCTGACGATGAAAGGAGAAGTTATTACTACGTTAAACTAAATGTAAATGCCTTGGTCGAAATTACAATGTATTGCAAAGAGTCTTAGTTATAGTTCATTTAACCCTTTCCCTCATATAGACATTTTCTGACGCCTCTGCAGCAGACGGCTTTTTGAAAACATAGTGACAAAAGAAGAAATTACTCAGAACGAGCAATTTCTCCTTTTGACACAATATTTTTCACTCAATTATAGAGATTTTCTATTTTTTGACAAAATATGATCAAAGTCGTCTGCTCCAGAATCTTTGTATGAGGGAAAGGGTTAAAATGTAATAGATAGTTCCAATAGTTGAAGTACGTGTATTTGTTCCATCAGAAACGTAGATAAGCCCCTGGTTTCATTAACTCTCGGTTTGTATAGATGTTAGATAGGCTATAAAGGGTATTCATTGATAACTGACCTGTCGGACGTATACACATATTATGAGGATTCCGGTAAAATTTACATTCGCGAATTCGAATTATTATCAAATCTGACTTATCAAGTCGTGCACATGCAATCAGCTGTGACAATAAACACTTATCAGTTCGTGCACATGCTATGAGCTGTGACAATAAACACTTATCAGTTCGTGCACATGCTATCAGCTGTGACAATAAACACTTATCAGTTCGTGTACAAGCAATCAGCTGTGACAATAAACACTTATCAGTTCGTGCACATGCTATCAGCTGTGACAATAAACACGTATCACTTCGTGCACATGCTATCAGCTGTGACAATACACACTTATCAGTTCGTCCACATGCAATCAGCTGTGACAATAAACACTTATCAGTTCGTGCACATGCTATCAGCTGTGACAATAAACACTTATCAGTTCGTGCACATGCTACATGTATCAGCTGTGACAATAAACACTTATCAGTTCGTGTACATGCTATCAGCTGTGACAATAAACACTTTCACACATACGACAAGTCTGCATCAGACGACTTTGAAAACATCTAAACAAAAATATGGAAAATATCTGTAGATGATCTAATTATTGAATAGAGCTGATAATGATAGCAAAATCGAATTGTATCTATATGTACACTATTTGAATGTGTCCTCAACCGATAACAAAAACTGTCTATATTTGTCTTGTTTATCACATGATGGTAAATATTATGTAAATATGTTTTGTACGTAACAAGATACATGTATATGTATACGTTAATATAATTATATTATATTCTGTCCTGTAATTATATTTGAAACAGAGAAGTAAAGACAAATGAGTGAGCTAAATAGTCTAGGTAGGAAGATAACAAATTGCTGCGAATTAATGTTGTGTAGAGCAGATGTTCTCAAAAGCCAGGGAAATCTCGACTTGTGAACTGGCCGCCATAAAATAACTGACAAACAGTTAAAAACGTCGATCTTTCCAACGAAGCAATCAAAAGAACAAAAGTCAATATAAACTGATTGAAGTAAGAAACTTGTTGACTAACCCTCTACCTACTCCAAAACACCGGTATAGGGTTTTCGGTCAGTATTTCGAGTACTTTGATGTTAACATCTAGCACACAAAATCCTTTTGTGTAGGTTTTGAATGCGGTTTTATACTTGAATACGTTTTTCTTTACATAAACCGTTTGTTGTAAATTGACGACCCTGTGTTGAGTCGAAGGAGCGAAGGAAATTTACCCTTTAGGATCGTTATCCCTTAGAACAATTGCCATCTAAGATTATCATCCCAAAAATGCAGTTTTAAGTCGCAAATACTGTGATTTAAAGTCGCATAAAACGGGATTCATTTACGTAGGACATTTACCCTCTAGGATTTAAAATTATCATCCGCGAAATTGAGTTTTAAGACGCAAATACTGTGATTTAAAGTCGCATAAACCGGGATTCATTAACGTAGGACATTTACTCTCTAGGATCTAAAATTATCATCACCGAAACGGAGTTTTAAGACGCAAATACTGTGATTTAAAGTCGCATATATAAAGCGGGATTCATTAACGTAGGACATTTACCCTCTAGGATTTAAAATTATCATCCCCGAAATGGAGTTTTAAGACGCAAATACTGTGATTTAAAGTCGCATATATAAAGCGGGATTCATTAACGTAGGACATTTACTCTCTAGGATTTAAAATTATCATCCCTGAAACGGAGTTTTAAGACGCAAATACTGTGATATAAAGCGGTATTCATTTACGTAGGAAATTTACTCTCTAGGATCCATAATTATCATCACCAAAATTGAGTTTTTAGTCGCAAATACTGTGATTTAAAGTCGCATAAAACGGAAAACATTTACGTAGGACATTTATACTCTCTAGGATTTAAGATTATCATCCCCAAAATGGAGTTTTAAGTCGCAGATACTGTGATTTATAGAGACGGTTTCTCACACCAGGACTGACTGTTCGGTGGTGTTGTGGTAGAGCGTCGGATATGTAGGATTCGATCCCTGGCCGGGTCATAACCAAATACTTTAAAAATGGTAGTAATGGCTTTCCCTCCTTGGCGTTCAGCATTGCAGGTTAAGCTTTAAATGGATCAGTAGTACTGGTAACTTATACAGCAAACGCCGTTATATTACTAAACAAATGCTGAAAGCGATGTAAAGCACCATGCCCACTTACAAACAAACACAGAAAACACCGTACGAAAAAGCAAAGAAGCATTAAATAATTTAATTGCAGACAAAATAGATAATTTTATGATACATCGTATAAATAAAGTGCGATAATGGTTGGACGCATCCGCAGCAGTGTTTACAACTTGTTTGCACCGAGCCCCGGTAGCTCAGTCGGTAGCGACGCGGGCTGTCAATCCAGGGGTGGTGAGTTCAAATTCCGGCTCGGCCAACTTTCTTTCCGACGATTGACAAAGGTCAATGCGACATGCGTCATTCGTCTTCCACCAATGGGCTCTGTCTGTGTGGAAAAGCAGCCAGTTGCCTGGGAAGATTGTTGTGTGCAGTACTGGTGTGCGAAAACCAGGAAATGCATGAGTAGGTGAACTGGCCGCCGTGATATAACTGAGAAATTGTTAAAAACGGCGTTAAACCCCAATCAATCAATCAATCCAACTTTTTTACAGTAATTGAACCTTCATTTCTAGAGATTTTCCTCATCTTAATTACACATTTTCAAAGTCGTCTGCTGCAAATTTGTTCTATGTTGGAAACACAGACAAATTGTTATAGAATAGTAATTAAAAGTACCTTTGACCCTCTTCCCACTTTTGTTTTGATTAAGTCGACAGTTCACGCTTGATTGGCGACCGTTGTTTATAATCGTGTTTTTGTTGGGCAAGTTAAAGCTTATTTCACTTCATTCATGTTATGATTGAATAGATACAGTTTCATTTCAAAACAACAAAAAGAAAATAGAAAATATCACCAGTTCGTGCACCAAGAAGTATGATTATATAAATTGTTAACTTATGCCGAATGTGCAGCAAATGACTTTGAAAACATCCAGAGATAAATATGGAGTAAAAGCAAAATACGTCATATAGTTAAACAATTATAAAAAAATGAACATTTTCTCCTTTTGTCACAATAATTCTAAAACTCGTTTGCCTTAGATGCGTAAAAATACCCCCACACGACGAAAAATTTAAAACTGAAGTTCATACCTGGAATCCGCTGTGGTCGAGTGGTTAGCGTCGGGGATTTCGAAACCGGGTGTCCCGGGTTCGATCCCCAGTCGCGGCCCTACGGTCATGGTGGAGTGCCTTTGGGCAAGGCACATTTTCTAGCCTAGTACTGGTTTGTTTACCCAGGGATCATGAATAAGTGAACTGTCGCCGTGATATAACTGAAATATTGTTGAAAGCGGCGTAAAACCCTTATAAATAAATAAATAAATCATACCTATGAAAATACTCCATGTTCGACAAACAAGGTAATGTTCGAAAATAAATAGTACTGGTTTAAGAAAATCGTCCTTTATATACATACCCCATGCATATCGGATTATTTCGAAATCCGGTGTATAGGTAGCGACCCTTAACCGTTTACGAGCAAGCCCAATAATTGAATGGACTAACAGTGGAAAACATTGCGTCAAAAGTTGTCTGTACAGCTACGGTGTCAATGAATAACAAGCTACAGATGTTTTGAAAACATCCAGGGAGCGTGTATAATTATGAAAGAATTTTATCAAGTTTTTAGTAATTCCTCCTTTTCTTACCGTTTTATCTTATAGCAAATGTATTATGCAGTGCCACCAAATATCGCAGATATGAGAGAAATGGTAAATAAACCATGTCACACATACAACACATCTGCAGCAGACGACTTTTAGGCTTATTGAATAGAGTTGAAATCATTGTGGCAAAAGGAGAAATTGCTTGTTTTATGCAAATGTCTCCTTTTGTCACATTTTTACAAAAAACCGTCTGCTGCAGATGCGTAAAAGGCGTCTATGTGGGAAATTGTAAGTTAAGTAAACCGTATATGTTTTGTTTAAACTAGCTTAGAACAACTTTTGGTTCTCTCTTCTAGAGACCCTTAAAGTCGGTCTTCGTTTCTGTCCGTTTGTTTGTTTGTAAAATGTTTGTTTGTTTGTGGCAAGCGTAGCGCCAAAACTATTCAACGGATTTCGACCAAACTTGGTAGGGATGAAGGGTCTTTCCAGCGAAAACTATCTCCTCCCACAGTTTTTCGAATTTAGAAACCACTCGGTGTGCGTTGTGTAGCCTATCAGTTGCTACATCGAATGATCGTCCCGATTTTTGATCCGTCTCTTCGTTTTCTTAATATTTGAGTTGCCGTAAGGGGTACCATTTCCGCGGAAAACACAGACACGTCAAAACTAAATATATCGACACAAACAGAAATGGTTTCCTATTACCTGATCGCTGATTGGCTAAAAATCCGGACACGATCAAATATCGACCAACCAGAGAGCACTTCACATAGCCATAACAACTTCCGTTTCCCGTACTTTTACACGAGGAGAAGAAATATTCAAGTGAATTTGACGCTGTTCTCGCGACAACTCGATAGCTTGTTTCATTATTCGTGCGGTGTCGTGAGAGTAGAGACAAGAGAGAACCATCGTCGCAGTATGCTTGTCTTACCATTTCACAGCCTTTTCTGTGAAAATTAACCCTTTCCCACCTACAACACATCCGCGTTTTTGCGGTATGAGCCGTGCCACGCAAACACCAATATTATGGTATCTGCGCAGGCTAATCCGGGCCGACACATTCCGTCTTAGGGGGGATAGAGGTATAGAGTAAAGATTTCTGAAACAGAAAATCCACATCAGGCTAACACTGTCTGTCCGGGTTATTCTGTCCGGCATGCTTAGGCTACGCGCACGAGTCCACAGTGTTGGTTTTCTCGCGGGATGGCTCATATGCTAATTGTGTTTACCCTACCCCGTTCACGCAGTATATATGATAATGCAACATACAGTTGAGTCGCGCCTAGCGATTTGGGGTTTTAACCCTTTCCCACATATAGACGTTTTCAGACGCCTCTGCAGCAGACAATTTTTTAAAAACATTGTGACAAAAGAAGAAATTGCTCAAACCAAGCAATTTCTCTTTTTTTCCACAATATTTTAAATTTTTGTTAGTAATAATACCCTCATTTATAGGGATTTTCTAGATTTTTGTCCACACGTTTCCACGGTCGTCTGCAGCGGATTTTTTGTATGCGGGAAAGGGTTAATATATCTGCGTACAGTGAAGATCAACGCTTTCCCTCATATAGACGCTTTCTGACGCCTCTGCTTTTTGAAAACATAGTGACAAAAGAAGAAATTGCACAGAACGTGCAATTTCTCCTTTTGCCACAATGTTTTCCACTTTTTGTCATAGGTTATCCATTCAATTATAGAGATTTTCTATGTTTTGACAAAATACGTTCAGAGTCGTCTGCTGCAGAAGTGTCGTATGAGGGAAAGGGTTAAGATAAGCTTATACACATACGCACAGTTGTACTCTAGTCTTCGCCGTTCGCGTGAACGTTACATTTAAATAAACAGACAATCTATCAAAAAGGTGGAAGTGTAGCCCTAATACTTCACGGTATTAATTGATGTCAAATCGCGTCGGGGATTTGGAACCGAGCGTCCCGGGTTCGATCCCCAGTCGCGGCGCTGTGGTCATGGTGGAGTGCCCTTTGGCAAGGCACATTTCTAAGCCTATAGTACTGGTTTGTTTACACAGGGATCATGAATAGGTGAACTGTCGCCGTGATATATTTAAAATAATCTTGCAAACGGCGTAAAACCGTAACAACAACAAAAGAAACAAAACTGTCAAACTGGAACGTTTTTAAGATCCTAAAAATGCTACAAGCGGCTCTTTTTTGTAAGAGTTTTTCAAAAGAACATCATTTGGATATTTGTGTAACGTAATTTGAGACCATGTACATTTTAAATTCAATAACTAGGTATAGATACTTTTCTTGTTCAATATATTTACAGTTACTTACATTATATTTCAATAATACTAATAATAATAATGACAATAATTATATTAATAATAGCAATTCATTTTCATGTCGAATACACATAATTGATATAAATCAGAAATCCTTTTGTGTATATATCAATAGCTTTATATTTGATCAAATGCCAACTGTTAGAATCAAGGAAGTGCAGCAAATACTAAAATCTAGAACAAGCTGGCTTTATGTATATATTTGGATAGGTAATATGCTAGTACTTCACACAACAGTCTTTCAAAGCAACTGGTTTCTTTTACAACATAGTCACTGTGAGCCTATTGATGGAAGACGAGTGACGATTGTCGCATTCACGTTGGAAGAAATGATTGATTGATTGATTGATTAGGGTTTAACGTCGTTTTTAATTTCTCAGTCATATCACGGCGGCCAGTTCACCTATTCATGTGTTTCCTGGTTTTCTCACACCAGTACTCCACACAACAATCTTCCCAAGCAACTGGCTGCTTTTCCACATAGACTTAACCCATTGGTGGAAGACGAATGACGCAGGTCGCAATGACTTTTGTCAGAGGTCGGAAAGAAAGTTGGCCGAGCTGGAAGAATTGAAGGCCGACCTATGGTTCGAACTCATAACTGTAGTGAATTGTATCATGTATGCATAGTCCTTGTTCAACTAATATTCACTTAGTACTAGTCTAGTAAATATGTTTGCCCTAGGGCACTCCACCATGACTTGGGTTCGAATCCTGAACACCTGGTTCCAAATCCCGGAGGCTAACTACTCGGACAATGCGCATTCCTCTCTGAAGATGAAAGTAAACGTGTATAATCGGGCTAACTAAGGCTGAAACAATCAATCTTAAATAAGCAAAGAAAGTGTCCTGTAAACATTATACTGAATAAATCGGTTGACCGATTTTGGTGGGTCAAATAAACTTTATAGTACACATTCACACACACACAAACGAGCACGCAATCCCCCCCCCCCCCACCCCCCTACACACACACACACACACACACACACACACACACACAGTACATAAATACAAAATTACTAATTATCTGTTAGATTTTGCAGAAAGCGCCTCATTGTTTGTTTCCGGTACACTCTCTAAGTTTATGAAATCATAAAAGTGAAACGGGATTTTTTCCGAAAAGTTTACTTCAAAATATTTTTAAGTTTTGAATGACTTTTGTCCAAAAAAAATGCAAATTAGACCAATGTGAGTTACAATTTGAATTTTTGTGCAATTAAAAGTTGTTTAAATAAATATTTAAATGTTTAAAGTTTGTTTCTGCATGAACCCCTTTCTCTATACAGACGAATTTGACGTTTCTGTAGAAGACGACTTTAGAAATTGATTGTGACCGAAGTAGAACTTTCTCATAATGAGCAATGTTTCTTTTGCCACAATTGTTCTCAACGATATCCAATATGTGTGCCGAGCCCCGGTAGCTCAGTCGGTAGCGACGCGGGCTTTCAATCCAGGGGTTGTGAGTTCGAATCCCGGCTCGGCCAACTTTCTTTCCGAGGATTGACAAAAGTCAATGCGACATGCGTCCTTCGTCTTCCACCAATGGGCTTAGTCTATGTGGAAAAGCAGCCAGTTGCTTGGGAAGATTGTTGTGTGGAGTACTGTTGTGAGAAAACCAGGAAATGCTTGAGTAGGTGAACTGGCCGCCGTGATATAACTGAGAAATTGTTAAAAAATGCGTTAAACTCCAATCAATCAATCAATCAATCCAGTATGTATACTTTCATTCACATATTTTTAATATTTTCCCCTAGATACTTATGTACGAAAGGAAAGGTTTAAACCATAAGTTGGTGGTCTTACTTTTCCTACTGCATTAAATGTTAAGGGTTTTCACCCTTTCCCATATACACCAAATATGCACCAGGTGACTTTGAAATGATCTTTGCAAAAAAATCTGAAAAATCTCAATAAATTTAGGTAAAACTAATGAAATAAAATTTGAAACAGTGTGACAAAGGAGAAATTGTTGGTGTTCAGCTATTTCTCTTTTTGTCACAATGCTTTCAATAGACGTCTGCTGCAAAGTCGTCAGATAGCGTCTATATGTGGGAAAAGGTTAAATAGGATTTCAACATTTCTCAAAACGAATTTACATATTTTAGTTATATGCGAACGTATAGGATTTTCTATAAATATCTGAACCTTATAGGCTTGGCAAACATGTCATATAAACAATCCTTGTAAGGCGGAGTAAGATAAACTAGGTATATAAAGATTCCATAAATAATAAAGGGTTCTCGTGTGTTTTAGTTTATGGTCTTTACGCTGTTTTCAACAATTTTTTAGTTTTATCACGGCGACAGATCATTTATTCATTGTTCCTCGATTTTTTAACCAAGTCTATGCTTTGGAAATGTTCACTGCTCAATGTGCAATAGACCATGACCGCCGCGATTGGCATCGAACCCTGGATGTCAAGCTCCAGCCCCCAAACGCTTAATACTCGGCTACCACGGACTCCTTGCATTATGGAGTGATGTCCCCAACTGATGTATGTAAATGTGTGGCTACCACGGACTCCTCTCATTATGGAGTGATGTCCCCGACTGTTGTATGTAAATGTTTGGCTACCACGGACTCCTCGCATTATGGTGTGATGTCCCCAACTGATGTATGTAAATGTGTGGCTACCACGGACTCCTCGCATTATTGAGTGATGTCCCCAACTGGTGTATGTAAATGTGTGGCTACCACGGACTCCTCGCATTATGGAGTGCTGTCCCCAACTGATGTATGTAAATGTGTGGCTACCACGGACTCCTCGCATTATGGTGTGATGTCCCCAACTGTTGTATGTAAATGTTTGGCTACCACGGACTCCTCGCATTATGGTGTGATGTCCCCAACTGATGTATGTAAATGTGTGGCTACCACGGACTCCTCGCATTATGGAGTGCTGTCCCCAACTGTTGTATGTAAATGTGTGACTACCACGGACTCCTCGTATTATGGTGTGATGTCCCCAACTGTTGTATGTAAATGTGTGACTACCACGGACATATGTAAATGTGCGTAATGAGTTAGATTTGAATTAAACTACCACGTTGTTTGACAATTGTATTTAATATAATGCTGTTTTTTTCGGCGAAAATACATGCAGATAGACTTGCACAATTCAAACACGACGGATTATAATTCCGTAATTGACAAAGTCAAATACGTTACCAAACATGGTAATGGTACATCAATGAAAAATGATTTGACTTCATTGAAAAAGATTTTTTGTCATTCAAAATGCGATAGTGGGACGTGTTTTGCCTCCTGTGGATTTTCTGTGTCAGGAATAATTACTCTATATTATACCTATATTCCCCTATGACGGAATGTGTCGGCCAAGATTAGCCTGCGCGAACTGCGCAAGCTTATCTGGGTCGACACATTACGCAAAGAACATATGTTGGTTTGCTCGTTGAACGGCTCATATTGGAAACGACTATGACGGAGACAGACAGAAAGATTCCGTATTACGGCATAAATCTTTATATTTGAGAGATCAAATATTTGCTTTCTTAAGGGACTTTAAAAATGGCGAAGTCTGGATTTTTACGAGTCCATTGGTTTTCATCGGAAACCCTATTCTGGCAGTTTTGTAAGAAACAGAAATTGTATTCAAAATAATGAAATAATTATTTCAACATGTGCAGTTCACCGTTAAAATACAACGTACATTTAATATACATTTAACGCATTTGTCAGTATTGGTAAAAAGAGATTATAGGCGTAAAGAATATTCGTCTTCTTGTTTGACTCGTCAATGACGCATCGTCATGTGGAAAATTGTAATTTCAAAATGAAGGTGAAATTCGAGGCAGGTCGTTTTTACCACATACGTACTGGTTTGTTTTTTCAATTTTGTAAAAAGGGCATTACTCAATAATGATTAATTTGTTTTATTGGGGTTTTACGCCGCTTTCAACATTATTTCAGTTATATCACGGCGACAGTTCACTTATTCATGATCCCTGTGTGTAAACTAATCAGTACTAGGCTAGAAAATGTGCCTGTCAAAGGTCACTCCACCATGACCGTAGTGCCGCGACTGGGGATCGAACCCGGGACACCCGGTTTCAAACCCCCGACGGTAACCTCTCGACCACAGCGGATTCATTAAAGCCATAGGTATGCTACTTGGTATAGACATGCGTATTGTTCCTTGCAACATGTGTACCAAGTTTCAGTTGAAAATGTTTCTTGAGTTATGAAGTCAGGTTACAGTTTTGTGACGACGCAGAGAAGCCGCCAAGGGTATTACAAAAGCCCGACTCTTTTGCTTCGAAAAAAAAACGAGCTAAAATTGTAGACTCTATTATATATAGACAAGGGGTGTAACTTCCTCGTTAGCCGGATTTGACTTTTTGGTCCGATACAGAATAAAAAATAAAAACGATCAAATAAAGCGCTATGCGTCAGCATGTAGTCAAATAACTACCCTAAATATAGGTCACAAGGATTGTTTATCCGCAAAGGATCGGTTTACGAACGCCATACTTATAATCACAACACAAAAGGTGACATTTGACAAGGTGGGACATAGAGTCAGTATACATTTTTTTAATAACGTTCGCATGCCCCTACAGACGCATCGTCAGGTAACAATTGCCATTTAGAAATAAAGGTGAAATTCAAAACAGGTCGTGTTAAACCCTTTCCCTCATATAGACGCTTTCTGACGCCTCTGCAGCAGACGGCTTTTTGAAAACAAAGTGACAAAAGAAGAAATTGCCCAAAACGAGAAATTTCTCCTTTTGCCACAAATTTTTCTACTTTTAGTCATAGGTTATCCATTCAATTACAGAGATTTTCCATTTTTTGAAACAATATGATTCAAAGTCGTCTGCTGCAGAATTGTCGGTAAAATGAGGGTAAGGGTTAAACCCTTTCAGTCGCATCTGCAGAATACATCTCTAGTAAACCTTGTGAAAAAAGGAGAAATTGCTCATAATGAACACAGGGTTGTACTGTTTGGTGGTACAATAGAGTTGATGGGTGATAATTGGCGAAAATTGCTATACTGTACTGAAAAGATGTGTTTCTAAATTTGGGAAAGTTGTACATAAGTATAACACAAACACAAATATAGAGCTGATTTTTATCTGCAACAATGTACTATACGCCTATTATGAATTAAAACATGGAATAACAACGAATTGGGAGGGGTGTACTGTTTGGTGGTACAATAGAGTTGATTGGTGATAATTGGCGAAAATTGCTATACTGTACTGAAAAGATGTGTTTCTTAATTTGGGAAAGTTGTACATAAGTATAACACAAACACAAATATAGAGCTGATTTTTATCTGCAACAATGTACTATACGCCTATTATGAATTAAAACATGGAATAACAACGAATTGGGATTAAAGGCGTATCGTCGGTGTGTTGCTGCGCATCTTTTTTGCGCATGTCCATTCCGATTCATTTTAGTGCTTTGCTCTTTTATGCTCATTGCGCTCAATTAAATTGTGAAACTGTCAATATCCGGAACACGATATCAAGAAGGTGTAAATTCGGTGTAAAATCATTATGTCCGCGCTAGCTAGGCTGAAGAGTGGCAGATTTTTATCTTTCAAACGTGCAGAAAGCGAAAGCAATCGCAATCTTTTCAAAAGATTGACGGAAACTTGCATCGATACTGGATAATCGGTATCGGATTCGCCGCAAACTAAGCGGAAAACATGCCGGGAAGGAGAATTGTAGACTAGAACTCGTTTACTTGGAAGATCAGCCTGTTTGTGAAGACTGTGTGAAATAACACTATCTAAAGTAATATTTCTCCTGAAACCAGACATGGCTACGGCTCGTTATAGTATGTGGAACTGTGAATACTGTCGAAACAACCAAACGACACCAGCCGAGCAAGGGGCAACTTTAGTTTAGGTAACTTACTATTAAAAATTTATTATAATTTTCTATGATGTTATTATTTTATGAGTTTACAAAAATTAAAGGGGGTGGGGGGTTTGTCTGACAGTCATTTAACTGATTTTTATCTTGATGTATTATCAAATTGAACACATTTTATTTTAAATTTTAGTTAAATTTCAAGGAATTTTACCAAGGATTCATGAATAAGGAAACTGTCGCTGTGATATAATCAGGGACATAGATAAGATATTATCTATGTCCCTGCTATAACTGAAATAATGTTGAAAACGGCATAATACCCCAATAAAACAAAGCCAACTTATTGTCAATGTAGCCTGTAGAAATCAGTGTGTTTTTTATGCTGTTTTGTGACCAGGGCCCTTTCAATTACGAAAATAGTGACATGTAAAATGTGATGAAAGTCAGCTTTTATGAAATTTAGGCCTACTTTTGTGAAAAAAAGATGCGTCTTTTGATTGTGAATGGGTCCCCCAATTTAGGTTATGAAATAACACTTTAAAAATAAAACATACACACAAAATATTCTATCATAGTCATAAATTATTACACATGTGTTTATATGTCTTAAGTAGATTGCAATATGATTTAGTTAACATTATATCTAATCAAAGCCAGGTATTTATCAACCTCTTTGTTCTATTTTTCAGTACTGTAGACAAGACTCCATATATTCAATTCAAATATGACATGGGTTCACAGAAGGGTGGATCGGATGGAGCTATATAGAGTGGCTGCCACTCTAGTGGGGAGCAAGTCGGGAAAATGGGTTGCATTTTGACTTAGATCTCAAGACTATAAACAATGTAGCTTTCATAAAAGTAAAGGTGAATGAATGCCCATCCATCAGTGTTGAAGAAACTGGCATGATAGTTCTAAATCTTTGGAACCGGGTGTGGCGCGCTGCCTTGTGCTCGACAAAGATAATAGGAATATGAATGTCTATGTCGTAATTATGGATGACGATGCATCAACCATGGTGAAAATTCAAGAAACAGTTTCCCATTTTGTAAACAGATGGTCAGACATAAACCACAAGACAAGAAAAACATGAAGGAAACCAGTTGTACAATTTACTGAAAAAACTCTTTTAACTACTCAAGTCAAGAAGTATTTTCATAAGTGATTTAGTAAGTCTGTAATGCAGAATAAGTGTGATCCATATGCGCTTGCTAGATCTTTAAATCTAACTGTCCCAAACTCATTTGGAAAGCAGAGCCTATCAAACTATTCCAATTGTTTCCCTTCGTTTGACTATCATGAGTCTGCTGTAAGATCAGGGTGGTTTTCACAGAGCACTGTTACTCACATACAGACCTGAGACGTTTTCTTATGCTAAATAGCTTCGACTTAAACATTGTGATAAAAGGAGAAATTGTTCAAATTGAGCAATTTCTTCTTTTCAGTTTTGTCACAATGTTTTCAACTGTTTTCAGTATAAAGCATACCTACATTTATAGAGACTTTATATGTTTTTTACCCAAATGTTATCAAAGTTGTCTGCTGCTGATTTGTTGTATGTGGGAAAGCCTCAAAGGGTTAACATGCCTATTATCTTGTAAAACTATGTGTGTCCGCCTTTTTACCCGCTCACAGCAGATCATGGTTGAGAGCATGTGGGCTAGGCACATTTTCTTAACCTAGTATCTATGTGACCATGCTAGTACTGATTTGAAAAACCATGTATCATGTATAAGTGAACTGCGCTGGGATATAACTGAAATTTATACTGTTGAAATGGTGTAAATCTCAATTATAAATATAATTATTGTATGTTTATTTTAAGGTTGATGTATGAAATTTGACATCTTGCTCATAATACTTTTTGTTGAATAAAGTTTCCCAAGATTTTTGTTTGTTTACATGACATTCCCCCATTCATGTAATGCTCTACAGATAAACATTGTGAGTAACTTTGCAGAAGAAATGTTCATTTTGAATAACATAAAACTGTAATTTGTTCCTATGTTATGAACCTGCATGTTTCATTAATCTGAGTCTTCATTTTTTGCCAATGGATATGTGTACAGACACTGTTTGCTGTATTTCTACATGCACAAAATGAAACAGTTTCAATAGCATATTTGAGTATCACTCTGTGAGAACCAGACTGAAGGTCTTTGTGACTAGCATAGATTCAGACCAACCTACATCTCTGTGCAACTTGATCTGATTGATCAGATCATATGCATGCTCAGACTGCTGTTTATTGTAGAAAGTTATTGATGTTTTCAAGTGGTCACTGGATATATGATACAATCAGTCATGCATTGGTATGTAATTAATTTCTCTGATGTGTTTATTATGAAAAGTTAACAAATGAAAATACCGCATCAAGGAAACAGCCCTGCAGCAGTTCTGATTGCTCGCATGAGCGAATAACTAGAACTGCTGCTATGCTGCTTTAAAAAGGCAGTTTTGATTCTTGCCAACAGCAGTACATGGTAGATTGCCTGTACGCAAGGCATGTTTTCATAGCTTAACTAATGAAATTGTATTATGTATAAGCAAACTGTTGCTGGGATATAACCGAACTACTGTTGAAATGGCATGAAACCCCAATCATAAACAGAAACCATATTATTTGTTGTTGAAGGTTGATGTATGAATTTTGAAATATGTTGACACTAGGAGTATGAACTGAAAAATGTTTAAGAGTACACTGTGCATACCCAGCCTAGAGCAATATTGTCTTCTGATCTTGGTCTACTCAATTTGTCAGTGTTTTAGACACTCACTTTATTATTATGAGTAATGGTAATATCTAGCTAATCTCCCCAAAAGTTATATTTAAAAAAAAGAAAATTAATGAAAGATTGATAAATTCATACTTTCTCTGTGTCTAGAACTGATAACCTCACAATATAGTTGATTACCACCAATGTTAGTCTGAGCATGACATAAGATTTTTTGATTTGAAAAAGATCAGATGCCACATCATAGGTTATACTAAGATATATTTTTGTCTAGATATGTTTGTATAGTCTTCTGCTGTAGTAACCTTGTATGTTTGACAGTTTAGTGGGTTATGTTTTCACTTAACAACACTGATAGAATCTTAAATGTAATTTGTATGTAATAATGAAGAAAACCAATAGTTTTTTTACTTCATTGAACACAGCTTTTATTTAGGTATGCTTGTAACAAATTATACAAAATCTCTTTTTTTGCAGAAATGCAATACCCCTTTCCCACTTGCAGAGCATTTTGAGGCATTTGCACTTGATGACTTATGAACACATTGTCACAAAGGGATAACTTGCTCATATGTTTGCAACAATGTTTTCAACTCTTTTCTTCTATGCTGCTTTCATTAACATAGACTTTCCATATTTTTGTCTGAATTTCTGCTGCAGGTTTGTATGTGGGAAAGGGGGTCATTGGGGATTTCGTATTGACCTGTTGCCTTCTTTTCCTAAAGAGGTACTTTTTATTTTTGTTATTTAACCAACGTGAAATACATCAGTAAAATTGTTCCTGGTAATATGTACAGCAACTAGTGATTTATTTGCTTAACCTTTTCCCACATACAATGATTGAATGCTATAATTTCGTCTTTTGTCGCAGTGTTTTCAAAGGCTGTCTGCTGCAGAGGCGTCAACATAAGTTGAAATGAATGTGTGTATTTCAACATAATTCATATGAAACAGTGAGAGTTATTGAAGATATGTATAGACTAGAAGATTTTCAAATTTGTAATTTTTCCTAAAACAATTTTCTTAAAGGGAGATAATTCAATGTGAAATTTAGCGAAAGAACAACGCCAACAGTGTTTTGTTTTGTTTAATTCAACAACCCATTTAACAAGTTTATTGATATGAGAAATATTGAAAAAATATCTCCACTAAAAAGCCTTTAATTTTTAATTGATTTTTTGTTGGGCTATTATTAAAAACAAATCATAAAGGGAGATAATCCAATGTAAAACTCAACTAGTAAGCACTGCAACCATTGTTTTAAGCTTCAGTCAAGAACCCTTATAACCAGTTATTCATATTACAAATTTATCAAAAAAATACTGTCCTAAGAGATATTCAATTCAAAATTGTATTTTTCCTGGGCTATCTTATGAAAAAAAATCATAAAGGGAGATAATTCAATAGGAAATATCTCTGTAATTAGTACCGCGACCTATAGATTTTTTTGTTTCATTCAACAACCCTTATAATAAGGTGTTCATATGAAAAGTATTAAAAAATTCTGTCCACTACAATTTTTTAAATTCCAACTTTTGTATTGTACCCGTGTTCAATTTTATACAAATTTCATCATGGCGGCCATCTTGAATTATTGAATATAAAGTGTTAAAATAGAAATATTTTAAAAATTGGTCAATATTGATGAAGTTGACACATGATTGATTCCTGTAATATGAAATAAAAACATGTTGATATATAAATGTATGTGTTTGTGTTCACTGGTATGAAATAGTGTTGTTTCTCTACATTCCGTTATATTTCCTTAAACTGAGCACATATATGTGTTTTAAAAGAGTGCATAGCAAAAAAAGTAGAACCGCGACCCATTGTTTTGAATGTTGTTTTGAGTTAGTCTTTGAGTAAGGAAGCTCTGGACAAAATTTAAGAAAATTCTGTCCATTGAAAAAATTCCGAGGATACGCCTTTAACTGATGAACATGCATAGCACAAAATAGATATATATCATTACATTTAAATAACATCGAAACACAATTTTGATATATAAAAGAAAAATAATGAACACATCTTGAAAACATTTAGTCAAATGGCGCGAGTACTGGGGTTAAGTCTCCAGGAAGCAAACATCGAGCGTGATCTGACATAAGCTGAATGCTTATTTCGCAATCGATGTAAAATAAATTTAATTTAAACCAAAGACTTAATTAAGGTAGAACGCGCCTCTAAAATAATATTCGAATTTCCTCACGAAATTTTGCATCACCATAATACAGCATATGCCCAATAACGTTCTGTTCTTACTTTGTTCGTATCTAAAACAGTTTTTAAACTACGAGACCTCAAAGTATACCACTGACGTCACTTTTTGGACGTCTCTCAAATGTCCCTCGTTATAACAACAACAGCTGATAGTTTGGTCAATTTTAGGTTGATAGCTGAGAAATTGTATCACGATTTGCATCTTAAGAATACCTTCACGTACATGTAATTTTCTTTTTTATGACGTACGTTTAAAAAGAATAAAGCGTCTATAACGTCACTTTTCAGGAGCGAAATGCCGTCGCGTTACGCGTAAAAAAAGGCGCCTTTCTTTCATTTAAAAAAAATCTGTACATTTAATTTTTGATTTTGTTAAATCTTTTTATTTATAATCTTATTACAAATGGTTTGACATCAAGAAAAATATACCTTACCGAGTTCGTTTTTGCACAATATCAGTTTATCTCACCCCTTTACCTATTCAGTTATGACGTTAAAAAGGTGTATTTTAGGTATACATTATGTGTAAGCTGATACAATGGTCCTTGTTGCAGTTATGTTATTCAGTCGGCAGTAAAATTTAATAATATATTATATTCCAATTATTCAGATTTTAATATTGATGGACAAATAATAATATATGGGTCTATAATGGCTTCAAATGTTATGCTAACTATTTCAAATAATAACTCACATAATGTTGCGTTTTCATCCGATCCTTTCTAATTAATAAAGAAATATTATTTCAATAAATTATATTAATGCTGAAAAAAGAACATTGACAATTAAAATGGTATCCTTTGAAAGTATTTTCTTTTTTCTGGTGACAATTTCGCAATGTATTGACACTTTTAAAAAACATTCTTATTTAGTACATCTTCAGGCAATGAACTAAATATCGTGCAAATTGAAGAAGTTTTTTATGATTAATCCGTTATCCTGATGTGTTCAGTAAAGTGTTGTTTAAATTAAACACCGTTTGATTTCTGTAGAAAAGTTGCATTTGCATCCTTGTAACATGACCCCAACCTGAAATATAATAACATAGATTCGTCATATGAGCAGTTCTGTATATTGAGATAATATAGTTTGTAAAAACAATACTAAGGTAAAATGCATCATTATATTAAGAATGAACATAACGGTTTCCTGACATTATGTTCAATTCATTGCAAAACAAATATTAAATAAGAAAATAAATAGTAGTCATCATTTTCTTACCGGTAAGGCTGTTCGGCCGCTTAAACCAGGCTGCATTCTAGCTGGCAGTAACGGCTGTGTGAACGTTCCCTCCAACAAAATCCTTCCCTGGCGTAGATTTATCTGAATAAGTTAAAGGGAATTTAGGACGAGGCCATCATTGCATAGTACTCCACCCATTTGATTGTGCAATCTTATCAGATTCTTCAATGTGATGATTGACAACCGACACCTTATTTAAATAATAGGCATTTTTTTGCTTCACGTCATCGTAATCCCGTTTTTACCAGCCTACATACAATTACGTTGGATCTATGACTCAAATGTGACCGTTGCCTGCGACGTATAGTCAGTCGTATACATATCAATGACAGAAATACTGTACAAGTGTTAGATATGTAATGTACGAACAGCCTTATAATCGAACAAGATCGAGTTGAAACGTTTCAAACGTCATATGCGTCAATGCATGGTGAAAGATAGAAGTTGGCAATTCTTAAAAGTTTGGATTCAGATCGATTTGCACGCCTGTTCCTTCTTTTCAGAATACACAAACGTTGACAAAGTGTGAATCCTGATCGAACTGTCCGGATGCACTTATTTCGATCACAGTTCCCAAAATGTCAACGTGTACATGTATCTTTCCTCATGCACTCATGCCAGCAATTAAGTTATTAGACACATGTACAAATAACTGTTTGTTATGTACATGTAAACTAATGAAAAACATATCTTACATTTAATCTGACCAATATGTTCCCAATCAGTTCAAGCCGGCTCTATACCAGTTTTTTTAAGCAGTGTCAGTTTACATTGGCGTTTTAAGACGGTGGGAAGGCTGTTGTGTTTCGAACGGGATTTCGTACAGAAAGTCAACTTCATCTGTTAAAAAGCCTCTTTTCAGTATATCTTATTACACCATTATTTTTTAATCAAGAGATAAATTCCTGTTTACTTATTCAACGACGGATATATAAGTGATTTAAGAAATATCCCCATTCCTTTGAAATCCCTAAAAAACAGAATAAGTAGAACGTTATTAGTGGGAGCTCTATTGGTTTCCGTTAGAATAAAACATTTTTGAGCCAACACAGTGAAGGCAATTTTACATTAGTATGCAAGTGTTCAGTTCAAAATGTCTGCAGCAGACGACTATGAACAATTTTAGTAAAATATATGGATATTCTCTATAAATGTAAGTCTCATTATTGAATATAATTGAAATGGTTGTGGCAAAAGTAGAAGATGAGCAATTTATTATTTTGTTGCAATGTTTTAATATTCGTCTGCTTCAGAATGCGTCTACAATGGGAAAGGGTTTACTTTACCTTAATTATTTAACACAATTAATGCATTAATACGCCTCAATATGTTACAGATATCGGACATGGTCCATATCCGTGGTAGGGGTAATGCAAGTGACACATGCCTGTTTTTAAGTTTCGTTTGACCGGAATCATAATAATAATAAAACATAATGATAATAGTAACAACGTGAATCGTCTACCGCTGGAAATGTAGAAAGGGTAGCCGATCTCATCAAAGTATTTTCGAGCGCACGTCCTTTCACAAGATTCACGTGCCTTTGTCTCTACAATCGGCCCTACTATTTGCTTCATTCTTTTAAAAGTTATTTGGTGGAAACCATTCGTGTGAGTAGGTCAACATTCCTGAAAGATGGTAAGAGTTTTATTACAGCAGGTAAAGAGACCTATAATGGATAATTATGTTAGTTTGCATTTCACCGGGCGCAATGTACCGAGGCGATACAATTGGGACTTTAATTGAGTAACTAATAGGATCTATTTAGGTTTCTTTACAAATCACTTTCCCACATACAATAAATATGCTGCTTAAAACTTTCAAAACATTTTTAAAAAAATAGAACATTTAAATACTCAAAGAACAAAGAATAATTATTTAATATTGCGAAACTATTGTGAGAAATATAGAAATATTTCATAATGAGCAATTTCACCTTTTGCCACGATATTTTCAAAAGTTATCTGCTGTATGTTGGAAATGGTTAACAAACAGGAGAGACAGTCATGATTAAATTTGAGAGAATGCTGTTCGGGAACGTCCTCCCGCGATACCCGGAAAAGTGCATGTGCAACGAAAATTATTATTTTTCTCTCATAAAGAGTGTGTTATATGCACATCTATCCTTATTTAAAAATGTATAAAGTAAAATAATAAAAAAAGCTTTACCTTGCTGAAGGATGCCTTGATGTTATTTGTAAAGGACCCTTTCCTTCCTTTCTATAGGTTTCATGTATGTATTGCAGACACAGCGTGGCAATGCCGGCAGCGAAATTATAACTTAGTTAAAAAGTCTAAATGTGTTATCCTTTACAAAATCTACGATATTCAAATGATTTTCACAACTTTGACAGCTTTTTGCAAAATGTTGGACAAAATGTTGTATGTCCACGATACGTTTTCTTGGTAAATGATCTAGTTCTCTATTTGCTTGATGTTTCTCGGTAACTTTCTTCAAGTAAAGTGTTCTCTGATGAGTAGCTTTCGAGGCAAACCTGTCGTTTTAATGCATTTCACGCTCCATTATGCACTACAGTAGGGGTAAGATAAACTGATATTGTGCTAAAACGAACTCGGTAAGGTATATTTTTCTTGATGTCAAACCATTTGTAATAAGATTATAAATAAAAAGATTTAAAAAAATCAAAAATTAAATGTACAGATTTTTTTTAAATGAAAGAAATGCGCCTTTTTTTACGCGTAACGCGACGGCATTTCGCTCCTGAAAAGTGACGATATAGACGCGTTATTCTTTTTAAACGTACGTCACAAAGAAGAAAATTACATGTACGTGAAGGTATTCTTAAGATGCAAATCGTGATACAATTTCTCAGCTATCAACCTAAAATTGACCAAACTATCAGCTGTTGTTGTTATAACGAGGGACATTTGAGAGACGTCCAAAAAGTGACGTCAGTGGTATACTTTGAGGTCTCGTAGTTTAAAAACTGTTTTAGATACGAACAAAGTAAGAACAGAACGTTATTGGGCATATGCTGTATTATGGTGATGCAAAATTTCGTGAGGAAATTCGAATATTTTTTTAGAGGCGCGTTCTACCTTAATATGTAAACTCTCTAAATATGAAAGAACAGTTATTGAATGATGTTGAACACGCTGTGGTAAAAGGATGAATTGCTCATTAACCCTTTCCCTCATATAGACGCTATCTGACGCCTCTGCAGCAGACGGATTTTATGAAGACATATTGATAAAAGAAGAAATTGCTCAAAACGAGAAATTTCTCCTTTTGACACAATGTTTCCCACTTTTAGTCAGAGGTTATCCATTCAATTAAAAAAATTATCTATTTTTTGACAGAATATGTTCAAAGTCGTCTGCTGCAGAATTGTCGTATTCGGGAAAGGGTTAAAAGCAATGTCTCATCTTGCGATTTTTTTTTTCAGAAAGCGTTTGCTGCATGCTGCAGATGATTGAGATCGCAAATCTGTAAGTGGGCAAGGGTTAACATTTAAATGTCTTTGGTAAGGCCCGAAATGGAATCCAATCATTATCGTTGTATGTCGCAGTAGATGCTTCTCCACTTACAGACGCCTCTGAAACAGACGATTTGTTATGGTAAAAATCGCTATAAATCAACGTGTGATTATTGAATAAGGTTTGAAAACATTGTAACAGCAGGATTTTTTTATCACTATGAGGAAATTCTCTTTGTGCGATAACGTTTCTAATTACGTCTGTTAATTACGGCTGTTAATTACGGCTGTTAATTACGGCTGATAATTACGGCTGTTAATTACGGCTGTTAATTACGGCTGTTAATTACGTCTGTTTATTACATCTGTTAATTACGGCTGTTAATTACGTCTGTTAATTACGGCTGTTAATTACGTCTGTTAGTTACGGCTGTTTATTACGTCTGTTAATTACGGCTGTTATTTACGGCTGTTAATTACGTCGATTTATTACGTCTGTTTATTTCGGCTGTTATATACGTTTGTTAATTACGGCTGTTAACAACGGCTGTTAATTGCGGATGTTAATTACGGCTGTAAATTACGTCTGTCAATTACGGCTTTTAATAACGTCTGTTAATTACGGCTGTTAATCATGTCTGTTTATTACGTCTGTTATTACGTCTGTTATTTCGGCTGTTATTTTCTTCCGTCAATTACGTCTGTTAATAACGTCTGTTAATTACAGCTTATAATTACGGCTGTTAATTAAGGCTGTTTAATTACGGCTTTTAATTACGTCTGTTAATCACGTCTGTTTATCACGTCTGTTAATTATGTCTTTTAATTACGGCTCTAAATAACGTCTGTTAATTACGTCTGTAATTACGGCTGATACTGACGTCTGTTAATTACGTATGTTAATCATAGCTGTAATTACGGCTGTTAATGACGTCTGTTAATTACGTCTGTTAATCATGTCTGTAATTACGGCTGTTAATGACGTCTGTTAATTACGTCTGTTAATTATGTCTGTTAATTACGTCTGTAATTACGTCTGTTAATAACGTCTGTCAATTACGTCTGTTAATTACGGCTGTTAATTACGGCTGTTAATTACGACTGTTAATTACGGCTGTTAATTACGGCTGTTAATTACGGCTGTTATTTACGGCTGTTAATTACGTCTGTTAATTACGGCTGTTAATAACGTCTGTTAATTTTAGCTGTTAATTACGGCTGTTTATTACGGCTGTTAATTACGACTGTTAATGACGTCTGTTAATTATGTCTTTTAAAAACGGCTGTTAATTACGTCTGTTAATTACGTCTGTTAATTACGTCTGTAATTACGTCCGTTAATAACGTCTGTTAATTACGGCTGTTAATCACGTCTGTTAATTTCCTCTCTAAATTACGTCTGTTAATTACGGCTGTTAATTACGTCTGTTAATTACGGCTGTTAATTACGTCTGTTAATTACGGCTGTTAATTACGTCTGTTAATTACGGCTGTTATTGCGTCTGTTAATTACGTCTGTTAGTTACATCTGTAAATTACCTCTGTTAATTACTAATTAGGAAAGGGTTACAGAAACCTCTGTAAAGCAATATCCATCATGATCCTAAGTGTGACTGCGCACGCGTGTATTTATTGCTCACATAATATTAGGACATTTTCCTTTGCCCTTCAGGGTCGGTTTTCTTTTTATTAATTTACAAGACCATGTATAATATAAAATTATAATATAACATTAAAGCAAAATAGACAAATATTAGGACAGTAAGGCAATTATTTTCAAAGACAATTTAGTTTTCCTATACCACCCAAAACCTAGGGTTTTGCGTCTTGAGCCTGGCCAGTTTAATGCAATCGCGCACAGGGTTATCGGGGAATGTATTTTGTATACTTTGACCGAAAACTAAACAGGATGGAAATGGACACTCATCTTCACCCTTTCTGACACACTCAACATCTGTAGCAGACGACTTTGAAAACACATTGTGAACAATTTCGATAAATTAAAGTAAAATTATTCAATGGAATTTTAAACATTTTGGCCAAACACAAAATCTCTCATGTTGAGCAATTGCTCCTTTTGTCTCAAATGTTTCTTAAGATCCCTTGCTGCAGATGCATCCTATTGCGACTGTATGTGGGGAATGGTTAGTATTTTACAAATGGCAACCTGAAGCAACTCCTTATTGTTGTCGCCAAAACTGTTTACTCATAATTGAGCCGTCCCGCGAGAAAACCACCATTGTGGACTCTGCGTAAAGTATCGACCCGTATTAGTCTAAGCATGCCGCGCAGCCAAATCTGGACAGACACTTTTCGCCTATTGTGTATTTTCTGTTCAGGGTTTATAACTCTATACCTCAATCCCCCCTTCGACGGATTGCGTCGGCACGGATTAGTCTGCGCGGACAGCGCAGGCTGATCTGGTCGATTCATTACGCAGCTGCCATATTGTTGGTTTTCTCGCGGAACGACTCAGATTCAGGTGAGTAAGCTTCTAACGAGCTGTCTCACCTGAAATCAGATTTGTTTGCCTTATAGTTATGCAAACAGTTCTTTATTGTTGAACTCCTTTTCGTTTCCATCATATGATATGTGTAGAGACGTCTGCTTGTAACGAGTACACACATTGATGCAGAAAGCTGCAAAAAGGTGGAAGCGCGGTGGAGTGAAACCGTATTAGGACAAAATGTACTTCATTCGCCTTTGTTGTTTTTTCTTTCATTCGACACTCGCTGATAATATGAAATAAAGATTATTTATATAAATCATAAAGTAGATTATGAAATAATCCCAAAGACGGAGAGAAACAAAAACGTAGGTATGCGTTTTTCTTCTATAATATATGATTATTTGTTTATTAATTAACAGTTCAAGTAAGATCAATATATGAAGTAAATAACGTTCAACCAGTTTTACCCTCAGGGGGTATCTTCAGAAGGGTTTTCATAATCATGTGATATAGAGACTGTTAATGTTTTTATAATCCTAGGTCAAAATCTAGAGTATGTTTTCATGTGATATACTGGTGGGTGTCTTTAAGTTTCTTTTTTCAATAAAAGGTGAAAATCTAGATCATCGTTTCATGTTATATACTGGCGGGATTGAATGTGTTTACAACAAAAAGGTAAAAATCAAGCGCATCGTTTCGCCTTCTCGTGTTTCAGTTATAACAACTCTTTTTGTGGGGTTTTCAACAAGTTTTAAGACTTGAAGTTTACACTCAATCGCAATACCAATACTTCGGAAAATGCAACATAAACTTGAAAACAATGTATCAACCCTTTCCCACACACACCAACTATTCAACAGACGACGATGGACGCATTATATGATAACATTTGAACTATCTCTTTATATTAAAGTATATTGAATATGGTTGAAAAACATTGTGGCAAAAGAAGAAATTGATCGTATACTGCAGAGGCATCAGACAGCGTATGTATGTGGGAAAGGTAGTTACATATCCTATAACCTGTATAACGTATAAACGGTAAACGAGCTTACATGCCAGAAAACCCAACAATATCATATTTGCTTACAGTTAAGATTAGGTTGATTTAGGTATGCACCCTTAGCAAAAATAGTATAGAAATGTTTTACGGAATTTCTGAAAAAAAATCTTTATTCTGGATAAGATTTGAACCGTTCAACGAGATAGCCAACAGTATGGACTCTGCGTTATGTATCGACCCGGATCAGACTGCGCAGTCCGGGCAGGCTAATCTGTGCCGACATTTTCAGTATCAGGGGGTAGAGGTTTAGAGTAACAAGTCCTGAAACAGAACATCCATAAGAGGCGAGAATTGTCTGCCCGGATTAGCCTTCGCGGTATGTTTAGGCTGATCCGGGTCGATACTTTACGCATAGTTCACACTGTTGGAATTCTCGTGGAACAACTCATATACTTGTCGACTCCTATATATTTTAAATAGATAAGGGAAAGTGTTTATATACAAATTATCGCTCAGTTGATTTTTATGCGGGGGATTTAGCTATGCTGAATACCTCCGCATATTGTCATGTCCAGCTTTCAGGAAGTGTAAATTTGTATTTTTATTTGTTTGGAACAAACAAATTTAGTAGCTGCAATTCTGAAGCCGTTCGTCTTATGTAAAAGTCCATGAATTTCATACGCGTGAAAGTAGTACTCAATACTTGCTCTTACTTTTCAAATGTATCACGATTTTTGAAATAATGATATATTTATATCGTCTTTGTTTTCTTATGTGGTTCTTATATTCAAAGAGAATTACGAAATAAAATGAAACATTGTATTTTAAAACATGAATGCGGAGAGATTTATAAATCTCAATGAGTGAACTGCTACAGGGAGAACTATTTCCGATTTAAGCTCCAGATACGGTATTTTTTTGTACTGTCCTCTGTTTTTTCAAAATGGACAACTTTTCTTGATTGTCCAGGGATCAGTTAAATACGTTTCACAAAAAGCTAAACAGTATGCACATTATACAAAGTAAACGTACACAATGTAAAGTTTTAATCCACGAAGTAGTATACATAATTTAGAAATTAAAGATAGACATAAAGATCTTAAATGTTTGTTTTTTTGAATATATGGCAAACGAGTAACTTGAAAGCGGGTAGCTCAAAAACCTTTTTAGAAAATCCCTGCAATGAAAAATACGGAAATACGATTGTCGTGCATCGTCAACATTTTCCCTTGTTAACACTCTACAGGCTACATTTTGCGGACATTCATGAAAGTTTATCAGAACATTCATCTCCGTCAAATCTTGGACAAGTTCGAAACTGGACCATTTGAGGTCAAAAACTAGGTCACTATGTCAAATTGAAGGAAAATCTTGTTAACACTCTAGAGGCCTTATTTTCAACTTGAGCATGTCGAAACTTTATAAGAATGTTTGTCTTGATTATATACTTTAGAAGCCACATGCTAAGGCAGCTTGAAATTTGGTCAAAATGTTGGGTCAAAGAGTAGGTCACTAGGTCAACTTGAAGGAAAATCTTGTTAACACTCCAGAGCCAACATACCCTGCATTTTAATACGTTCAGTACTTTGATTTTATATGACGAAATGACACGATGCAGCCAAGGTTCGGTTCTGCTATCAAAATGGTTACTACATGTATAAAATCGGACCACTCGGTACTTACTGCTTCTTTATATCGAGTGTCTGTATGGGTTAGCTCCCCTGTTTATAGCTTAGGATATTTTAGTCGACAGACTATCTGCGACGACCTCTATTAGGCAGTCATCTGATCTATAGTTCATAATACGTGTACACCAACTCAATTCCTTCTTTGTTTGCATATCAATCGACCAGCTTCAGCCCTCAATTGTCACACTTTCTAAGAATTTCGCATGTAAAACACCACATATCATTGAAAAGAGTTACCTCTAAGCTTTAAATCAATCTACTTTAAGAAAATGAGGGGTCATGCATTATGCTAGAAATATTTCACCAGGCGAAAATGGTTACCGTCATTTTGGACCAAATAGGGCCCGGACAAAACCGGTGTTTCACCTTCTCTACTTTCACTTTCAAACAAGGTAAAAATACTAACAATAATCAAAGCAATCATTTCCAGTGAATCCAATACACATTTACAATAAATTTAGCCTTACTCAAGTCATATATTCCATTCATTCTAGTGATGGTATACACTTATTTCTACTTATTTCTACGCAAACAAGAGTATTTTAAGGGACTTTTTGGCTTAATTTGACCGATATCACTGTTTGCTACAGCAGACAAGTAAATTTCTGGTTTTAATGATGATTTTGAAGATAATGAAATAAGGATTGAATTCTGTATTAAGTATTACTGCTCTTGAAATTATTTTTTGAAAACTAATAAAAATACATTATTTTATGTCCGAGGAGGAACAGATAAGACATAGCTTTATAAAGGTCAGCTCGTGCCGATTCTTCTGTCCCGGTATATTGTTATCGTGACCAAAGTCAATTTTAACCCTTTCCAACATACAGCAAATCTGCAGCTGACGACTTTAAAATGATCTAGAAAACATTGAAAATATTGTATAAATGAAAATATGAATATTGAACATGAGTTGAAAACATTGTGGCAAAAACACACTCTTTTGGAGCAATATCTACTTTTGCAACAATGCTCTAGATGTGGGCAGTAAGGGACTACATTTGGGAAAGGATTAAAGTATGTCCTCTTTTGTGTTCTGTTGATTTTGAAACGATAACAGCAAACACTATTCTATTCTTTTCAAAACTTCAAAAAGCAACCGATTGTAAACAACTATAAAAGTCAAAGACATATATCTCGTAATTGTTTTCCTTAATAAATGTTTATTTTTGTAAATTATTTGAAAGAAAAGATATGTTTTCGTAATGATGCGTAATGATGCGTAATGATGCGTAATGATGCGTAATGATGCTTACGATTGAATTTTGATTGATGGTGTTTTAAGCCACTTGTATCAGTATTTCAGCGTTTCCTGAGTAAATTACAAATACGACATTTCACATAACCACACTGAAACAGTGGTAATGCTATCCCTCTAAGAGCCCAGGGAGGTGGGGGTGAGGGGAATCCATTGTTACCAGTTTTCAGTCTAAGATATGGCCCTAACGGAGTTCAAACCTTGTTCTGCCGGTCTATAAGCGGACGCTCGAATCGCTCACCAGGAGACAGTATAATGTTGCATCTAGACACCATACATTGATGTGGCATAGCTTAACCTTTTCCAATATACAACACATATGCAGCAGACTAATTTGAAAACATAGTGACAACAACCTGAACAATCTCCATAAATGATAGCTTAATTGTGTTATAAAGTTGAAAACGTTTTGGCCAAAGGAGAAATTGCTCATCATGAGCAATTTCACCTTTAGCCTCAATGTTTAAAAAAGTCGTCTGCCTTCTATTGCGTCAAAATGCGTCTGCATGTGGGAAAGGGTTAAAACAATTGTCTCTTGAATACTATGTACAATGGAGTAGCGATAACTCTTTCTGCGCCGAATTATTAAAAGAAGACTCAATGCTTCTACGTTCAAAATCGGGCGTCTCCATTTCTCTTGTAATAAGAGTTGTTGGAATATTGTTATACCTAAACGACAAACACTGCTGATTTCAGGTAAGACAGCTCGTTACGAGCTGACTCAACTTAATCTGCATTGTTTGCAAAAACCTCAATGTTGCCATTGGCGCTGAAAGAGTCAACTCAAACATGTGGGAAGATCGAATTTATCGTTTACCTCGAATCACTTCCAGGAATGGATCTCGGGGTTTTGCAAACAGCGTAGCAGCAGCACTTATTTCTCATACGAGCAATCAGAACTTCTTGTGCGCTGTTTTCTTGATATGATTATATCATTGGCGTGTTTTTTCATATTAAACACTTAGTACAAATGACTTACGGAATACATATGAGCCGTCCCGCGAGAAAACCAATAGTATCACATTTGCATTATGTATCGACCCAGATCTGCCCGCGCAGTCCGTACCGACATATTCCGTCTCAGGGGGATAGAGGTATAGAGTAATGATTCCTGAAACAGAACAGAAAATCCAAAGGAGGCGAAAATGATCCGGGTCGATACTTCGCAGAGTCCACACTGTTAATTTTCTCGCGGGACGGCTCATATATACATTTAACATGCGATAACTCGAAGACATCGTTAACTCGAAGTAATAAGAGTTCGAGTAATGACGAGTCCACCATTTTAATTCGTTTCTGTAAACATTCTGCTGACCAATATAAAACTTACCAATTCTATTACATCGATTCTTCACTTCATTACAACACTTCGTGTCGCCTTGACCGTTCAGGGTCCACGGTCTTATATCGGTACTATGTAACTGACCGTAGGTCAAACACGCTTGCTGATCTCTTTTTTGTATAAATAGCAGAAGCAGAGCTGCAAATATCACTTCAGACCTTGCAAGTAAACAGGTAACTTTAATAGTTTTTGACATGTTTTGAAGTTTATTTTATTAAAGATGACATTATTTCATTATTATAAAGGTCTGTTTTTCGAGAAAGAGTACTTTTAATAGTATCTTTTGCCTGCATTAATACTGAGTTAACTCTGAACTGACCGCGCATATGTAAATAAAATAAAGTCAAAATAATGTATCTATTTTTTCCCATCGTCGTTACGGGCATCTTTCACCTTTTATTTCTTAATTAATCAATTGTTCATTGTTTATACACAGGACTAGATAAAAGGGGATATACCGAAGTAAACAATTACTCATTTTGCCAAAATGTTTCAACTCTTTTCAGCAATGATACTTTCATTGATACAAAGATTTCCCTGGATGTCGTCTGCGGCAGGTTTTCTGTATTTGGCCACATAATAAGCAATAATTTGCAACGCCTAACAACATGACTTTCAAACCTTTCTTTTGAAAACAGCATAGCAGCAATGCAGATTGCTCGTATGAGCTGCTGCTGTGCTGTCCTCGGAACACGATCTAATCACCGACTTGCTTTTCATAATACATATTTAAGTATACATTACTTACATGTACGAAGGTGACAATACAGAATTACACTTCCTTAATATACTTCGAGCCATAGCAGTTATCGCATTAGAATCTTTTTTTTTGCATCAAAAATGTATATATGTACGTAATAAGCTATGTCCATGTCTATATCTATACCATAATTCACCCTAAGACCTAACTTTGATTGGCAGCTGGCCTAATAGCGATTGACCAATCAGAAACAAGCTGGTGCATTGCAACTGCATCCGACATTTTGTTAGAAAACCCTCGAGCTTGTTTTAGAATGACAGAAATTTAAAAAAATAATTTTGTTGAAGTTTTATTGTAAGATAAGTATTCCAACTTAATGAGATGGGGAAAAGATCTTAGCATTAACTTATGGGTACCCTTTCAACTTCGAGTTACAGCGAATGCACTATATTTCTCGTGTTAATATTCATGTTTACGATGACTTTTTTGTTCCAGTCATTAACCATGAGAGTCTTATTGTGTATCTTCGTACTCTTACCCATCATGTGGTGTGCAAGCATTGACCAGAGATTTATCCTAGACTCTTTTGGATTAGACAGTGAGTAAAATTAAGAGTTATCATACTTAAACAAGATTTCTTTCTCTTTTCTCTCAATGACCATATATGTCCAAAGAGACATAGTACAACATTGACCGGAGGTTTATCCTAGACTCTTTTGGATTAGATTGTAAGTAAAATTAAGAGTTATCCTACTTAAACAAGATTCCTTTCTCTGTGCTCTTAACGACCATGAATGTCCAAAGAGACATGGTACAACATTGACCTGAGGTTTATCCTAGACTATTTTGAATTAGATTGTAAGTAAAATTAATAGTTATCATACTTAAACAAGATTTCTTTCCCTGTTCTCTCAATGACCATATATGTCCAAAGAGCCATGGTACAATATTGACCGGAGGTTTGTCCTAGACTCTTTTGGATTAGACTGTGAGTAAAGTAAAGTTAAGAGCTATCATACTTAAACAAGATTCCCTTCTCTGTCCTCTCAATGACCATATATGTCCAAAGAGCCATGGTACAATATTGACCAGAGGTTTATCCTTGACTCCTTTGAATTAGACTGTGAGTACAATTAAGAGCTATCATACTTAAACAAGATTCCTTTCTCTGTTCTCTCAATGACATATATGTCCAAAGAGACATGGTACAACATTGACGAGAGATTAATCCTAGACTCTTTCGGATTAGACTGTAAGTAAATAAAAGTGAACCGGGTTTAACGCTGTTTTAATAACTAAGATCATATCGTGGCGGACAGGATAGATGATATTGGTCCCGCACCTTATATTTATATCGAGATAAAAAATAATAAAATGTATCCCTAATACATGCTGGAACGCAAGAGATACATTGACTCCACTCGTTCAGATCAATTTAAGCTGGCTCTAACAGATCCAGCAATGGTCAGACTATGGCTGTCATTTTTATTAAGCGTCATCCAGTCACAGGGGAAGGTTTATGAACAAAAACTACTTCTACATCATTGTTGTACAAACCGGCGTTTACAGCGATGTTTTGATAGAGTGCTTGTCCTGTTCACGAAGTAAAGCAACGCACAACACGGTAATTGCTTGTACCGCGCCTTAACTCCGAAAAGGATCCGGATTCGTTAACTACAGATATATCGACCTGACAAACATATAGCGTAAATATTCTAATAGTTCGATACAAGTGTTTTATTAATACAATCGTTTAAACTTTATAAACGAAAATGTCCATCTTTTTTCAGTGAACAGTTTAGTACAAAAGTTAGGGGAAGCTCTTGGATCCGATACGTCTGAGGCAGCATGTGAAGCCGCATGCCCAACCCTACTTGCAACAATTCCTGGTGGATCTTTGGCCTCTTCACTCTGTCACCCAGCTTGCCAAGAGTAAGTTTTTAGAAGTTTGCCGTATTTCTGGTGTTATGCCTCAAACTTGCATATTTCTTTGTCGTGCTATGATTTGAACACGTGTTAAATAAAAAAAAACACTATTAATTCTTCTCCGAAACATGTGTACTCCCATAGTTATGTCCCTTTATAAAGAGTTGGTACCACACGTAAGCAGTCTCGCCTTGAAACACATAAACTCATGAGAGAAATGCCCATCTGATATATTTCTATAGATTAGCGGTGCTCCGTGAAACCAACCTTAGCGTAGTAATTACGCGTGTATACAGAACTCTGCGATGGCAGCGTAAGCATAGAAGTTTCTAGAACCCCTCATTGACGTATTGACATTAACAGTTCAGATTCAGATCAAGCTGCGTAGATGCACATGTTGGTCTGGTTTTGTTTTTCGCAAAGCTTAAATATAAGTATGCAATATGAACCAAAAACGAGTTGTAAATAACTCATTTATATTTTAGATTTGTTGTAATACTATGTTATTTTCACCGATCCCCGGTAGCTCAGTAGGTAGCGACGCGGGCTGTCAATCATGTGGTTGTGAGTTCAAACACCACCTCGGCCAACAAACTGTCCAACGTTTTACAAAAGTAATCGCCTTCCACCAATGGTTATGTGGAATAGTAGCCAGTGGCTTAGGAAAGAAGTTGTGTTGAGTACTGGTGTCAGAAAGCCGGAAAAATACATCGGTAGGTGAACTGGTCTCAGTGATATGACTGAACAATTGTTGAAAACGGCGTAAAACAGAATCAAATAAGCACATCTGTTATTTGCAATACATGTTGCTTATCTAGATTTTTTATTTTTTTTACACAGGCTCCAAAAGGCTATCCAGGGTTAGAGATCCATTGATTTAAATGTTATAATTATATGTTAAGTTTAAAATAAACCATTACAAACAAATGCAAAATTGCTGTTCATATATTCTACAAGAGAAGGTTGATGCAAGGCATCAAATGTCAACGGAAATTCAGACTGCATTATTGCAAAGCACTTTAAAGTTACTGAAGTTAGAGAAACAATAAACAGCTGCAGCACATATTAGAACACAAGGGTGGTGTCAAGTTCAAGTTAATCATAACTACATTATAGTCTTTGAAATGACTAGAGAGAATGAGAGTACACACACATATACATATGTAATCATAATCACTGGTCCCACTGTGTTTGAATTGAATCATTCTCTTATTGTCCTCGACATGGAACCTTAAAAAAGATTGGATCCATCATAACTTCTTGTAACCATGACAACCGAAGGATGGACAACAAACATATTCTCACCAGAAACAACCTGCCCCTTTTCACAAAATTATTTCATAGAAATGCCCTTTGTGTTTCCAGATCGATTTCGGCCGTATTGATCTTAGTAACTAATTGGGTGGACTTTAATACAAGTTCACATTAAGGCTTCTATAGTGACACCTCCTTATATACATAAACGTCTTGGTGGTGTTATGGTTTGGTTCAATCCCCACCTCGGTCATACCAAAACAAATGGTAGTAATAGACGCTCAGGATCGAGGGATAAGAAGCGTAAACGACTGACTTGCAGGTTTTAGGAAAAATAAACCAGTTGTACTGTTAACTTGCTTACGCAGGAAACGCCCCGATATGACTGTAGAATTTTTGAAAGAAGCGTTAAAAACTATACATAGAAAGAAAATGATTAAATTGCCGTCAATGCCTCAAACCATATAGATTCGCTCTTCATGACCTTGACCTGTTCCTAATTTTAGTGCAAAGATTTTTAGGATGAGTATGAATTATCATTAGGATAATGTCCGCGCCAAGATGTTTTCATAGTCGTATGTCGCAGGTAAGTTGTATGTGAGAAAGGGTATAAGTAGCGCTTGAGAGGGCCATTAGTTGTTTTTCAATGGTTCTTCAATCTTTGGGGAACTCTATTTTGAACCAATACAATGTGGGAACAATTTAAATACTTTATATTAAAGATGTTAATGGACGCAATACATTATACATAGTGAAACCAAATAATTAGCTTTAATATAAACTATCGATTAATAAATTCATTTTTTATGTACCAGCACATTATTACATTTCCAAATGTGTTAGTTGGGAGTGGTTCACAGGCCAATCATAAATTATATTGTATGAGTAAATTAAGGTTTTTTTATTTAGAATATAGAAATTTGCATTTTGTTTTCTTGATTCTGTCTTTCGGAAACGCAAACCTCTGATACAGATTCTGTATTAAAAGTTATACAAACCCCTGATACAGATTCTGTATTAAAAGTTATACAAACCCCTGATACAGATTCTGTATTAAAAGTTATACAAGTTATAAAGTTTTACAAGGTATATAATAAAAGGAAGGTTATGTTGCAGAAACGATAAAAGTGTAAGTATTGTAAACTCGGGGCGTAGTCAATGTGACATATATCTCACCTTCGGTCTAGCCAGATATTAATTATCCATGCCTGCATCGCTGCATAAGGACGAACAGCCACAGAAGCCATTCTTACACATTTCCCCCATACAAACGCAATTTGACGCATTAGCAGCAGACGGCTATTTGTAACATAAAGAGCAATTTCTGCTGTTGCCGTAATGTTTTCAACTCTGTTCATTTATTACACTTCCTTTTAGAGAGATTTTTGATATTTCTAACCAAGTCGTCCTCTGCAGAAAACTGTTCTTTTTTAATATTTGGTCTTCTATTAAAGAAACGACATTAAAACGAGGGAAAGAGAGAGAGGGAGAGAGAGAGAGAGAGAGAGAAAGAAAGAGAGAGAGAGAGAGAGAGAGAGAGAGAGAAAGAGAGAGAGAGATAGAAAGAGAGAGAGAGATAGAAAGAGAGAGAGACAGAGATATATATATAGAGAGAGAGAGAGAGATATAGGGATAGAGAGAGATAGAGATAGAGAGGTAGAGAGAAAGAGAGAGAGAAAGGGAGAGAGAGGGAGAGAGAGAGAGAGATAGAGAGAAATAGAGGAGAGAGAGAGAGAGAGAGAGAGAGAGAGAGAGAGAGAGGGAGAGAGAGAGAGAGAGAGAGAGAGAGAGGGGGGGGGTAGAGAGGAGGGGGATGATAAACCCTCTAATTTAGTCAGAATTGGTATTTAAACATTGATAAAATGGACATCTGTGTACTAATCCAAATGTAGCGATCTAGGACATCTTCTATCTTACTACCTATGCAAATAATGGTTATACAAATTGCTGTTATACAAATTCGTATAAATATAATCTATTTCAAAGTGCCTAAAGCTTAATTTGTCTTCAGCTATTGTGGAGGAAACTTCTTCTATGCTCCTTTCAGCTTTATTTTATACATACATTATAACGTAGCAATACACAGTTATATAAACGATAATAGTCTTAGATTATTGTTTTGTGCATTATTTTATCTGAATAACAGTGTCAACATCGAATGACTAAAACGTAGAATTTATAAATTCGACGTTTTCACTCCCGTTTTGTTCAAACAATACAACATTTTAATTATGGTATAACATATAAAACTTAAGATTTTTATACAATATTATACTATTATATATAGGCTATATATTTTACTTTTTGACGTTTTCACTCCGGTTTTGTTCTATTTTATTAATTCGACGTTTAAGTAATTCGACGTTTTCACCATCACCCAATTTATTTAAACATGACCACTTAGCATACCACATTTACCTTCAGAGGTTACTGAACTACCTTGATACAACTTCCTGGATTGTTCTAAGGATTGAAAAGATGTTCGGATGAAAATGCTGGACAACTTTCTTCAACATGCTATGCCAGCCTTCTACATTGTTCGTCGTTCATAGACCTTGGGTGTTGAAGTGATTCCAAATCTGTTTGTCACCCACAACCTAGTAAGGAGCACAGCCAAGAAACGTGTTTTGCACGTTTTGAGGTTTAACCTTAACAAGGGGAAATTTCCTATATTCAGTATGGAAAAAAATTGGATGCAAATTTACTACGGCCCGTCTCGAGAAATGCCATTTAAATTACATAGAACGAAGCAGAGAACCATGACCGACATTTATCCACATCCGGCCGACTCCACATCTGTCCAAATCTATCTGGTTTCCAAGATAACGACAATAACTGTTTTGTTTACAGTAAAAGCTGACAACCAGAACCTATCGGCTGCGAGTTTATTTGCTTTGGGTAAAACAATTTATCTCTCTCGTTTTCCCTCGAATAACATAAATTAACACAGACAATTTCATTATGGCGTTCTTGTAGTTATTAAAGATATAGAATATAGCTGTATTTTAAATCTGGGAATCAGCGATGTTTGCATTCATTGACGGATGTTCGTGGCGATGGGTTTTTGTTTCACTGCCTGATTTAAGATGCTCTTCGTGGTAAATTTATTTCACCCTCAATGCTACGCAGACCTGCTTAAGTCGTCAGTCCTTCTGACAAAGACTCCTTCGTACTGCAAAGATCAATGCAATATTTGGGTGAACATATACCCTGTGACCCAAATCAGAGACATGTATTTATGTCTTTGCCCAAATACACTAAAAAAGAGTTGAATCACAGGGACTGCTCCTGTATGATCTTAGAAATGATTATGACCATATGCATAAATATCACTAAAATAGCACTTATGAAAGTAAATCTATTTTTAGAAGTGTTCTTGGAAGTTATATCTCAGTTTTTACGTTTCTGCTGCATGACATCCACTTAATTTTTAAGTGGTTAAACACATTTGCAATGTGTACAGAAAATTTAAGAATTATGACTAATCAGTTAAAACTAACAGCTTTTTAGACTTAAAGAACCCAAAATGAAACGTCCACAGTGAATTCAAGAGACATATCTAGTTTCCAAAAAAGGAAGTTTGAACAATTATTCCAAAAGACTTGACTGGAGACATATCCAAGGCCGAGACAGATTTATATGGGTATGACTTGTGCTGTGTGCTCTGAACACAATTTTAAGAAATGTTTTTGCGAGTGATAAAGGATTTGACAATCAAAAATGAATCTTAACAAGGCACATTGCATGTCAGGATCACTGCGATGCTTTAAAAGAATCCAACTGCAGCTAACCATCATCCAAGTAAGTATTAAAACATCTTCCAAAACTGTTAAATCTTAAGAATTGGAAAATGCACGATTGATTTTAATTTGAGAGCATTGTGATAAGAAGTATAATTGCACATTTTCAACAAATTGACCTTTTATCACAATGCTTTCAAAAATTATATGCTGTTAGATCAAATGTCATCTTCATAAGATAAACACAAATGTAAGTTTCATACCTTCTGGTGTATTAACTTTAACAGGAGGAAATTTGTTATAGAGATATATTCTTCTGTATCATCAGTAATTATAATAAACATTTGTCAATTAACATGTGGATTTATCGTTGATTGTCAGTAATATCTGTATAACCCCCTCAATACCTCCTTTTTCCGAAATTAAGTCGGGAATTGGCCCCTTTTCAAAAAATTAAAGAAGCATCTCTGCCCTAATATACCCAAATGAAAAATGCGGCCGGAGAATAGAAATACCAAAATACACCGGAATCCTCAAATTCTACCAAATTCTAAAGAAAATCCCCAAAATATCTACTGAATCAGAATTCAGTGAAGATTGGAATTTTCCGCACAGAGGCGCGAGAACTTGTTGTATCTCCAGGACATAGACCGTGATTAAAATAAGAGTACAGCTTGTTTCGCAGTTGATGTTAAAAAGATAAGTTTAACGGATTTGTTTTAAAGGAATAATCCAGATAAGACTTCACAGAGGTACAGACTGATCTAAATCAAAACTGGAAAACTGGTCGCAGAGCCCAAAGCTTGGCTTTCTGACATAACTAATATACATGTACATTGTTTTCAATCCTGGTTTATGTTTTAAATATTAGGCTATTTAAAAGGAAAAAGTAGAAAAAGGTACATGTATAGTGTTTGTAATCCCATTCTTTAATTTATCATTTTATTTTATTTAAAGACACTTTTATTTGCAGTTATTGTCTTATGTCATGTATTAAAACAGCAGTCAATGATATTCTGCATCAAGTTTTATTTTAAAACAGAATGGATAAAGAACATCCAATACAATCATGGAATAACAGTTATTATGGTGAATACTGGAGAGGAAATTCATATGGGCAGTTAGTGATATACCCTTTGGTCATTAGTACTTGTATATTCAATGAAAATTGCATGCATCTTTGACCGTGGGGTAATATTCTTTCATGCATACACATCAAAACGGTAAATAGATTAAAAGCAAACCGTACACTCATAGAATCACAGCTGTTATGTCAAGTCAAGTCAATAGTTTTTATTGACGAAAAACATTACACATGTTTTATATTCCTTACATGCGGACAACACTATATATATTATATAACATGAATAAAATATAATAAATTGTATAATAATAAACAATATAGATAGGAATGTTATACAGAATTGTCATTTTCGTTCTGGCGATAAATAAAAGCCTTGTATGTAAATTTAGCCAACTTGCTCATAACTATTGTAGATTGACATTTAAGTAGCTGTACAAGAGAAAGTTGATGCAAGGCATCAATGTCGCCGGAAAAGACTGCATTGATTTATTTTTTAACACACATGTATTCTTGACTTTCATTAGTCTAAACATACACATAATTTTTTCATAAGGACTAATTCCAGGATTTTTGAAATTCCACATAGATCTACAAATTTCAGGATTTCTTTTGGTCAGGATTTTGGATGTTTTGTATTTGTCAATAAAACCACAACAAATTAATACATTTTGGGATTTAAATCTACATGCAATAAAAAGCTATTAAACCCTTTCCATGTCTGAAGCAACAATGAAAACCTTTAAACGCTTAAAACATTGAGAAAACGGTTAAATTGCTGAAGACACGAACTTCCTCCTTTTTAATAATAATTATAATAAATATTTCACAGATGTTAAAATTTATCCTCATATGTTTAAAAAGTAGACCACACTTGTAACAACATATCAGCTAAAATGTTTATCTAAATCGTTGATGCATACAATATATGTTTGGCGCAAGAGAAATGCCAGTTGCGAGTCCCATTACTATTTAATAGGTGGCAAGTATGAAATTAATTGGGTGCGAAAGAGCAGATTTTCTTTATTTCTAAATCTATTGTTTATCAGATTTTGTTCTTCTCTTAATTTGTTTCAAACCAAATAAACATTTAATATCACATATATTTAATCATTTAAGTGTGTAATATTAGCTATCTATCTGTAATAAGGTGTTTGAGCATTCTTTCGAAATGTTGACCCTCGTGTCAGGCTTCGTCGTAGTGTCAGACATCGAAGAAAGTGAACAAACAAATCAGGCAAAGCTTTAGTGCATGTTTAATTCCACTGCATTCGAGAGAAAAAAGCATTTCTATATTATCTTTCTTTCTCCTACATTCGACCCATTCACTCGTTTCGTGACGTTTAAGAAATCAATTTGTCGTGCGACATTTTTTGTCTGCATGAAACAAGTCACTTTTCTAAATTTACATTTTACTTCCGGTTACTTCGCTTTGTTTACATTTTGGCAATATGAAACTAGGTCACGAACTGAGGAAAAGGCGTTTCGACGTTCACGACCGATAAACCGGCTTATATTTGAAGCATATTTTCACAAATTATTTCTTATTTTTGTTTCTGTTACCAGTTTATGTTGATACTTATCTATTAAAAGGAGAATTCGACGTGATTTTTCATATCGATAGTCTGCTACAAGCAGGTGCGCGTATGTAAACAAATTATAGACTGTGCGACGTAAAGGTTTGTAGTTATCGCCTTTTGATTACATAGTTTATGAAAATAAAGTATCGCAGTCTAGCTAATAGGGACTGTTTTGTCTTCGTAAATAAAACACAAAAACGTAAATGCCAGTCAAAATAAAGAAACTGCACATACCTAAAACATCGGAATATTTATTTCATTTTAGATGTGTCATAACTTAGTGTTTTTAAACAAACGCAATTGTAATATGTTCAAGACGTTTAAAAAAAAATATATAATAATAACCCCCCCCCCCCCCCCCCCCCTCCCATGTCATTTCCGAAAACCTATTAAAAATAGAAGTCGCGGGCTTCTGCCCGGCGACTAATAAACGTTTGCCTAGTTGGCCATTTACAATAGTATTTCTTAATTCTCGATAATAGGGACAACTAGAATAAAGTGATATTCATTTTCCAAAACATTCATTGTGCATTTTTTACTTGTTTTACTTGTACGTGGTGTGTTGTTATGTCGACCGGTTTCGATCTCTAAAGAATGGCTTGAACATCTCAGTTTACCTGAGAATGCCTGTCTATATCTAAAGTTCGATACATGTACCGTATGAGTTTCCAATGCAATACCATTTTTATTAGTGAAAATGTATCAAGTTTGCTAGACGTTTCGATGTCATTGAGATAATGCTGTAAATATTGATCATATATTCGTTGTGTTATAGCGGCGATATGACCATCATTTAGAGAAGTGCTGTTCCATAAAAATTGAAATCCTAAGTCACATAACAATTGTTTCACATTAACAGACCATGTATTACAATTGTTTGAGCCAATGTTATTATAATTATACATGAGTCAACATCAGGGAATCCGGAGTTTTGCCAAGCTTATACCAATATTTGATAATTCTATTTTTTCTAGTAACAAAAAGAGGGAATCGCCCAAGTTCACCATAGATACAATCATTCGTTACATTGCGATTTAAGCCCATACTATTCTTCATGAATTTCAAATGAACATTTTCTACGTCAGGATATTTGTGAAATCCGTATACCTCTGATCCGTAGCTCAAAATAGGATTAACCATGCTATCAATTAACTTTATTGTATCCCTGATATCGAAATTAACCTTATCAAAAAGTAAGTATAAGGAAAACATCGCTTTTTCTGCTTGGTCAGACAATGTTCTCTGGGTTTGATAAAAACTACCATTACTAGAGAGGTTTACTCCCAAATAGGAAAATCTAGTTACATTCTTTAAAATATCATTATTATAAAAAAGACTAACATTTTCCGGATGCTGTCCCTGTTTAAAAACCATTACAACCGTTTTATCGGTATTAACTGTAATGCCCCATTTAACACAATAGTTATTCAGTTGGTTCAATAAACTCTGTAATCCATCACTGGTATAAGCTAGCAATACAGTATCGTCTGCAAATAACAGGATACATATTTTAAGTTCATCTATGGTAAATTAATCATTTTCTTGTACTACAAGATTCTCGTACATGTCATTTATAAATAAAATTAACACAAATGGCGACAACGGCTCGCCGTGTTTGACGCCCGGATAACTGTTGAAAAATTCAGAATAACTTACGTTAGAACGAACACATGACTGTACTCGTTCATACATTGCTCGTAGCACTTTAACTATCTTGCTCGAGGCACCCTGATTAAGTAGTTTTTGCCAAATACCGTTTCTATACAGAAGGTCGAAAGCCTTCTTAAAATCAACAAAAGTGCAATATAACTTTTTCTTCTCGTGCTTTATAACTTTGTTAACAATCGATCTAAGAATAAAAATGCAGTCTGTAGTACTGCGCTTCTTTTGAAAACCAAATTGACACTCGTTAAGCACATTGTGACTTTGGGCACATTTGCGCAATCGGTTATCTAACATTATAGAAAATATCTTAGAGAAAATAGTAGTTAAAGTTATCCCTCTATAATTGTTTACATCAGATAAATTACCTTTTTTGGGAACTGAAACGATTATCCCTTTAGTCCAGCTTTCCGGGTTAAAACTGTTATTGTACATGTAATTGAACAATTTGCACAAGTTATGACTTAATATCGATTTACATTCTAAACACATTTCTGGCAATAAATTTTCGACATGTTATGGTGATAATTGGAGAGGAAGTTCATATAGGCAGTTAGTGATATACCGTTTGGTCATTGGTGCCTGTCAAAACAATGAAAATTGCATGCATCTTTGACTGTGGGCTAATATAACTTCCTGCACAACATCAAACAAGGGAATATATTGAGAGAAACTCATACAATGATGGAATTACAGCTGTTATGACGATGACAGGAGAGGAAATTCGGCGGATTACATATCATACCAACGGTGAGGTGAATAATGTGATAATGACAATTTGAAGGAAAATATTGTAAACACTCTGGATGCCTTATTTTAAACTTAAGCATGTTAAAATGATTTCAGAATGAATGTTTTGATTATATCTAGGCTAAGTTTAAATATATCCGGTCATAAATTAAGTCACTTGGCCAAATTAAAGGAATATCTTGTTAACACATTATTTGCTCCAGCAGCTTGAAAAACTGTCAGAATGTTTGTCTTTATTGTATCTATGCTAAGGTTGAAACTTGGGTCATGTGAAGTCAAAAACTAGGTCACAAGTTCAAATTGAAAGAACATCTTATTAACACTCTGTAGGCTGCATTTGTATATTTTAATAGCATATTGAAACTTTGTCAATAATTGTTATTTTGGAGAATTCTAGGCCGAGTTCAAATATAGGTCATGATGGGTCATAAACTAGGTCACTTTACCAAATTGAAGCAAAATCCTGTTAGTCTAGAAACTACACTTTTCCATCAGTAGCTTGAAGCTTTTTCAGAATGTTTGTCTTAACAATATCTAGGCCTAGTAAAAATACAGGTCATGGTGGGTCAAAAACTAGGTCACTAGACCAAATTGAAGGAACATTTTGGTAACACTAAGAAATTTTAAATGTTGCATTTTTAATTTTAGCATGCGTTGGGTACAAAAACGGTCTCGGTTCCGACAGCTTGTAACAGCTTGTAACAGATTCCTTAATCATGGTATTCACATACCTACAGCTTAGACCCTTGAAGCTTTTTCAGGCTGCTGGAAGGTCATTGAGTGCTTCGAACCACATATCTTCAGATTGGTACAAGTGGTAAAACTGCTGCTCGTCTGGTTAGGCGGTAAATGTCTTCATTAGTTCTGTATTCGTCTGTCAAAGCAGTAGATTGTTCCTTCCTCCAGATACACTGTGCGTAGTGGAAGAAGCAAGCTTTCGCGTCCGTCGTCTGGAAGACTCGTCTAGCAGCTTTTCTTCCCTGGCCTGGCGTTGCAGAGGCGCTGCGTGGCGAAGACGAGCATTCTGCTGTTTTCATTCTCGTCTATAAGCAGAAACTGCTCACCAGCTGATATCTCTGTCCACTCCCCTTCCAGACGTATATCCTGTCTTTTTCTCTGAAGCACTGGTCTGTCTTTGCTTTTTTCGCGATAAAGTTGAGACTTACATCCTTACAAATTTGTGGCCATCAATAACCAGACTCATTCCACCGCGCTTGTTCTTCACAAAATCTCGTTTGATTAGAGCATTAGCCATGTTTTCAGTATGACATAAAAACACTAAATGATACTATTCCCCAAAATTTTCAATTCAATAAATGCAGTTTGTTTTTTAGATATAAAAGCATTTTATGGTGAAAATACAACAGGCAAATAATTAAATTACTTTAATATAATTGCATGTTTGTGCAAACGGTACATTATTGCTGGTTTTTTTTTATTGTCGAAAAAACATTAAATAAATATATGATTGCATGTTTGGGCAAACAAATGAAGGTGAAAATACTGTGAAAACAGTAAACCGCAGTCAATAATTTAAATTACTTTAATATAATTTAATGTTTGTGCATATGTTAACTTAATAATGGTATAGGCAAAATAACAGGACTGTATTCTCACCTTTCCCTTACCGCTCTTAATCACTCCGCTAAAAGGTAAATATCATTTTCAAATTATGGGACAATCGGGAAGACACCAAACATTTTTCCACACAAACGGATCGATTACTGTTTACGTCTCCAAGGAAGCAGAGATCGAGCGTGATTGACATAATCTGTTAACGGACGTAGGTTCCGATAAGACAGAACAGATTGACAGGCTGATCTGGCCCTACAATGTTCGGAAATGCCAACGTGTACCTTTACTCACGTATATATATATTGTTATAGAGAAACGAATAATGCAGATCAAGATTAGACTCTTCGAATGTGTAGACCAATCTTAATATATATTGTTCAAAAAGGCAGTTTAAAAGTATGCGTTTAATCATCAGGAAATGTCAGTAATTAACCGTTCCTCTTTGCAGACGCATTTTGACGCTTCTACAGAAGAGGACTTGAAAACAAACTAGAACAATTTGAGAAATTGCTATTTATAATCTTTATTAAATATTGATCGATCTCCAAACTTGTTCACCTTGGGTCAAAAGCTAAGTCACTAGATCAATTTTTAAGAAAAACTTTTGAACACTCTAAATGGCCAAATGTTTATTAAAACAATCATCCCTGTCAAATTTGAGACTGTGTAAAATTTGGTAAAACATATGGGTAATTAGGTTGTCAAATACGGAATTTAAAACCGTCGTGTTTGAACTGCACATGGCCATCTGCACGTATTTGTGCTGGAAAATGTGCAGGTACATAACACATGTGTTTATTAATCGATAGTTTATATTAAAGCTAATAATCTGGTTTCAATATTTAAAATGTATTGCGACCAATAACATCTTTGAAATAAGGTATTAAAATGTTTCCCACGTATATTAGTTCGATACTTTACGCAGAGTCAACAATGTTAAATATCTCGTGGGACGGCTCCAGTATGTGTTTGTTTAACCCTTTCCCACATGCATACGTTTTCTGACGCCTCTGCAGTAGACGACTATTCAAGACATTGTGGAAAAAGGGGGAGAATGTGCTAAAAATAAGCACTCATTTTCAGTAAACATACTTTCATTCATAGAGATTTTCCGGGTTGGTGTATGTGGGAAAGTGCTAAATGAGCACATCCATGAGAAAATGTACAAGTTGAATTTTATATGAAAGATGCAGATCCAGATCAGCACGCGCATACGCTCAACCCGATCAATATCGACACTGTTCAGGTATTACTAACACAAACTGGTTAGACGATTATGCCATTGTTTGTTGATTCTGACAAGACTGGGGGCTGGATATGGTTATCTGAACTCATACTGTTCTGCAACGCCAACTTGTACGTTTTGTCAGACATCCGGGTTCCCCTTAATACTAGCAGTTACCAGTAATACCGGTAGTAGTACCGGTTGATCTATCTTGACACCGATTAATATACTGCTACCAGTAAGGTGTATTTATAATTACCCCGGAATGGTTACCAGTAATACTGGTACATATACCGCCTCTGTGGTGAAGTGGTTGAACGTCCGCCTCGGGTGCGGGAGGTCGTGGGTTCGTTCCCCGGTTGGGTCAAACCAAATACTTTACAATTATTGTAATGGCTTCCCTCCTTGGCGCTCATGACTTCGGATTGGTAACCAGTAATACCGGTATGTCACTATTAAAACCGATTGTCGTAAAACAAGCATTCGTATGTCACGACTTGCAATAAAAAAGTTCAGAAAGTATGAAACCTTGTTTGAATGATAGGTCCCTGTCAAAGTTAGGCGTGTAAAGGTAACGGTTATCCTGGGTTTTTTCTCGTACAAGTACTATGCAGACAACTCGCTATATATTCTGACATAATGGTGAAAGACGAATGAAGCTTTTCACAACAACTTTAGTCAACAGGAGTTACTGCAAGATGCAGCAGTTCGATGTTAGCGTGGGAATCAGCATTGTATGGCTTAAGAAAATTTGATTCGAAAAACACGAAACCCGCTTTTAAATATATGATTTAAATATATGATAATAATAGTTTTTCTAGTTAAATACGTAAAACGAAAACAAAGATACCCTTTCCCAACGTGTTGACCTCGATCTGCGCGTCGTTTGTTTTCTTTAATATATTCTTAGAATCGAAAAATAACTTCGCATTTATGAAAAATCCCATTTTCCTGTTATTAAAACCCGGTGGTTACCAGTGATGTTACATATACTCCGCTGTGGTATACTGCTTGTGTTCAGTTATGTGACTTCAGGTCGAAGTCAAGAGAAAAGAAGGAGAAATGTAACGGAAACAGGCATACATATCACTTCTACAGCCTTGCTGTGGAAGCCTGCTTTTATAGCGACGTTGGTAGAGTAGTTGACCTTTTCGTAAAGTTAAGCAACGTTCATCGCGGTCAGTGCCTAGATGGGTGACCCGCGATGGCTTAAAAAAACTGCTCGCATATTAAATAGACTGGTTCACTAATCTAATCTTCAATTGCAAACTCGAACGAGAACCAGTCTAGTGACGAACTGCTACGGAAATATCCCAGAGCTGACGGTAAAATACGGCGCAAGCGCGATCAGGACTATTAACACGGCGCATGCGTAAGCCCATTGCACTAGTGACAGTTTTTTCACAACCAATATATGCACTGGTAATGAGGCACCCGCGCAATAATCGGAAAGAATGAATGGACGAGCTAGGGTTAAAACCGAAGACCCCTGGATGTATAGCCCTCGTCGTTACTGACGGAGCTTTCGGAGCAAACCAGAAGCACACACGTACGCCCGCCCGCACATAAACATGCTTCCCAACACATTCACCTGAGCACACTCGAAATATCATGCACACCAAATAAACGACTGTCAGGGTAAAAGTGACGATAACTTTAGTCTTCATGAAAACAAATAATTTCGAGAGCATTAGCCATTTTATAATTGGAGTCATTTATTGGAAGACAGTGTGATTGAAACATTGTAATGCGAAACATTGATCACGAACATGAATATACACCATTCGGGCCAAAGTTAACTCGCGAACATGAATATATACACCATTCGGGCCACAGTTAACTCGCGAGCATGAATATACACCATTCGGGCCACAGTTAACCCGCGAACGTGAATATACATCATTCGGGCCACAGTTAACTCGCGAGCATGAATATTTACCATTCGGGCCACAGTTAACTCGCGAGCATGAATATACACCATTTGGGCCACAGTTAACTCGCGAGCATGAATATACACCATTCGGGCCACAGTTAACTCGCGAGCATGAATATACACCATTCGGGCCACAGTTAACCCGCGAACGTGAATATACACCATTCGGGCCACAGTTAACTCGCGAGCATAAATATACACCATTCGGGCCACAGTTAAATCGCGAGCATGAATATACACCATTCTGGCCACAGTTAACTCGCAAGCATGAATATACACCATTCGGGCCACAGTTAACCCGCGAACGTGAATATACACCATTCGGGCCACAGTTAACTCGCAAGCATAAATATACACCATTCGGGGCCACAGTTTACTCGCGAGCATGAATATTTACCATTCGGGCACTATCAGCGCCAATGGCAACATTGAGATATTTGCAAACAAAACAGATTCAGCAATGTTTGTCGTTTAGGTATAACAATATTCCAAAACTCTTATTACAAGAGAAATGGATACGCCCGATTTTAAACATGGTAGAGTCTACTTTAAACAATTCGGCGCTGAAAGAGTTAAGGTAGATACAGCGCATTCGTGAATGTTGACATAATTCTTCGGAAATACTCGGTTTTCCTAATGTATTCTTTAACACTGTTGTTTGAATGGTGCATTAGATTGGCAACTGTGTGAGCACGCAATCTGTTTCGTTGAACGCATGGCGTTTATGAGTAGTGACGTTGGCTTATATGGACGTTTACGAAGGTACTGTGTTTACCTATTTTCGAGAACAATAGCCCGAATAATGCTTTTACATAGTCCACAATAACATTGCAAAAAAACAAGATCAAAACATGATATATACACAAATGATGAAGTATGCAAATGACGATCAAAGTTTGTTTTTTATGACATGTTCTATCCTCCTAACTTAACTTGTTTGTGTTGTGTGTCGTTCTATACAAGTATGTATAGAAACAACACATTTCGTATAGTAAAGACCAAGATCTACCTGTACAGTCTCGTAATATAATCTTGGTCTACAGCATTCGCTACCTGTTTATCACTACAAATCAAAAACGACTACAAAGATATATAGGATATTACATGAGTGATCATTCAATACGACATTTTATTAAACGAGTTTAATAAAATGTTGTATTGAATGACCACGAATGTTATATTCTATTTATAACATAAATTCCAATTCGACGATTATTAGCGCCAAATATATATAAAGTCGCTATACAGCGCGGTCATTTTCAATGCTTTTCATTATGACGTTACGTAGCATTGTTATTACACTAGTTGAATACGCAATTTATACAATGGCTTTATTACACTCCCGGCGACGTCATTTATGATATAAATGATAATACTTATTTTCAACCTATTTCAGTCATATCATGATACAGGTACTGGTCACCTAACTATGTGTGTCTTGGCATTCTCTAACAGGTACTCCACATAATAATCTTACAAGGCAACCGGCTGCTTTTCCACATTGACTCTAAGCCCATTGATAAAAGTTGATTGACGTCGAAAAGAGTATGGCCCCAGCTATGGTTCGATATGCATACCCGTAGATTGACAGCCAATGTCGCTAACGGGGCTCGGTGTTTCAAATTATGGATAGCGATGCCAGATTAGTGAATTCTACATGAAAAGAGTTAATGCATAAACGTGCGTAGTTGACTCGTGATAACTCAAACTTGAAATGATTGACTATCAGCGTAGCAGCAGTTTTGATTTTCAACAATTATTCAGTCATATCACTGCGACCAGTTCACCTACTTATGTGTTTCCAGGATTGTCTAACACCAGTACTCCACACAACATACCTTCCAAGCAACTGGCTGCTTTTCCACATATACTGTTAGCCCATAATTGGAAGACAAATGACGCAGGTCACAGTGACTTTTGTCAAACGTCAGAAAGAATGTTGGCCAAGATGGGGTTCGAACTCACAACCCCTGGATTGACAGTCCGCGTCGCTACTGACTGAGTTACCGGGTTGAAGTGATCTCATGAATGATGTCGAGTTAAAGACGTGTTCGAGTGATCGACGTATTTGTTATGCTAACGTCATTTTATGAAAGGATGACACATGTAGTATGATAAAAAAAACATAGAAAAGCTAATTTGAGTATTTGATTATAATATATCAGAGCTCTAGGCAAATAAGAAATAAGAGGCATTTTTCATGTTAAAAAAATCCTTATTTGACGTTCAAACCCTATGTTGTAGATACTCAAAAGAATTGTCTCCGTGAGACGATCCTTTTGAGTACCACCAACATAGGATTTGGTTGAGTAGTAAGAAAAATATTGTCGGAAAAAGACCTGTTCACTCCCTTTTATCTAGTCCTCTGATATTATTTGCATAGAAGTGAGTTGTTCTATAATAAGCATTTCACTCGTTTACGCTCATTCTAAGATCCGTCTGTTTTAATAAGAATCTTGCGAATAAACAGTGTTATATCTCGTGGAAAGATACAGGAATTGAAAAAATTGTAAGAAAAAGACACAAAGTTCTCATATTGAGCATTAACTTCTTTCCCTAAAGTATGATGACGAGTCGTCTACTACGAAGTATGTCTCTGGAAGTAACTTATCATAATGAGATAATTCTTCCTTTGCTACGATGATTTAAACGAATACAAAACAAATTCACTTATTTAAGTTATTTTTACATATTTTTGCCAAGGTGATGCTGCAGATGTGTGGTATATGGGAAATTGTTACCACTGATCTTCTATTTGACGCAGAAAATCCTGTTTATTTGAGAAACAATGTAATCATCAGCAAAACTGTCGTCATGGCAGCAGTTGAGGCGACATCTGCCGCCGCTGATGTTTCTCCCCCTGTTCCGACTGGTGGGCACATCATAGATTCCCGCGCTATTTCCATGTTGCATGATTCTACCCGTAGCCAATAGTCGCGTATTTCTTTCTCAGAGACCTGATAACCGAGAGAAAACTCCTTCGAATACGGCCTGTTTTGCTCATTATAACAGGGGTCCAAATACAGCTCCTTGACGTACTCCTTGCACTCTTTGAAACAACTGCTTAGTGAGCAACGAGTAGTAATGTCAGCAAATCGTTGTGCAATCTCTGGGATGCTGTGAAAAGAGAAACAGACTAATTGCTTTATTTTGGTTGATATTTAATCCCACTTCTTTTTATGAGATAGTTCAATGTGTTTTCTAGATAAGTATCAAAAGTGCTGATAAACCTGAACTTTTCCCACATACATTTATTTGCTGACGCCTCTGCATCAGACGGTGTTTGAAAACGTTGTGACAAAAGCAGAAATTGCCCATTCATAGCGATTTTCGGTATTTTGACCAATATATTTTCAAACTCGTATGCTGCAAATTGGTTGTACATGTATGTTGGAAAAGTGTTAAAATGCCCGCGGCACCGTAATGTTACTCGAATAACCAAGTATTCATCAATCTGCAGAACCACTCATGTCATATCTGATTAAAGTGTTTTGTATATTGTAAATAAGTAAGCTACGCGTGACTTTGGCACATATGTTTATACGAAATTCGTCCGGAGTAGATCTTTAACGAAGGCAGTATTAAAAGAAATTAACTACTGTAGTTCTTTACTTTATTAAGTTTGCATCGATTGGTCACTGGCTAATAAACCAGTACTGTCGTGCCGATGGTACTTGGACACTTTCAAAGTTTGACTAACTCCCCACGGGATTTGAATCTTGGCCATGTGCTACAATGTCTGACTGGATCCGTAAGCAGTTGAGTTCAATTCCACCAATCTTACTTAGCATTAAGTACAGTTTAAATACTTAAAAATGTATATCATCATTTTGTTTTTCTTATAAAACAGACAAACTATTTCATTTCTTAACAAGTATTGTTAGTCAGCAAGGTAACTGTTTATGCCAACTTAGTCATTTACTTAAATACATACCACCATTCATGTTTTACAGAATATAAGGGAAACTAAAATGATGAAAATTGCGTTTAAGTATTTTAAAAGTATTACTAATCGTTTAGTAAGGTTGGTGGAATTGGACCCTGGTCCCCTACTGCGACTGATCGTGCCCGACAGTTAACTTAACTTTATAACAAAAAGAGTCTTTTACATTTGTTACATTTTTTGTACATTTCAACAGCAATTAGGACATTTATGAATATAATAAAAGAGCGCAATAAGAAAAATCAACTCTTCACGACCCTTACATATACGAAGTCATAATCAAGGATGAATTATTTCCCTTCTTTTTGCAAAATATGCATATTTACACAACCGAAAAACAGTTGTACATGTATGTGATTTTGATTGCATGAGAGAGGATTATTTGTTCAGTGTTTACAGAAGTATGGTTTGAAGAAGTTCGTTCGCAATGAATACTTCTTCGGGCACACTTTAACAAAACGTTATAGTCGTTTTAATGATATACATGTTGCAATTTGAAGAAAGTATCTGAGGACGAGGTAAATTGATACATATGCCACTTTCGATGTTAAGATCGTGTGATAAACTCCCAAATGATGTCAAAAGCCTCTTCTATTTTTTGTCATAAGACCCTAGCTAGAACATTTAAAATTCCAGAGATGTAGCTTCTAATCCAAAATCAGAAGTGTTTCCCGCTTGGTTACAGTCCCATACCAGACTTAAAGTTAAGCCCGCTTTGGTTACACTCCCATACCAGACTCAAAGTTAAGCTCGCTTTGGTTACACTCCCATACCAGACTTAAACATAAGCCTTCTTTGGTTACACTTCCATACCATACTTAAAATTAAGCCCGCTTTGGTTATACTCTCATACCAGACTCAAAGTTAAGCCCGCTTAGGTTACACTCCCTTACCAGATTTAAAGTTGAGCCCGCTTTGGTTACACTACCATACCATACTCAAAGTTAAGCTCGCTTTGGTTAAATTATAATACCAGACTCAAAGTTTAGCCCGCTTTCGCAACACTCCAATACCATACTTTCAGTTAAGCCTGCTTTGGTTACACTCCCATACCAGTCTCAAAGTTAAGCTTGCTTTGGAAACACTCCCATACCAGACTCAAAGTTAAGTTCGCTTTGGTTACACACTCATACCAGACTCAAAGCTAAGCCTGCTTTGGTTGCATTCTAATACCAGACTTAAAGTTAAGCCCACTTTGACTACACTCCCATCCCAGTCTCAAAGTTAAGCCCGCTTTTGTTACACTCCCATACCAGACTAGTAGTGTATACTGCTAAGGGTATACCCCCCTACCAGACTCAAAGTTAAGCCCGCTTTGGTTACACTCTCATACCAGACTCAAAGTTAAGCCCGATTTTGTTACACTCTCATACAAGATTAAAAGTTAAGCCCGCTTTGGTTACACTCCCATACCAGACTCAAAGTGAAGCCCGCTTTGGTGATATTCCCATACCAGTCTCAAAGTTAAGCCCGCCTTGGTTACACTCCCATACCAGACTTAACATTAAGCTCGCTTTGGTTACACACCCATATTAGACTAGACGTGTAGGCCGTTCTGCTTACACTCCCATACCGGACTAGAAGTATAGACTGCATTGGTTACACACCCATACTAGACTAGACGTGTCGGCCGCTTTGTATAAACTCTCATACCGGACTAGAAGTGTAGACTGCTTTGGTTACACACCCATACTAGACTAGACGTGTAGGCCGCTTTGTATGATCTCTCATACCGGACTAGAAGTGTAGACTGCTTTGGTTACACACCCATACTAGACTAAAAGTGTAGCCCGTTCTGCTTACACTCCCATACCGGACTAGAAGTGTATCCCGTTCTGCTTACACACCCATACCGGAATAGACGTGTAGCCCGCTCTGCTTACACTCCCAAACCGGACTAGAAGTGGCCTGCTTTGCTAACACTCCCATACTCTTTTAGACGATATCAAAACAAAAGAACTGCAAGACCCTTCTATAACTGATGCAGCTCATCAATAAAAAAACTGGACGTGTAGCCCCACAAGCTTTATGCCAATATAACAACTGGACGAATAGCCCAACAAGCTTAATGCCAATATAACAACTGGACGTTTAGCCCCACAAGCTTGATGCCAATATAACAACTGGACGTTTAGCCACACAAGCTTAATGCCAATATAACAACTGGACGTATAGCCTCACAAGCGTGATACCAATATAACAACTGGACGTATAGCCTCACAAGCTTGATGCCAATATAACAACTAGACGTATAGCCCCACAAGCTTGATGCCAATATAATAACTGGACGTATAGCCCCACAAGCTTAATGCCAATATAACAACTAGACGTATAGCCCCACAAGCTTGATGCCAATATAACAACTAGACGTATATCCCGACAAGCTTGATGCCAATATAACAACTGAACGTTTAGTCCCACAAGCGTGATGCCAATATAACAACTAGACGTATAGCCCCACAAGCTTGATGCCAATATAACAACTGGACGTATAGCCCCACAGGCTTGATACCAATATAACAACTGGACGTTTAGCCCCACAAGCTTGATGCCAATATAACAACTAGACGTATAGCCCCACAAGCGTGATGCCAATATAACAACTAGACGTATAGCCCCACAAGCTTGATGTCAATATAACAACTATACGTATAGCCCCACAAGCTTAATGCCAATATATTAACTACACGTATAGCCCCACAAGCTTGATGCCAATATAACAACTAGACGTATAGCCCCACAAGCTTAATGCCAATATAACAACTAGACGTATAGCCCCACAAGCTTGATGCCAATATAACACCTGGACGTATAGCCCCACAAGCTTGATGTCAATATAACAACTGGGCGTATAGCCCCACAAGCTTAAGGCCAATATAACAACTAGACGTATAGCCCCACAAGCTTGATGCCAATATAACAACTAGACGTATAGCCCCACAAGCTTGATGCCAATATAACAACTGGACGTATAGCCCCACAAGCTTGATACCAATATGACAACTGAACGTTTAGCCCCACAAACTTGATGCCAATATAACAACTAGACGTATAGCCCAACAAGCTTTATGCCAATATAACAACTAGACGTATTGCCCCACAAGCTTGATGCCAATATAACAACTAGACGTATAGCCCCACAAGCTTAATGCCAATATAACAACTAGACGTATAGCCCCACAAGCTTGATGCCAATATAACAACTAGACGTATAGCCCCACAAGCTTGATGCCAATATAACAACTAGACGTATAGCCCCACAAGCTTGATGCCAATCTAACAACTAGACGTATAGCCCTACAAGCTTGATGCCAATATAACAACTGGACGTTTAGCCCCACAAGCTTGATACCAATATAACAACTGGACGTATAGCCTCACAAGCTTGATGTCAATATAACAACTGGACGTATAGCCCAATAAGCGTGATGCCAATATAACAACTAGACGTATAACCCAACAAGCGTGATGCCAATATAACAACTAGACGTATAGCCCAACAATCGTGATGCCATTATAACATCTAGACGTATAGCCCCACAAGCTTGATGCCAATATAACTTGATGTCAAACGAAGTGTCATTAAGATAGTAGATCTTAATGATACATCGCTTTGTCATCAGTTTTATTGATATTGGCATAAAGCTTGTTGGGCTACACATCCACTTGTTTAGATAGAAGACGCATTTTGGTATATATATATAGCATACATAAGCCGTTATACGAGAAAACCAACATTATGAACTCTGCGTAATGTATCGACCTAGATCAGGCTTCGTAGTCCGCGCAGACTAATCCGGGCCAATAAATTCCGTCTTAGGGAGATAGAGCTATAGAGTATTGATTCATGAAACATAACATCTACAGGAGGAGAAAAGTGTTTATCCGGGTTGGCCTGCGCGACATGCTTAGGCTGATCCGAGTCGATACTTTTCGCAGAGTCCACAATGTTGGGTTTCTTGTAATTCGGCTCATATGCTGAAGGTGAGCTGTTGCGGGTACACAAGCTCGCCTGAATCTTGACTATATACGCACAATGGTATAAGACCCCCAACCCCAAAACAGCTAGTCGCGAGTCATATTCTACTTACCTGATGTCGAAGTACGTCAAAAAATTACACCCGTTGACAACTGGCTGTTTTTCGAGATCATCACAGGCGCTAAATATTCCAGTAGATACGCATGCTGTAATTAAAACAAGGATATAGTACAGCCACTGAATATTCCATATGACACATACTCTGTTATTTAAGCTATTCTCGATGTAATTATATCAAAGAGAACTATTACAGCAAATTAATACTTCAATCGATGGTACAGGGGTAGAGCGTCGGCCTCGCGTACCAAAGGTCCCGGGTTCGAGTTACGTGATGAGCGGGTTCTGACTCTGGTAAACGGCGCGAGTACCGGAAGCAGACACCAAGCGTGACGAATATAAGCTGAAAAATTGTTTCGCAATCGATGTAAAGTGAATAAGTTTAAACTAACCAAAACAAAGGACTGATCAGACAAGGCTGTTTATCCAAGTAAATCAACCTTATCTTAGATATATACGAAAAATAAACTTGGATTATTATTGCATATGCCTTTTTAAAGCGAACGTATATATAATATATATATAATAATAACAATAATTAATCATTAGTACCTTGATCCAACGATTGATTGATTTATTGATTTATGGATTGATTGGGGTTTAAAGTGCTTTTCAACAAATTATCAGTCTTATCGCAGCGGCCAATTCACATACCTTGCTCATACAAGTATTTTACAAAACGATTTTTCTAACTAACTGGCTGCTTTCCAAAATAGACTGTTGGCGCATTGATTGAGGGGGAATGAGGCATGTCGCGTAAACATTTGTCAAATAGTGTTCGCCGAGCTGAGGTTTGAACTCACAGCCTCTGGAATGACAGCGAGCGTCGCTATCGACTGGGATACCGGCGCCGCATGGCTGCTCGTATATTGCAATCAACAGTTTCTGCTTTAAATTTAATGCAGAATCAGATTACTGTGTGTCATCAGAGAAATGGTCCTGGTGGCTTATTCTGGTACCCGGTGTAATAATAAATATTACGTCTGGCAGAAACTAACAATGGCGATGAGATATACAGTAAAATAGTAAATATAAAATGGATTTCCGTAAACTCTACAGGGGACCAATGCAACTTGATATTTTGAATTTAATATATTAGTAATAAATCAAACTACTTTCGGGGGTTGAAAGAATAAACCGAATTGATCCACAAAATGTTGTCTCTATAGCCTTACGCCCATAACACCATGTCCAAAGGATACCGCCATTACTGGTGTATCGAGGGCTTGGCGTGAAACGGTTGTAACTAAAATTGGTGTTTGTTTCATGGTTTATTACCTCGCCATGAAGTCTTTATAAGAGTTAAATCATTTTTCACCTAAATTTGCATTGTTTACAAAGGGGTTAAAATTGCCCCTAAACCAGGGTTTTCAAAATAGGTTTTAAGTTACAACGCCAATGCCTCGGTATGTCTGTCTTGATAATAGTGTGGTGACTTTAGACTACCCTGTTATCAGCCTGTCAACGGGTAAGACGAAACAAAAATATACTAACGTCAGCCCCGGGTCGGGAAATCGCGGGTTCGATCACGGGCAGGGTCAAACCAAATTATTTAAAAATGGTAATAATCGATTTTCCTAGATGTTGGGTTAGCTGTTGGTCCGACTGGCTGGTGTCAGGATAAACGCACGAGTAGTACTGGTAATTAACCCAGAACTACCGTGATATGACTGAAATATCTCTGAAAGCGGCGTTTAACATACCAACACACTATATAATACTATTAACCTTTTGTATCAAGAGCCCCGATAGCTCCGTCGGTAGCGACGCGTGTTGTTAATCCAGGGGTTGAGAGTTCCAACCCCAGCTCGGCCAACATTCTTTCCGACGTTTGACAAAGGTCACTGTGAAAAGCGTCATTCGTCTACAGTATATGTTGAAAAGCAGCCAGTTGCTTGGAGAGTATGTTGTGTGGGGTACTGGTTTGAGAAAACCATGAAACATATCAGAAGGTGAACTGGCCGCCGTGATATGACTGAACAATTGTAATAACGGCGTTAAACGCCAATCAATCAATCAATCAATTATCAAGAATACTTACAACGATCCGGCAAATTCTCCGCGGGAAAGAAGAAAACGAACGCGTAGCACATCTCATCGTCGGTTGCACTGCCAACCCGGGTTGTTGTATTCCTACTCATGCTGTTAAAGTTACATATGAGCTCCAACTCGTTACCGGGCTTCATGGTGAACGGGGTATCAAATCTGCAGTAAAGCAAACGTAATGGAATTGTACCCGACGTACAATAGAAAAGAACACTTTTGGTATGAACCAACAAAGGCGACTTTCAGTTTAATCTGGTGCCCGGCGTTATATTGTAGATAAGGACGACCGGAATAGACCTGGTACCGTACATACTTATGTAATTAAATGAAGATTCAATTTAATTTAGTAAACAGTACGGCCGACCAATTGAAATTGTTATTTGAAATCAACATAATAAAGCAAGCTTTACAGTTTGAAAGGGTTGGTCCACAAATACAGGTTTGCTTGCCCACGATGTCATGATAGCGCCGCCATTATTGTTGCATGTTTGGACCTTAACTATAATAGTAGGGCAGGTAACTCCAGACTACCCGCGATAAGCGAAAAGGGAGGTTATTAAATCGTGTACGGCGAAGACTCTGGTGAGCCTGTTGTTCCGAACAGTCACAGAGCCACCACTGTCTGTCTTTATGGTGTTATGTCCTATTAATTTTGAGGAATTAAGGATGTACTGAACTGAACAGTGGATATTTAAAAAATATGTTTAGTCATTGCGCCTTTTTATAATGCTTCAAAATTTAAAACATAGTGGATTAAATTTATTTGAGATAAAGAGTTGACTTTTTTCGTGAACCTTCTCAGCGCTGTCCGGACGCCATGTTTGATTAAATGATATAGCTGGGTAAAAAGAACATATTAAAATCTATGTATATAAATTTTATTCTAAAACTTGTATAGTAGCATATGCTTTTGAAAATAAGTAGAAAATATTGGAATACTTTAATGGCAATTGAATATATGTTTGAAAAGTAAATTTAAAACATAGTGAAAAAGCAAAAAAATAAATGCATATCATAAGGTTTTCATAAATGAATCTAGCATAAACATAAAGCACACTAACATACCATTTTTTGTGTTTTTTTGTATTATCTATACATCTAACTTTTAAAAAAAAACGATGTTACAACAAAAGTTAGATATTATAAAAAATCTTCTTTTCAGTTCAGTACATCCTTAATCCATATAAAAGGATGACAAGACAGGTTTTTGACACTCAATAATAGTATATAAATATGGCATGGCTTCCAGTGTGACAGTACATATTGTTAACATGAGGTAAATTATGTTAAAAGTAAAGAGTAAATCTCAATATCTGATGTAATGTAGTGTAATTGTAGACACCACATACTCTTTTGCGTTTTAGCTTATATATGCAGGTTTAGCTCTTTCCAATAAGACCCTTGGTTCTTAAATGTGCTCAGTGTATAACACCATTACACGCGATGACATATTTCCTGGAAAGAACCAGTTCATGTAATTGACCTATAGTTGAGTGGGACGCAATGTAGACATCTCAGAAATGTCCAGAATCCGAAGTCCAGTGTGTGAACAACTAGTACACTTGGCCACTCTAATACAGATCCGATAACAGTGTAATCTTACGGATTCAAAAAGCACTTTACTGAATTTGAAAGCGAACGACGAAGACCCCGACCCGACAGCGCAGAGGCTTATGCAGATATGCATGTTCGCTGGTTGCCAAGTCTGGAAAGACAGTATTCTCAAGTTGAGGTTCAAATTACTTACTTGTGCATAACTGGGCGATCGTATTCATATATTTTATCATACGCAAGGTAGGTTACTCTTTCATTAGGAACGACCAACTGTGAGACAGCTGAGTGGCCTGAAAACATTTTATTTTAATAGTGTTAACAAGGTTAATCGCTTATCACTTAGTTATACCCTGAAAACATATTTTATTCGAATAGTGTTAATGCTTATGTCAACACACCCCATGCAATACTTTAAAAAGTGGATTGAGAGATCAGTTCAAACAAGATTGGTCTTGTTATATTATTAACACTTCTAAATTGTCATATTTTTGTAAATTCAAAAACCGAATTTTGTTTTGAAGAATATCTCTAAAAGATTCCAAATGATAATCTCAGAAAACAGTTAATCATAATTAGATGAGCTCCCATTCTCTCGAAATTGAAACTGGTAGGAGAAACGGTATAGATAGAAATAGTCGTCTTTGTAAACTATCCCAGCAAGCAAGCACAACTGGGGCCCATATGGGCTGTACCTGGGCAAGCTCTATATTGGCGACCGATGTGGGACCAATCTGGGACCCATATTAGAAAGTTCTGCCCTTACTTGACCCACATGGGACCCATGACAAAGTAACTTTTCAGAAATATATAAGTTAAATGTATAAGAAATAAATAAACGTTGAAAGCAGAAAAGCTGGTCCTTTTTTCTGTAATTTTATGAATGTTTTTTTATTGATACCTGTTTGGCTGTGTGTAGATTACTTATGAGGGACCCATGCGGGACCCATATAAGAAGGTGTTGCCCTACTGGGGCCCATATGGGGCTATACATGTGTAAGCCCTGTATTGGTGACCGATGTGGGACCCATCTGGGACCCATATTAGAAAATTCTGCCCTTACTGGACCCACATGGGACCCATGACACAGTTACTTTTCAGAAATATATAAGTTAAATGTATAAAAAATAAATATACGTCAAAAACCAAAAAGCTGGGTTTTTTTCTGAAATGTTATGAATGTTCATTTAGTGATACCTTTGTGTGGATTACTTATGTGGGACCCATGTGGGACCCATATTAGAAGGTGTTACCGTACTGGGGCCCATATGGGCTGTACATTGGTAAGCCCTGTATTGGTGACAAATGTGGGACCCATCTGGGACCCATATTAGAAAGTTCTGCCCTTACTGGACCCACATGGGACCCATGACAGTTACTTTTCAGAAATATATAAGTTAAATGTGTGTGAATCACTTATGTGGGACCCATGTGGGACCCATATTAGAAGGTGTTGCCCTAATATGACCCACGTGGGGCCTATATGAGAAATGCTTCCTTCTTAAACTATATAAAATATGGTAAAACATTGAAAGATTTTATCAGCTGGTCTTTTGTTAGTCATTTCTGGAATGTTCTTTCATAACTGCGAAGCATTCACAATGAAAGTCCTGTATTGATTTCACTTGTGGGACCCATGTAGGACCAGTATGGGACATATATGAAGAAAGAGTCCTTGCTTAACAGTATAATTAAAATGCAATTTATGTAATATTAAGAATGTTTTTCATATAAATTTAGATATTTAGTTTGTATATATACATGCATTGGTTACCCATGTGGGACCCATGTGGGACCCATATTAGGAGGGTTTGCCCTTATAGTATAGGACCCACAATGGACATTTATTAAAAAATAGTCATGCTTCTACATTATTAAATACAAAAAATATTGAAAGGTGATAGAAGCTGATCTTGAAATGTAAATTTAGGAATGTTCTTTCATAAAAACGAAGTTTGCACATTGAAAGTCCTGTGTTGATACCCATGTGGGACCCACATAGGGTGTGCCTTTATATGACCCACATGGAACCTATATGTGTATTAAACTAAATAAGATGCGACACTCGATGAAATGTGGTAAAGTCTGTTTTTTTTTCTGATTTTTTTATGAATAAATTAAGTCGTGTACTTTAAAAGTCCTGTATATCCCAATGGATTTGCCCTGATAGTACCCACATGGGACCAATTAGGGAAACCTTTTTAAAAATATAATAATTAACACCATCAACAGTGAGACAGTCAAAAGCAAAACTAAAATCATGAGAATTTTTTTATTTTTTCAATAATGTAAATCTGATAATTGAAATAGCCAAAATATTATGTTAATCCTACCAGCAGTACTTTGATTTCTAGAAAGGAACAACAACAACAATTATGCGCCATTTTTGAAGAGACGAAATAAAGGCGAATTCAACGGGAAACTGGTTTTGATTATAGGAATATACAAGGTAAAATAATACAAAGCCCACTTTTGCAATAGATGATCTTTTTGTCATTTCTTTGGTCTTTTCATGCGTATGTGAAGCTTTTGTTAACTGTGAAGCTGATTTGCATTTATCTGACTGTCATGTAATTTCGCGAGTAAATTTATAGTTTTGCTTTTGTTACGTGAAATCAGAGACATATAAACAGGTGTTTATATGTCTCTGGTGAAAAAGAGCTCTACTGTGTATGTGTTGGAACATATTTTGACAATTGAGTGTCGAGAAAGAAATAACCTCTGGTATGGTCGATACATGCACATTGTTCATTAAATATTTATGATGTAAATTTAAGTATATATATAATATAAAAAAATAGTTATTTGTGTTCCAAGTTCCTTTGTCTATAAGTTACTTAATTAGTTGTATTGATAAACACATTTGAAAACAATTATAAATGAGTAGAACATCTCAATACTGGCATAATTACTGGAGAGTAAGGTCTAGTGTGAATGATCATTTGTCAAATATACAATGCATGACTATTCAGTTAGTCATACAGCCATGGTGTTTTAGCTATGATACCTAGTGCAATTAGTCAATAACTCATGTATGTATGTGTTCTTTCAGGAGCTCCCCAAAGGAATCCATCAACAAAAATGCTACAAGGAATGATATGAAGCTGGAGTTAAGGAAATGGCTGTCTGGTGCTCGTGACAGGGATGGAGGAAGAAAAAAAGGGCAACAAAGATAAATGAACATTTGCCTCGACACAAAGTGATACGGAAAATTCGGATGTAGAAAGTTAGCACAAATAAGTTTGACATGTCTGCAGCAGACAACTTTTGAAAACATTGTGGCAAAAGGAGAAATTGCTAATAATTAGCAATTTCTCCTTTTGCCACGATGTTTTCATCTTTATTCAATTTATAATTTTTTTTTTAAACATTCTCCTAGGTGTGTTCAAAGTCTTCTGCATGCACAAATGGCTCGAATATTCGAATAATTTGTGATTCAATATTCGAATACTAATTTTGGTATTCGTTGCCAACCCTAGTAAAATATGTTCTGGTTATTGAAGATCATAAATATACATGTATATAAGTAGTTTGTGACATATTTCATATTATACAAGATGTAATTATATGTATAATTCTTTCAATTATTACACCATTCACTCTTTCAAAACCATATTTGAGCCTGTTGATTGAGATTTGGTAAAAGTTGGCATTTCCGAACAGAGTAGGTTCAGATCAGCCTGTACATGTACATCAGCATATGAGAATCTACATAAGTTAACAGAAACTTCTAAGAAGTGGTTTTATTATTTTGGTTTTATTTAGCTTCACCATAATAGGTAATTCTGCAAAGCGAGGTAAATAAAACCAAAAAAATAATAAGAAGAAGTGGATGTAAGGTATGTGTGAACAGTTTATATCTTGACAAAACAAGATTCAAAGACTGATCTTGATCTACACTGTTCACAAAACGTTTGCTAGTACATTATATCATGGCTTGTATTAAGCTTTTACCACATACAGCAAATCTGCAGCAGAAAGCATTGAAATTATCTACACAAAAACAAAGAAAGTCTACATAAATGAAGATATAATTATGGAAAAAAGTTGAAAACCTTGTAGCAAAAGGAGAAATTGCTCGTTTTGAGCAATTTCTTCTTCTGTCACTATGTTTTCTAAAAGCTGTCTGCTTGTGTTATGTGTTATACATTAGATGCATTTGTTTTTATTTAAGATCCAATGTTACCATAGATCTAAAAAACACTTTTCAATTTCAGCTTGTCTGTTTTTGGAAGAAAAATAGTCTGGATACACTTAATTGATGTCATTGTCAAAACACTTTAAGGTTACCTCAATATTCAAAAACCGATAAACATTTTCAAAATGAAACTTAGTAAACATGTACCTTGGAACAATAAGCATGTCTGTGCCAACTCCCATAACTCTGGCTTCAGTAATTATTCAGAAATGCCCCTTTTTCACCTTAGAATAAAGCAGACAAGCATTTGATTGGTAGTGCTTTTGTTGTTCTTTGTAGTGTTATTATTGTCGATTCTGTTATACATTGCTACTATTAACTACATATTTAATCTCATTTCTATAATTTGTGTTTTGATTTATGATATGTCTTTGTTTCTTACGATTCAAAAAATCACTGTTCAAAATTTAATTTTTATTTCCTTAGTTGGCCCTTATTCTCGGATATGTCTTAAAATTACGGTATTTATATGTAATATATCCCATGGCCAGTAAAATTAGATTCTGACGGTGTGCAGAATACAGTGCATAATTATACATTAACATCATCTGGCACAAAGTGGAAACTGAAAATGTATAGATATTTTACAAGCCTCATATTCCAGTGCTTAGCCAGATGAGTTTTACAGTGCCATCATAGCCCTCTTCGTTTGATGGTTTTTGTTGTTGTCGTTAGATAACTCAGGTGATCGATTTAGGTCCATCTTGTTTTCAAATTATCATCACACTTTGAGATTAAGACATTATTAAGAAGTTATTTCACACGAATCTAAGTTAGAGCTATGAATTCACTTGTTTTAAAAAAAGTATATATTGAATGTTGTTATACCTCACATGACTTTGTAATGTTAAATTCTCATATACTCATCATGGGCAATTTCTTACTGTCTCATGCTTACAGTACATTTTTGACCGGTAAACAGTATACTAGCTGTTACATGGCAAGCGCGTTAAAATGTTGGTTATGCACGTCCATGACGTCATCTCAAACAATAACGTCACCTTTTAGACGCGCGTGCCATGTAACAGTATACGGTTAACGGTATATTCATATGTGTGTGTTACATTGTAGTAGATCTACCCATGTTCACCTCCCCTACAAAGATACTGAATAAATTGAATAAACATGTCATTTTGTTCGGTAAAATAAAATAAATAATGCATGGCTTCGCCTCGGGTAACAGTATTTTTCTCATGTTGACAATATGTACTGTCACACTGGAAGCCATGCAATATTTATATAATATAATGTTAGTGGCTTAATTCTAGTCAAATTCTTCCTGTAAGTAAAACCATTTATATACCGACTAAAGTTATTTCACACAAATCTAGTCAGAGCTATGAATTCACTTGTTAAGAAGTATATATTGAATGATATAAGGTTAGTGGCTTAATTCTAGTCAAATTCTTTCTATAAGTAGAACCATTTTGTTATATACCGACTATTAATCAAAATGTCAGTGCATCATTATTTCATTTTCAATAACCTTGTTTGTGTCCAACACGTTTTTTAACATGCTTTGCAGTTTGCTTTCATGTAAACACTACTTTAATTGTTTCTTATATTTCAAATTTTAAATAATTATGGATGCAATAGTCTGTCGAGCTGTCTATGGTCTACATATATTTTGTCAGGCTGCATAATAATATGTTTTGTATTAAATTGTCTATTTTTAAAATGATATCAAGTAGTTTGTCAAAATATGCCTTAATAACATCAACCCACTTTTACAATGGTTCGATACCTGTTTGCCCATAATGGTCGATATCTGTTTTCCCATAATGGTCCGATACCTGTTTGCTAATATTGTGCCCACGAGGGTCCCATGTTGGACCCATATCTTAACCCGTATGGGACCCATGCCAATACCGGTTGCACTTTCCATGTGGGTACCACATGGGTTACCCATCTGGGGCCCATAAAGGAATCTATATGGGACCCATATCTGTTTGCCCACATCGGTCCCATGTTGAGCCCACGTGGGTCCCATGTTGGACCCATATCTTAACCCGTATGGGACCCATGCCAATACCGGTTGCACTTTCCATGTGGGTACCACATGGGTTACCCATCTGGGGCCCATAAAGGAATCTATATGGGACCCATATATGTTTGCCCATAACGGTCCCATGTTGAGCCCATGTGGGTCCCATGTTGGACCCATATAATAACCCGTATGGGACCCATGCCAATACCGGTTGCACTTTCCATGTGGGTACCACATGGGTTACCCATCTGGGGCCCATAATGAAATCGATATGGGACCCATTAGGGTCCCATATATTTTGCTAACTGGGATGTAACATGAAAGTCGTCGAGTCAGAATTTCATTTTATTTTATGTTGCTCTCAGTATAACCAGGGACATAGCTAAGAGGGGTAGGCAATTCCACCTGTACACCTGTTATCTGGTTAAAATATCACACATAGCAAAATTGTCCAAATTTTCACATTTTGTAGAAAATAAAACGTTAATGTCACATTTTCCACATAAACAAAACATACATATTCTGAAAGCTTAACATTTCAACTAAAGTTAGAGATACAATGAACAACTGGAATTTCTTTGTATTTTGAACACGGACTGGTTTAAATGACACAGATATTGGGATTTCTGAATTATATTATTTTTTTCCAAGAATTAATAAACTGATATTTTTCATAAGGTAATCAAAACCTGTAGTATATTAAAATATTTGTATCTACTGCAATAGAAGAATGTTTAAACTTCCAGAATTTTTATTTTTGTATTTTCATATCTTGAATAGTTTTTTAGTTTTACTTGCTACAAATGTTGGCACGGGCGATATTTTGGTATACAGTTTAGTTACCTATCCCTCTTATCTACGTCCCTGGTATAACACTTTACGTAAGAAAGACATTGTTAATACATGTTAAAAGTTGTTACGCGTATATTGGCCTATTATAAGTATTGAAAAGATTTATCTAGAATACCATGAAAATGTAGTTAATTTGAATAATTTTAAAAAGATATTTGGCTAAAACCTAATTTACTTTGGGTATAATATTCGGGATTTTTGACAAGGATTTTAGCATATAACCTAGTTGATTCAGATAAAGATTGTTTGTATTCGAATAGTTTTAAGGTTTTTTTGCTAATTGTGTTATATGCTTCCTTGAAAATATAGCTATACGAAAACAAGATATAAAAGAACAGGGATTTAGACGTTACCTTAACACCTGACAACAAAACAGTTCATTGGAATAGTTTTAAAAATACTTGAACCAAATACCTTTTGACACATTTGCAGCAGACGCATTTCAAAACTATTCAGATAAAAGGAACATTTCTTTTTTGTCAGATTGTTTATTCAATATCTTGACTTTCATTTGTAGCGACTCTTGACAATGTTTGCCTAAACAATTTCAAAGTCGTCAACTGCATATGTGTTGAGGTTTTAAGTTTTAATTATTTCGCATTAGAAAAGTATATTTTCATACATGTGAAGGTATAATGCATTCTCCCCAAAACTGCAATAATTAACTCCATTGAAGGCCATATTGATATGCTTATATGATGAGCATGCATAAAATAAATCAGAAAAAATGTGACAATTGGTTAAAAACAAAGGAATTTGAACTTGAAATCCATATTTCGTTTTAAGTGTTTGTATTATATGACTATATCAGACACTTCACTTTATTCTTTTTTAACATGTTCCTACCTACGGACGTTTTCTAACGCCTCTGCAGCAGGCGGCATTTGAAAACGTTCTGGCAGAAGAAGAAATTGCTTATATTGAACAATTTGTTTTTTTGCAAAAATGTTTTCAACTTTATTAAATAAACGTTCCATAATGTTAAGTAAATGTTTTCAAATTCGTCTGCTGCAGATTTGTTGCATGTGGGAAGGGTTTATATAGTCCGATCTTCCTCTTTTTTTAAACTGTTCGACATGTGCTTATCAAAATGGCAGCTAGGGGAGGTAAATATTGTAATACTGTGAACCATGTATTGAATCGGAAAATTAGTCGCTCCACGAGATAAATCAACATTGTGGACATTGGAAGTATCGACTCGGATCAGCCTAAGCATGCCGAGCAGGTTAATCCTGGCAGACAATATTCGCATCTTGTGGATTTTCTGTTTCAGGAACCATTACTCTATATCTCTATCCCCCTGAGACGGAATATGTCGGCCCTGATTAGTCTGCGTATACTGCGCAGGCTGATCTGGGTCGATACATAACGCAGATACCATAATGTTGGTTTTCTCGTGGAACGGCTTAAATGTTAAATCATGTTTTTTCTGTAAGTCCTAGTCGCCGTGATACGACTGAAAAAATGTTGAAAACGGAGTTCAACTCCAAATAACCGATCAAGACCGTAGACTTGTGTGACACTTACCTAAATAATGCATGTGGTTCAGCACGGAAAACACTTGAATGTCACCTTGCATAGTCTTCTGTGTGCACTCTGAATGACATTTCCCTTTCACTGTGTATTTACTCTCTTTGGGTGGGATATTAAAGCGTTCTTCGCCAATCAACAAAACACCGGCGTCAAAGTCCCTGGTTTCCTTTGTTAGATATAAGTCAATACCGGAACTGTCGGTGTAGTTTGCGGTTTTCATGGGATTATTCCAGTGGAGCTAACGAAATAGAGACATATTAGATATTACACCAAATGCAAGTATCTGTTAACCAATAAATAATGAATTGCATTAAGTATCAAACACAGGGGTTTGACATGTATTTAGACAAGGGTTACAACTTCCTCGTCAGCCATATGTAAGCCACGTTAGTATGTTGGTCCGAAAACAACAAAACAAAAGACGATTGAATAAAGCGTTACGTGTCAGCATGTAGCTAAATGGTTACCCTATACACTGGTCACAAGGATTTCATCCGCAAACGATCGAATAACGAACAACAAACTTTAAATCATGACAATAACAGTGACATTTGACATGTCGGACACAAGATAAAGTTGGAGTAGTAGTATTAGTAGTAGTAGTAGTAGTAGTCTTAATATAAGTCGTAGTAGTAGTTTTAGTAGGAGTAGTAGTAATAGTAGTAGTAGTAGAAGAAGTTTTAATATAAGTCGTAGTATTTATTTATTTATTTATTTATTCCTTTTAATTCCTCCTATTGGATATCAATAAATAAACATACAAAGTTTTGCTATATTAACAATAAACAATATGAAAGAAAAGGATAGTGCTGGAGCTATATTTACACATGTTATTATATATAAAAATACGCCATTATTAAGCATATTTTATCATTTCTGAACACAGAACTTATATAAGATTTGTCAGACAGCTGTATGCATAAATTAAACATCGTTTACAAAGTAGAGCTTTGTTTTCTGCATCAATGTACGTATGATGTTCCGATCCCAGGACTTTCAACATGAAAATATCCGGGGGGTCGGAGCCTAATTCGTCTGCGAGTTCGGTGCGAATGTATTTTCTGATATCCTGTAAGAGCAGTGATCTCGGAAGCAACGATCCTTTCGCAGAGACCATGTTTAATGAAATCAGGCGTGGACTCCGATCACAAATTACAATACCGATTTGTATCGCCCGGGATAGCTGTCCATGCTTTGGTTAATATTCTGACAACTTTTGGGCTTAACTCGGTATACATATCATAAAGTAATCATGTGCTTATTGAAGTTTGTAGCTGTTGAAATATTATGAAATCCGGGTAGGCACTCATCCTTGACCTCCAATGTTGTGTTTCACATGCATTAACGACATTTTTAACAGCCAATAATTTCCAACTTTATTTAGACGGCAAAGTAGCTGAATTATAAATGTATGCATGTAGTATGTGCAGAAGACCGTACTTATTTAGTATGTTTGTTATATCCGGGATGAAGCCTTTTTTTACTTTTGATGGGTTTTACATATATGACTTGAGTATCTGTTGAGGAATAAATTTTTACTCTACTATCCGTCTTTAAGACTGAGAAGTTTGTGTAAAAACATCAACTTTCTGATATCAATTCTTAAAGATAGACAATGTATGCCGACCCTTGATTCACACATATCTGATCTCGTTCTGGTTTTGAAACCCTGTATTGACTTAACAATAAAGTGTTGTACCTTGTCCACCGTATTTGTGTCAGCCTGTGACATCTCATTCTAAAGCTCACTTAAATTCGAATTTCCACCTGTTGGTATATCGATAGAAAATATATAATAGGAGTTGCAGCATATTCGGAGTCAGGGTAATAAGGAAAAGATCATCGGCGAATGAAGGATTGCCGCATCTGAGGGTATGCCCGAGATTTAAACTATATTCCGAGTCCTCTAGTTGTTGTAAAAGTTCATTTATATATACGAGATAGTGAATTGTAGAAGCTACCCCTCCCTGCCGAACGCCTTTCTGTATATTTACAGTACATGATGACGCGCCGTTTACACGGATACGGCACGTTAATTTCTCAAAGGAATTGACTTTTAGTCCTAATTGCGTTAGTTTAAAGAAAAGGCCTTTATGCCACACAGAATCGAACGCGGCTTTAAAATCGAGAAAGGCGACGTATACCCGACTTTTCTTTTCGGATATGTCGTATATGGTTTCTTGTAAATTGAAGGCTGCTGTCATGCAACTTAGATCTTTTGGGGAACCTTGCTGTTGTACGTTTGGGAACGGGGTGTTTCTAGACTGTAATTATGTCTGTATTCTGCCTAAGAGTAGCTTTTCGAATATTTTACAAAAGCACGTGATCAACGATATAAGTCTATAACTTAAAGGGTTGTTTTTATCCGTTCTCTTTCCTTTGTAGATAGGAACTATGAGTCTTTCTCTTCAGTCTTCTGTAATAACCTCATTGTCTAAGACACAATTAAATAAGTCCGATAAACTTGTATAAAGTGTTTTACCGCCGTGAATGATATGCTCATTAAGTATGTAATCATGTGATGGACTTTTCCCACGTTTTAAGTCTTTTGCGAGGGTCTCTACGTTTTCCCAATCATAATCCACGCTATTTTCGACTGATCTATTATGCTTACTATGTTCGATCAATGCTTCTAAATCGTCAATAGAGTTATGCCGACTTTTAGAAGTGAAAGGGAATCAGAATGTATCTTTGAAATATTCAGAGAAATCGGTTGGTATATTTTCTTCCTTATAAGTTGAATCTTTATACGCTATTTGAGAACATTCACGCAAACCTTTTCCCTTCCGCTTGCTGACTAGTTTCCAAAAGAGGTTTATATCATAATTGAGCTACTTTATCAAGACCTCCGAATGCTTTGTTGAAGAAGTTGTTAGAGGCACTTCGCTGTTTCCTCCGAAAGTTACTTTTGGCAGCTTTGTACTTTCGATAAGATTCGTGTTCGAATCCTCTGGGCCGACCTAGATGAATCAAGACTCGCCTGAGGCGTCTTGATTCGGCATGGGCTAACTTAAGGTCGTTTGACCAATACGGTTTTCTATGTTTATTAAACTTACCCTTAGGTAAGCATTCATCGTCGGGTCTTAGAATAGACCATATAATGAGATCAGATGTCTGATTAGGGTCATTACTTGGTGAGATGGAATGTGTGTATAGATAATTCGACAATGTATTTTGAAACTTTTCAAAGTCATATTCATTACATTTGTCCCATGCGATACGGATTCGATGTTCATGATTCTCCTGATCTTGTTGTTTCACATTTACCGATATGATTAAAGGTTAGTGGTCTGATGTAAATATTTCAGATTCAGGCAAAACATTATATGTGATTTCTTTCATCAACGACTTTTCTATGAAAATATGATAAATTTTCTATCTATTTCTTACATATGTGTAATCGTTTTTATTATTCTGAGCAGATATGAGGCTATTACGTAATATGAACTGTTGTAGCAATAAAGATTTTTCTCCTACATACTTATGAATGCAGTTGATTCTCCTTGAAGGCGTGCATTAAAGTCACCAAGCACTATGATGTTTCCCTTCTCAGAGCACAAGTGTGTCACGGCTTCGAGTTCTGTTATTGTTTCAATATACGTTTGAAACGTAGCTGTCAGATGGCATGAACACTCCAATTATATAGATGCGTTCGGTATTGACTAGTTTGATTTCTATACCTATGATTCTCTCACTGTCCAAGCAGTCTATTTCACTGATTGATGGCTGTAATGATCTTTTATACAGAATAGCCACGCCACATTTTCCTACACTTAGCGGGGCCATATTGGTCTATACAATTGTCATACACCGAATACGACTTATATCTATGATTAATGCTATCCAGAAAAGACTTTGAATGGTTAAATAGCTTGTGTTCTGCAACTATACAAAGTTCAATATCGTTAGCATATAATATATCAGAGTGTGCATATGCCGAGGACATAATTCCGCTACAGTTCCAACACATTACACTTAACATAGCCATAATATAATATATAAGTACTTCTTTACTCATCGTTGTATGTTGTATTCACGGCACTTTGTCTAATATATATCTGGGTTGAAATTAGCGCATCTATCAGTGTCTTCGTTCCATTCGTCATCTTCATGACGCCATATACTGTTGGTGTTATTATTCGAGTCGTTTGACATGTGTTTGTCGTTATAATCGTATGTATTATATTTGTTATCGTAATTGTCTCGTCGTCTATTTCGTTGTGGATTGTGTGGGTAGTTTGTTCGTTGTCGCCCATAGTTCGGTGTTGTATGTCGACTATTTCTGTCGAAAGAGGACTTGGTTTTCCATTTCCTAAATGTAATATCGGAAGGCCAAAACCCTTCACTCTCGACTTGATCGGCGAAATCAGCCGATATGTTATTCTTTGCAGCAGACCCAATTTTCGCGTAGAGCATGTTTATATCAGTGCACTTTACATTCCTTTCAGTTGTAATATAATCATAAATGTCTCAGTCGGTAGTATCGGGGTCAATGTTGCCAAGGTAATATGAGTTGGTGTGTTTTCTGCGCACCGCTATAAATCGTTCAGCTGATGCATGCTTTGGTGCACTAGGTTTGAAACTCTGCGTAGTTATATTTCGTGTCTTTCCCATTCCGTAGATAGTTGTAATCTATGTCTTATCTAGCGATCAATTTGTGGTATTTGAGTTTCTGTGGACTTTGACGTTGTCTCTAACAGTGGCTATCAAATTAATTGTACCACTATCGGACACTCTTTTTGTTGGTTTCAATATATAGTCTGTGTTGTATGATGTTGTATGAATATCAACGGAATGTGTGGTGTCAGATATTTCACAAGTTCCTGATTCTTTAATGACACAGTCTTGTACTTCACTACTCGCGATTATGGTATTTTCCGTTATCATTGTTGTTTGGTCTTTTTCTTCGTCCTTTGTCGTCGTTCCTTTTGGCGTTGTACACGGTTTTTTTACAACGTCTGCGTATGTCGGTGCTATTTTATTTACTACACTATCTTGTGTATTCACGAGCATAACTGTTTTATTCATTGAGTCTAGATTTGAGTTCAATTGCGTCATGTCATTTTGTAACTTGTTAACAGTATTACTATCTGTTGTTCGCGATCTTAGTCCGTTTAATGACGCTAACGTGTGTCTAACATTTATCGTTACTTACTGAAAATCGTTTGCTAAGCCTCTCAATAATAATAGTAGTAATAGTAGCAGTAGTAGTAGTAGTAGTAGTAGTAATAGTAGTAGGAGTGGTAGTGGTAGTAGTAGTAGTAGTAGTAGTAGTAGTAGTAGTAGTAGAGTAGTAGTAGTAGTAGTAGTAGTAAAAATAATCGTAATAGTAGTAGTAGTAGTAGTAGTAGTAGTAGTAGTAGTAGTAGTAGTAGTAGTAGTAGTAGTAATAGTAGTAGAAGTAGTAGTAGTAGTAGTAGTAGTAATATAAGTAATCGTGAAGTAGTAGTAGTAGTAGTAGTAGTAGTAGTAGTAGTAGTAGTAGTAGTAATAGTAGTAGAAGTAGTAGTAGTAGTAGTAGTAATAGTAATAGTAGTAGTAGTAGTAGTAATAGTAGTAATAGTAGTAGTAGTAAATGTGCCAGTAGTAGTAGTAGTAGTAATAGTAGTAGTAGTAGTAGTAGTAATAGTAGTAGTAATAATAGTAGAAGTTGTAGTAGTTGTAGTAGTAATTGTCGTAGTAGAATTTGTTGTAGTGGTTGTAGTAGTAGTAGTAGTAGCAGTAGTAGTAATAGTAGTAGTAGTAGTAGTAGTAGTAGTAGTAGTAGTAGTAGTAGAGTAGTAGTAGTAGTAGTTGTAGTAAAAGTAATCGTAATAGTAGTAGTAGTAGTAGTAGTAGTAGTAGTAGTAATAGTAGTAGTAATAGTAGTAGAAGTAGTAGTAGTAGTAGTAGTAGTAATATAAGTAATCGTGAAGTAGTAGTAGTAGTAGTAGTAGTAGTAGTAGTAGTAGTAGTAGTAGTAGTAGTAGTAGTAGTAGTAGTAGTAGTAGTAATAGTAGTAGTAGTAGTAGTAGTAGTAGTAGTAGTAATAGTAGTAATAGTAGTAGTAGTAAATGTGCCAGTAGTAGTAGTAGTAGTAATAGTAGCAGTAATAATAGTAGTAGTAGTAAATGTGCCAGTAGTAGTAGTAGTAGTAATACTAGTAGTAGTTGTAGTAGTAATTGTCGTAGTATAATTTGTTGTAGTGGTTGTAGTAGTAGTAGTAGTAGCAGTAGTAGTAATAGTAGTAGTAGTAGGTGTAGTAGTAGTAGTATTAGTAGTAGTAGTAGTAGAGGTAGTAGTAGTAGTAGTAGCAATAGTAGTAGTAGTTGGAGTAGTAGTTGTAGTAGTTGTCATAGTAGTAGTTGTTGTAGTGGTAGTAATAATAGTAGTAGTAGTAGTAGTAGTAGTTGTAGTAGAAGTAGTAGGAGTAGTATTAGTAGTAGTAGTAATAGTAGTAGTAGAAGTAGTAGTAGTAGTAGTAGTATTTGTTGTAGTAGTATTAGTAGTAGTAGTAGTAGTAGTATGTGTCGTAGAAGTAGTAGTAATTGTCGTAGTAGTAGTCTCATTAAAACCATATCTTAGCTCGCACACTCATATATATACGTACATAGAAGTTTTTTTTGGTCTGATCTTAATGAGATTGTTTAGTAGTAGTTGTTGTAGTGGTAGTAGGACACATACACTAGATGACATACCTCTATTACCGCCCGTGTATATCCTCCCTGACCAACCCTAAGCCCGGCCTGTGGGGGGAAGCAGTAACCGTTTATACCTAATGCCCATATCGCTAAGACGTCTTCACAGCCTTTCTTGTCTCCCATAAAACAGTCGTAAGTGCTGTTGATCTCGCTGTCCTTTAAATCAGCTGAAAACATAAAAGCAATATAATTAACTTGTTGATCAGGTTTCTATTCCAATTAGTAGGTTGTTTACAGAAGAAAGGGTAGTAATACGAAAAAAAACCATGAATGGGTTTTTTCGCTTATAGTTAACGGGTGTGAGATTTTTTTTTTTTTTTTTTTTTCAATAACCCATGAAGCTTTCTAAAATGAAACTGGAAAAATCCATGGGGGCCGCCATTTTGGATATGTATAAAAGGTAGACGTAAAACACAGATTGAAAATTATTGTCGTCTTTTTAATCATTTTTTTTTAAATCGGTATTTTGGGTATGTATAAAATGAGCAGAAAAACACGGATTGAAAATTATTGTCGTCTTTTTAATCATTTTTTTTAAAATCGGTATTTTGGGTTTGTATAAAATGAGCGGAAAAATACGGATTGAAAATTATTGTCGTCTTTTTAATCATTTTTTTTTAAATAGATATTTAAGATCATTAAAATGCTGTGTTATGTGGGAATAAACATTTGTACGAAAAGTTAAAACTAAATGGAAATCTGTAAGAAATATGTTTTCCCGTTCGTAAAAAAAACGACAGCATTAGCCTTCTACGCCCGAACCTAAATTTTGACTGTATCGTTGCCAAAGAAGGACGTGACGTCATTTCCGTTACACTTCATCTTGGCGTAACGTCAATGGAGCGACGTCGTTTCCCTCAAAAAAAGTGGTATCAACATGAAAGACCCCAAATTCCTATACATGAGCTATTGCCACACTCATTCAAAGTATAATTATTTATCAAACATTGTGGCAAAAGGATAACTTTCTCATAAGGAGCAATTGTTCTTTTGGTGACAATCTTTTCCTAAATCGTCTGTTGCAAAGGCCTCAGAAACTGTCTCTAATAGGGAAAGGGTTTAGCAGAAATGTGACCCCTTACATAATTTGTTCCAGTCATATTGACTGGTTGAAAAAGGTAGTCGCCAGATGGCATCAGAAAAGGGCTGATCTATTTGCTTCTTTACCATAATGCAGGTGATCAATTAAGGATCATCTTGGCCCTAATTTTTAAACCTCGTTCGTTATAAATGTATTCCTTGATTTTCTGAAAGTTTTTACTTTATTATTTTCTGTTCGTATTTTCTGTTCGTAATAATAGACGACAGCAATACGAATTCCAAATATGTTTTGATAATGCAAGAAACATGACATTAACATTATTATTGTCTAGGCAATTATTTATAAATCCTTTTTGTATGGCCAAAGTATGTTCTTTAATTTTTGTTTATAATTATCTTGCGTTTTTTCGTAAATAGGTAGCACCTATAGATATATTAGTTGTAATAGGAGCCGCAGTAGAAATGGAAGCTACAGAAGTAAAAGTTATAGTACTAGTACCAGTGGTAGTAGTAGTAGTAGTAGAAGTATTAGGCGGAGGAGGAGGAGTAGTAAAAGTAGTATTAACAGAAGTAGTAATAGTAGTAGACGTAGTAGTAGTAGTAGAAATAGTAGTAGTAGTAATAGTAGTAGTAGTAGAAGTAATAGTAGGAGTGGTTGTTGTAGTGGAAGTAGTACTAGTATGAGTAGTAGTAGTAGTAAGACTAGAAATAAAAGTAGTAGCAGTAGTAGTAGTAGTAGTAGTAGTAGTTGTCGTAGTAGTAGTAGTTGTCGTAGTAGTAGTAATAGTAGTAGTAGTAGTAGTAGTAGTAGTACTAGTAGTAATAGTGGTAGTAGTAGTAGTAGTAGTAGTAGTGGTAGTAGTAGTAGTAGTAGTTGTCGTAGTAGTAATAATAGTTGTAGTAGTAGTAGTAGTAGTAGTAGTAGTAGTAGTAGTTGTCGTAGTAGCAGTAGTAGTAGTAGTAGTAGTAGTAGTAGTAGTAGTAGTAGCTGTCGTTGTAGTAGGAGTAGTAGTTGTAAGAGTAGAAATAAAAGTAGTAGTAGTAGAAGTAGTAGTAGTACTAGTAGTTGTATTAGTAGAAGTAGTAGTAGTAGTAGTAGTAGTAGTAGTAGTACAAGTAGTAGTAGTAGTAGTAGTAATAGTAGTTGTATTAGTAGAAGTAGTAGTAGTAGTAGTAGTAGTAGTAGTAGTAGTAGTAGTAGTACAAGTAGTAGTAGTAGTAGTAGTAGTAGTAGTAGTAGTAGTAGTTGTCGTAGTAGTAATAGTAGTAGTAGTAGTAGTAGTAGTAGTGGTAGTAGTAGTAGTAGTAGAAGTAGTAGTAGTAGTAATAGAAGAAGAAGTGGTTGTTGTAGTAGTAGTAGTAGTAGTTGCAGTTGTCGTAGTAGTAATAGTAGTATTAAAGTTGTAGTAGTAGTAGTAGTAGTAGTAGTAGTAGTAGTAGTTGTCGTAGTAGTAATAGTAGTAGTAGTAGTAGTAGTAGTAGAAGTAGTAGTTGTTGTCGTAGTAGTAATAGTAGTAGTAGTAGTAGTAGTAATAGTAGTAGTAGTAGTAATAGTAGTAGTAGTAGTAGTAGTAGTAGTAGTAGTAGCAGTAGTAGTAGTAGTAGTAATAGTAGTAGTAGTAGTAGTAGTAGTAGTAGTAGTAGTAGTAATAGTAGTAGTAGTAGTAGTAGTAGTAGTAGTTCTAGTAGTAGTAGTGGTAGAAGTAGTAGTAGTAGTAGTAGTAGTAGTAGTAGTAGTAGTAGTAGCTGTCGTAGTAGTAATAATAGTTGTAGTAGTAGTAGTAGTAGTAGTAGTAGTAGTAGTAGTAATTGTCGTAGTAGTAGTAGTAGTAGTAGTAGTAGTAGTAGTAGTAGTAGTAGTAGTAGTAGTAGTAGTAGTAGTAGTAGTAGTAGTAGTAGTAGTAGAAGTAGTAGAAGTAGCGGTCGTTGTAGTACGAGTAGTAGTTGTAATAAATCATAAATGTTACCATCATCGCTGCATCCGTATATAACTATATGATGCATTACATTCCAATTGTCTATAACGGGCGTGTTGGCGACCATGTGGTAACTGGCGTCCATTGGGAACTGAAACGGCATGCACTGATAGGTGGTCACTTGTGCCGGTACGACTTTCGTGGGGAATCGAACAGAATGTTTGATGGTACCTGAAAATTGACTTAAAAGGATATCAGTCTAGTCATTTGGAAAGAGTGTCTCGGAGAGTATGTTATTTAAAGCTAGAAAAATAAAATTGAATTGACGTTAAACTATATGGGTTACACTTACTAAATAACGTGTTGACGAATACAAGGGCGCTGATCAGATTGTGTGTATGCTTAAAAACCTAAAGATTTAACAATACTCTTTCATAATGAGAGAGTTCCCCTTCTGTCACCATATTTTCATCTCTATTGCAAATGATCACATATACGGGAATTTAATTTGCGAAGCAGCCTTGGTTTGCGAAGACAGATTCTAAGATTAAAGGTCTAAATTTGACATCCTGACCTTCACATAGAGACTCTCCGTAACGGCATCATGTAACGTTGAACTGGCGTTTAACTATTTGGGCTACAATTGAGCAGTTCAGAGAAAAGAAACATTGTGGACATTGCGTTAAGTATCGACCCAAATCAGCATAAACATGCCGCACAGGCTAACCCGGTTAGGCACTTTTCGCATTTCTGTTTCAGGAGCCATTACTCTATACCTCTGCGCGTGCTGATTTGGATCGATACATTACGCAGAGTCGAAAATGTTGGTTTTCTCGTGGATGATTTATTAGAGATTAACGCAGTTTTTAACATTATTTCAGTTATATCACGGCCACAGCAAATGTATTCATGATCCCTGGGTAAACAAACCAGTACTAGGCTAGGAAATGTGCCTTGCCCAAGGGTACTCCACCATGACCAGGGGCGTAGCTCTCTTTAAGCACTGTAGGCACATGCCTACACATTTTTTCTAAAAATGCCCCAAAATGCAGCTGCGGCGATACACATCTGCGTAATGTATCGACCAGATCAGCCTGCGCTGTCCGTGCAGACTGATCCGGCCGACACATTCCGTCTAAGGGGGGATAGATAGAGTAATGATTCCTGAAACAGAAATTAACAGGAGGCGAAAAGTGTCTATCCGGGTACGCCTGTGTGGCATGCTTAGGCTGATCCGGTCGATACTTTACGCAGAGTCCACAATGTTGATTTTCTCACGACACGGCCTACACATTGATTATTGCCAAGCTACTCCCCTGGTGACTTGAGCGCCGCGACTGGGGATCGAACCGTGGAACAGCTACAATTGTCTTTACACCTGGGACAAGTTTAGTTTAAACTTATTTATTTTACATCGATTGCGAAACAAGCTTTCAGCTTATATTAATCACACTCGATGTCTGCTTCATGGAGACATGACCAGTACTCGCGCCGTTTGTGTGAAAAAACAAACAAAGGCAGAATCCGCTTATAACGGGATTTGAACCCGTGACCTTTGGTACGAGTGGCCGACGCTCTACCTCTGCACCACTGTCTTACATATTGGACTACATAAGGTGTATCTACGAACACTGACGGCGCTGTTCAGATTGAGGCTGATGAACAGTCTCGAATTATCCTCAAACTGTGCGCAGCTGCACAAAGACCCCAGGTCGCTAGTGTGACACAAGGGGGTGTCGCATTGTATATCAAAAAGTCATTCCCGTTGTTTTGTTCCATTTCCGATGACTACTGAGTATAGATTTGTCTAAGAACAAACAAATACAATTTCTACACATTTACTCGAGATCTTCTGCATGTCTCACACCCTTCCATTACACCAACAAGTCTGCCCAACTCCCCTTTCTGCCTTATGTCTGCTATTCATATTGCACGTCTGCCCATCGCCTCCAAGTGTCCCGCTCTACAGACACAAATCACTCATAATGGGTAAGTTCTCCTTTTGAAACAACGTGTTCAACTATATTGTTAATCAAGTCCCATAAATACGGGCATTTTAACGAACGGAAACTGAGTATACGATAATATTCATAGTGCACGTCTGCCCACCTCGCTCTACAGACACAAATCGCTCATAATGAGTAAGTTCTCCTTTTGAAACAACGTGTTCAACTATATTGTTAATCAAGTCCCATAAATACGGGCATTTTAACGAACGGAAACTGAGTATACGATAATATTCATATTGCACGTCTGCCCACCTTGCTCCACAGACACAAATCGCTCATAATGAGTAAGTTCTCCTTTTGAAACAACGTGTTCAACTATATTGTTAATCAAGTCCCATACATACGGGAATTTTAACGAACGGAAACTGAGTATACGATAATATTCATATTGCACGTCTGCCCACCTCGCTCCACAGACACAAATCGCTCATAATGAGTAAGTTCTCCTTTTGAAACAACGTGTTCAACTATATTGTTAATCAAGTCCCATACATACGGGCATTTTAACGAACGGAAACTGAGTATACGATAATATTCATATTGCACGTCTGCCCACCTCGCTCCACAGACACAAATCGCTCATAATGAGTAAGTTCTCCTTTTGAAACAACGTGTTCAACTATATTGTGAATCAAGTCCCATAAATACGGGCATTTTAACGAACGGAAACTGAGTATACGATAATATTCATATTGCACGTCTGCCCACCTCGCTCCACAGACACAAATCGCTCATAATGAGTAAGTTCTCCTTTTGAAACAACGTGTTCAACTATATTGTTAATCAAGTCCCATAAATACGGGCATTTTAACGAACGGAAACTGAGTATACGATAATATTCATATTGCACGTCTGCCCACCTCGCTCCACAGACACAAATCGCTCATAATGAGTAAGTTCCCCTTTTGAAACAACGTGTTCAACTATATTGTTAATCAAGTCCCATAAATACGGGCATTTTAACGAACGGAAACTGAGTATACGATAATATTCATATTGCACGTCTGCCCACCTCGCTCCACAGACACAAATCGCTCATAATGAGTAAGTTCTCCTTTTGAAACAACGTGTTCAACTATATTGTTAATCAAGTCCCATAAATACGGGCATTTTAACGAACGGAAACTGAGTATACGATAATATTCATATTGCACGTCTGCCCACCTCGCTCCACAGACACAAATCGCTCATAATGAGTAAGTTTTCCTTTTGAAACAACGTGTTCAACTATATTGTTAACCAAGTCCCATAAATACGGGCATTTTAACGAACGGAAACTGAGTATACGATAATATTCATATTGCACGTCTGCCCACCTCGCTCCACAGACACAAATCGCTGATAATGAGTAAGTTCTTCTTTTGAAACAACTTGTTCAACTATATTGTTAACCAAGTCCAATAAATACGGGCATTTTAACGAACGGAAACCGAGTATACGATAATATTCATATTGCATGTCTGCCCACCTCGCTCCACAGACACAAATCGCTCATAATGAGTAAGTTCTCCTTTTGAAACAACGTGTTCAACTATATTGTTAATCAAGTCCCATAAATACGGGCATTTTAACGAACGGAAACTGAGTATACGATCATATTCATATTGCACGTCTGCCCACCTCGCTCCACAGACACAAATCGCTCATAATGAGTAAGTTCTTCTTTTGAAACAACGTGTTCAACTATATTGTTAATCAAGTCCCATAAATACGGGCATTTTAACGAACGGAAACTGAGTATACGATAATATTCATATTGCACGTCTGCCCACCTCGCTCCACAGACACAAATCGCTCATAATGAGTAAGTTCTCCTTTTGAAACAACGTGTTCAACTATGTTGTTAATCAAGTCCCATAAATACGGGCATTTTAACGAACGGAGACTGAGTATACGATAATATTCATATTGCACGTCTGCCCACCTCGCTCCACAGACACAAATCGCTCATAATGAGTAAGTTCTCCTTTTGAAACAACGTGTTCAACTATATTGTTAATCAAGTCCCATAAATACGGGCATTTTAACGAACGGAAACTGAGTATACGATAATATTCATATTGCAGGTCTGCCCACCTTGCTCTACAGACACAAATCGCTCATAATGAGTAAGTTCTCCTTTTGAAACAACGTGTTCAACTATGTTGTTAATCAAGTCCCATAAATACGGGCATTTTAACGAACGGAAACTGAGTATAGGATAATATTCATATTGCACGTCTGCCCACCTCGCTCCACAGACACAAATCGCTCATAATGAGTAAGTTCTCCTTTTGAAACAACGTGTTCAACTATATTGTTAATCAAGTCCCATAAATACGGGCATTTTAACGAACGGAAACTGAGTATACGATAATATTCATATTGCACGTCTGCCCACTTCGCTCCACAGACACAAATCGCTCATAATGAGTAAGTTCTCCTTTTGAAACAACGTGTTCAACTATATTGTTAATCAAGTCCCATAAATACGGGCATTTTAACGAACGGAAACTGAGTATACGATAATATTCATATTGCACGTCTGTCCACCTCGCTCCACAGACACAAATCGCTCATAATGAGTAAGTTCTCCTTTTGAAACAACGTGTTCAACTATATTGTTAATCAAGTCCCATAAATACGGGCATTTTAACGAACGGAAACTGAGTATACGATAATATTCATATTGCACGTCTGCCCACCTCGCTCCACAGACACAAATCGCTCATAATGAGTAAGTTCTCCTTTTGAAACAACGTGTTCAACTATATTGTTAATCAAGTCCCATAAATACGGGCATTTTAACGAACGGAAACTGAGTATACGATAATATTCATATTGCACGTCTGCCCACCTCGCTCCACAGACACAAATCGCTCATAATGAGTAAGTTCTCCTTTTGAAACAACGTGTTCAACTATATTGTTAATCAAGTCCCATAAATACGGGCATTTTAACGAACGGAAACTGAGTATACGATAATATTCATATTGCACGTCTGCCCACCTCGCTGCACAGACACAAATCGCTGATAATGAGTAAGTTCTTCTTTTGAAACAACGTGTTCAACTATATTGTTAACCAAGTCCCATAAATACGGGCATTTTAACGAACGGAAACCGAGTATACGATAATATTCATATTGCACGTCTGCCCACCTCGCTCCACAGACACAAATCGCTCATAATGAGTAAGTTCTCCTTTTGAAACAACGTGTTCAACTATATTGTCAATCAAGTCCCATAAATACGGGCATTTTAACGAACGGAAACTGAATATACGATAATATTCATATTGCACGTCTGCCCACCTCGCTCCACAGACACAAATCGCTCATAATGAGTAAGTTCTTCTTTTGAAACAACGTGTTCAACTATATTGTTAATCAAGTCCGATAAATACGGGCATTTTAACGAACGGAAACTGAGTATACGATAATATTCATATTGCACGTCTGCCCACCTCGCTCCACAGACACAAATCGCTCATAATGAGTAAGTTCTCCTTTTGAAACAACGTGTTCAACTATATTGTTAATCAAGTCCCATAAATACGGGCATTTTAACGAACGGAAACTGACTATACGATAATATTCATATTGCACGTCTGCCCACCTCGCTCCACAGACACAAATCGCTCATAATGAGTAAGTTCTCCTTTTGAAACAACGTGTTCAACTATATTGTCAATCAAGTCCCATAAATACGGGCATTTTAACGAACGGAAACTGAATATACGATCATATTCATATTGCACGTCTGCCCACCTCGCTCCACAGACACAAATCGCTCATAATGAGTAAGTTCTTCTTTTGAAACAACGTGTTCAACTATATTGTTAATCAAGTCCGATAAATACGGGCATTTTAACGAACGGAAACTGAGTATACGATAATATTCATATTGCACGTCTGCCCACCTCGCTCCACAGACACAAATCGCTCATAATGAGTAAGTTCTCCTTTTGAAACAACGTGTTCAACTATATTGTTAATCAAGTCCCATAAATACGGGCATTTTAACGAACGGAAACTGACTATACGATAATATTCATATTGCACGTCTGCCCACCTCGCTCCACAGACACAAATCGCTCATAATGAGTAAGTTCTCCTTTTGAAACAACGTGTTCAACTATATTGTTAATCAAGTCCCATAAATACGGACATTTTAACGAACGGAAACTGAGTATACGATAATATTCATATTGCACGTCTGCCCACCTCGCTCCACAGACACAAATCGCTCATAATGAGTAAGTTCTCCTTTTGAAACAACGTGTTCAACTATATTGTTAATCAAGTCCCATAAATACGGGCATTTTAACGAACGGAAACTGAGTATACGATAATATTCATATTGCACGTCTGCCCACCTCGCTCCACAGACACAAATCGCTCATAATGAGTAAGTTCTCCTTTTGAAACAACGTGTTCAACAGGACCATACATACGGGAATTTTAACGAACGGAAACTTAGTATACGATTATAGGTCTTCATATGAAACAGATCTTCCCTTAAACATTCTCCCATATACTACAAATATACAGCCGGCGATTTAGAAAACGTCTAGGCAAAAGTATGGAAAACTCTCTATAAATGAAAGTTTAATTACCGAAAAAGTTTAAAACGTTTTGTCAAAAACTAAAAATTACTCATCAAGAGCAATTTCTCCTTTCTGTTCTCAAAGGTCCGCTACTGTGGAGCTGTGAGAAAGCGTCTGTATGTGGGAAAGGGTTAAAACTAACTGCGGTAAGTCAAGCAAAATGTCTTACCAGCTTCATCTATCGCGGGACATTCGAAAGATTTGCATTTCACAAAACTATTCCTTTGTTGACATTCGGCTGAATTGTAGGAGTCACAGATACCTGCAATCAAAGAAATATTGAACGATTGTAATAAAATAACTATAGCAACGCCTGGGTGTTGGAAAATCAGAAACTGAAATTACCAATCATGTGATATTGACGTTTATGGTGACGTCGTTCTTGTGGGCGTACTCTCGGTTAAAGTATCGACCAGGATAAGCCTAAGCATGCCGCGCAGGCTAACCCGGCAAGACACTGTTCGCCTCCTGTGGACTTATTACTCTATACCTCTATCCCCCTGAGACGGAATGTATCGGCCCGGATTAGCCTGCACTGACTGCACAAGCCGATCTTTGTCGATATACTACGCAGATTACATGATGTTGGTTTTCTCCTGGAACGGCATATAGAACAGAACAGAAATTTTATTTTCAACTTAAGCATATACAGCCCATGGTTGATATTCACAAATATACATACAGAAATGGTTAAGACAATGACAACTAAGTTTAAATTAAATAAGTTTAAATAAGTTTAAAATCAAGTTTATATGCATATGTATAAATACACATATATACAAAAGTAACTATATAATTATATATATATATAGACATACCCATACACATACTTACATATATATTAATTTCAATATGAAATTAATTATATCAAGAAAGAAAGTGGGACTGTTAACGCCCGTCTAATAAGGATGCTTTATATATATATATATACGTATATATCACTTTTGATTTCAATTTAGCATTAAAAATATATTATATATGTCCGTTTTCAGTGAGCTATCGAATTGTATTAACACAGTTTAACATATCATAATCCCAACGTTTTCACGCAGAATTCTCGTTTGTGAAAAGAAGAAACTATTATCGGACATGATTATATCACATCGTAGACGAACGAATGGATTTTGCAACTAAAGCTTGTCAATCTCATAAAAATCAGACCAAACTGATCTGTGTATACATTAGATCTGACGACACCCCATACAATACGCTATACATTTAAATAATGTTGAGCCGGTGCTCGATTGTCTGTCCAATGAAATCACACGATACAACCATCGCTGGGTTCTTCTATCAAAATGGTTACTTTAGATCGGAAAATACGGCCATCATAGCTTCTCTATCTGGTTTACTTATGTATGTTATCTCTCCTGTTGATGCAAAACGATTTTGTAGGTGTAAATTTGATTGGCTGACACAAAGGTCATTCTGAGACGACCTGTACGATGCAGCCGTCAGGTCTATATGAGCGTTTGCTACTGCAGTTAAAGTTTACTTTTAATGAGGTCAACATTTTGCTGATTCGTATGGATCACCTTAACCTGTGAAGGACAGCCGTATGAATGTTTTGGGAATGTTTTAGATTTTACAAGAATCCGCTAGGTTCGAGTGGTTAGCGTCGGCGATTTAGAACCGAGCTTCCCGGATTCGATCCGCAATCCCCAGTCGCGAGACGATCCTTAGTGTGGAGTGTGCTAAGGCAATACACTATTCCTAGACTAATACTGTTTTTTTTACCCAGGGATCATGAATGAATGAACTGTCATCGTGATATATCAGAAATAATGTTGACAACGGCGTAAAGCCCTTAAAAAAACAAATTGGAGGAAACTTGTTTGTTTCTGTGTGTGAAACTTGGAAACCACATTATCATTGATTGAGTAGGAATAATATATTTTATAATCTCTCAAATTATTTCGAATATAAGCTTTACGGTTAAGGTACTCTACCTGGATGGGAAAGGTTGTCGGTTCGAGCTGGCGTAGAGCCGGGTGTCCATGTGCAGTCCGGATCGCCCAGCTCTTGTCCGTTGGACATTCCATCACCGTCAGAGTCCAGCATACACACTGTTCTATTCCAGACCTGCAATAAACATGCATTGTTAGTAAAAACCTTAATCTAATCAGTCTGTAGTTTCTTGCCCCTTCCCTGACAGAATATAGTCAAACATAAACCAATAATGGCGGTAGCCCCCTTATGACAAGGTGAAGCAAGCATCGACCCAGATCGGCCTTCGCAGTCCGCGCAGGTTAATCCGGACTAACACATTCCGTCTCAGGGGGATAGGTATAAAGTAATGATTCCTGAAAACAAAGAGTCTATAGGAGGCGAAAATTGTCTGTCCGGGTTAGATATGCTTAGGCTGATCCGGGTCGATATTTTACGCAGAGTCCACAATGATGGTTTTCTCGTAATTCGACTCAATTGTATATTGTACTCATTCACTATATATGCGATATCGATACATAAGGTGGCTAATCTAGTCCCACTTGTTGGCACATGCCTGACTACATTGCCCGTTCTTGCCAGACGAGCTAATTTACTGTAGTACGCCGGGTACGAGACAAGATTGTTGGTACATGCTAGACGTACTAATTCAATATAGTACGCCGGGTACCAGAATACAATTTCGAGAGAGGCAGCTGTCTAATCTGAATCTGCATTGATTGCAAAAGCCTTTTTTTTTGCCTCTGGAAGTGAAAGGGTTAAATAACTCGTATAAAAATGTGTACATACTTTTCCGTTGGCGTAAAATGCCAATCCAAATGGATTTCTGGGCCCTCCTCCGCCCGAGGCTTGATGTCCCACCCCTTGCCATATTGTATCTGCAATGCAGGGGTGGGGTATCCGGTCACCGTTGGGAATTCTTTGTTGAAAGACATTAAACCCGTTCACAGCGGAAAGGGTTATATACAGTAGCGACACTACCGTGCAGAATCTGTAAAATAATTTTAGAAAAACAATTTAAAACAGCTTAGTCCCATATGCAGACACTTTCTGACGCCTCTACAACAGACATGTGCCCCACATACATACGTTTTCTGACCTCTCAACAGTAGATGTGTATCCCAACAAACAGACGTTTTCTGACTCCTCTAAAACAGACTTCGTCCCACAAACAGATGCTTTCTGACCCCTAAACAATAGACGTGTGTCCCTCGAACAGATGCTTTCTGACCTCTCAACATTAGACGTGTATCCCAACAAACAGACGTTTTAGACGTGTGTCCTGCATACATACGCTCTTTGACTCCGCAACAACAGACGTGTCTCCCACACACAGACGCTTTCTGCACCCTTAACAATAGAGGTGAGTCCATTAAACAGACCCCTCTAGAACAAACTTCATCCCACACACATACGCTTTCTGACGCCTCTACGACGGACGTGTGCCACACATACAGACGCTTTCTAACTTCTCTACAACTGACGTACGTTCCACATACAGACGCTTTCTGACTCCTCTACGACAGACGTACGTCCCACATACAGACGCTTTATGACTCTTCTGCAACACACGTGTGCCACACAAACAGACGTTTTCTGACTCCTCTACAACAGACGTACGTCCCACACACAGACGCTTTCTGACACCTCTACAACAGCTGTACATCCCACAAACAGACGCTTTCAGACGCCTCTACAACAGACAGACAATTTAAGACTCCTCTACAACAGACGTTCGTCCTATAAACAGACGCTTTATGACTCCTCTAACACAGACGTTCGTCCCACAAACATACGCTTTCTGACGCCTCTACAACAGACGTACGTCCCACAAACAGACGCTTTCTGACGCCTCTACAACAGGTGTACATCCCACATACAGACGCGTTATGACTCCTATACAACAGATATGTGTCCCACATACAGACACTTTCTGACTCCTCTACAACAGACGAGTGTCCCACGTTTTGTCAAAAAGCGTCTGAAAGTTGGAAATGGTTAAATAATTTCTGCTATTTCACAAAAAACTAATCTACATGAGGCAAATTGTTGAAATAATAAAAAGAACGCCACAGTTACAGTTAAGTGGTTTTTTTCCAGAGATGTACTGTACATACTATTTGTTTTATGTATTGCTTGATTTATTTATATGTATTTACTGTTACAGTTTGTTATTTACATTGTATCAACGGGGCCAGTTTATTTAACCACGTGTCATAATGTCTTTTTTTTAAACCAGCGAAGGAATCCGCTGTGGTCGAGTGGTTAGCGTCGGGGATTTTGAAACCGGGTGTCCATGGTTCGATCCCCAGTCGCGGCACTACGATCATGGTGGAGTGCCCTTGGGCAAGGCACATTTTCTAGCCAAGTACTGGTTTGTTTTCCCAGGGATCACGAATAAGTGAACTGTCGCCGTGATATAACAGAAATAATGTTGAAAGCGGCATTCTTCCCAGAAGAATGGCTTCTTTCCCAATTGTATCCAATATTGAAAAGTGAACGACGCTCGTGTAACTTGATATTACTAATGTGAACATTATCCAGACTAAAACATTATTGTTAACTTTTTCAGCGCCGAATTGTTTAAAGTAGACTCTTCCATGTTTAAAATCGGGTGTGTCAATTTCTCAATTTATGAAAGTTTCGCACTATTTTGGTAACTAAAAGGCAAACAATGCTGATTTCAGGTGAGAAAGCTCGTCATGTGCTGACTCATCTGAATTTGCATTGTTTGCAAAAACCTCAGTATTGCCTTTGGTCCTGAAAGAGTTAACAGAGAGGTATCGTGTTTTTCATAATCACAAAGCGTGACACAGGTATAGGGCGTTCCACAGTTTTGGCCTTGCGAAGAATCCGCCATTGTAGATTGGTAAGCGTCGGGGATTTGAAACCGGGTGTACCGGGTTCTATTCCCAGTCGCGGCACGATGGTCATGGTGGAGTGCCCATGGGCAAGGCACATTTTCTAGCATGGTGTGTTTACCTAGGGATCATGAATAAGTGAGCTGTCGCCGTGATATAACTGAATTAATGTTGAAAGCGACGTAAAACCCCAATAAAACAAAACAAAAGTTGACCGTACGTACGATGTATGTACCTTGTAGTATGGCACAGAGAAAAGAGTAAACAATGAGTACTAAGCATGTGGTTTGAAACCATATTTAAACACACATCATCATCTATTTAAAGACACACATTAAAATAACATTGACAATGATGGGGTATACTTTTGAGAAAACGCATGCATCTCGTGGATAAAATCATTCTGTATTAACCGTTTCATTCGTGCAGACAGGTTTTGACTGATCCCTATGTTTAGCATCCTCGGTACCCAGGCTATTCATAAGATATAATATATTTTATGAATAGCCTGGGTACCGAGGATGTACATGTATGTTTAGTTAACAATAACTATAGAAATATTATGAGGCTTCCGATAATATTTACATTAGCGGATTCGAAATCTTATCAAATCTGACTTATCAATTCGTGTACATGCAATCAGCAACAAGTCTGCTTCAGACGACTTTGAAAACATCTTAACAAAAATATGGAAAATATCTTCAGATTAAGATATAATTATTGAATAGAAATGATTATGACAGCAACATCGAATTGTATCTATAATATTGTAATGTTTGTTATTTTGTTAGAAACAGATATGTAAACACAAATATATGGGCTAATTAGTCTTTTTGAGAAGATAGGCAATTGCCTGGAAATAATGTTGTGTAGACTAGATGTTCTCAAAAGCCAGGGAAATCTCGATTTGAACAGTTAAAAAACGACGTTTTTCTTCACAACTAAGCAATCAAAAGAACAAAATGTCGATATAAACTGATTGAAGCAAGACACATCTTTACCAACCCTCGTATACCTACTTCAGAACACTTGTATTGGGTTTTCAATGTGTATTTCGATTTCGAATACTTTAATGTTAACCGTTAACCTCTAGCACACACAATCCTTTTGTGTAGGTTTTGAATGCGGTTTTATAGCGGGTTTCAATTACATAGGACATTTACCCTTAAGAATCCTTATACCTTAGGACAATTGCCATCTAAGATTATCATCCCCAAAATGGAGTTATAAATCGCAAATACTGTGATGATTTAACATCGCATAAATCGTGTTTCAATTACGTAGGATATTTACTCTTTAGGATCTAAGATTGTTATCCCCAAAATGGAGTTTTAAGTCGCAGATACTGTGATTTAATGTCGCATAAAGCGGGAAACATTTACGTAGGACATTTACCCTCTAGGATCTAAAATGATCATCCCCGAAATGGAGTGAAAGCGATGTAAAGCACCATACAAACAAACACAGAAAACCCGGTACGAGAAAGCAAAGAAACATTAAATAATTGCATTGCAGACAAAATAGATATTTTATGATATATCGTATAAATAAATTGCGGTAATGGTTTGACGCATTTGCAGCAGTGTTTCTTACTTTTTTCAGTAATTAAACCTTCATTTCTAGAGATTTACCGTATCTTAATTAGATATTTTCAAAGTCGTCTGCCGCAGATTTGTTGTATGTTGGAAAGATTTAAAACACAGACAAATTCTTATAGAATAGTAATTAAAAGTACTTTTGCCCCTCTTTCCACTTTGTTTTGATTAAGTCGACAGTTCACGCTTGATTGGCGACCGTTGTTTATTAACATAACATAACATAATATTTATTGGCGTTAAGCATTAACAATATTTATAGACATACAACTTTATACAAAGTGGTAATGACATGAATTCTTTACCAGAAGAACAAATAAACATATTTTATATCATAGGGTACACGCATATCTATATTACAATATCGTTTTCAGCTAATCTCTTTCCTTAAAAGACAGATAAATAAATGTAGCTATTCTGTTAATTTATGTTATTGAGTTTGATGACATTAATGTATTAAATTGTATTAGCATACGTGTGTTGATTATGCAAGTTAAAGCTAATTTATCTTTATTCATGTTATGATTGAATAGATACAGACCTTTCAAAACGACACCAAGAAAAAAGAAAATATTACCAGCTTGTTTACCAAGAAGTATGATTATATAAATTGTTAACTTATGCCAAATATGCAGCAAATGACTTTGAAAACATCCAGGGATAGATATGGAGAAAAAGCAAAATTACGTCATATAGTTAAACAATTATAAAAAGATGAGCATTTTCTCCTTTTGTCACAATAATTCTAAAACTTTGCCTTAGATGCGTAAAAATACGCCCACATGAGGGAAAGCTTAAAATTGAAATTCATACCTATGAAAATACTCCATGTTCGATCAACAAGCTAATGTCCGAAAATAAATAGAACTGGGTTAAGAAAATCGTCCTTTATATAAATACCCCATGCATATCGGAGTATTTCGAAATCCGGTGTATTGGTAGCGACCCTTAACCATTTACTAGCCAACCTAATATAGGCAGTATAACTGTCAAATGTCACGCAAAAAGCATATTTATTTTCTTGTTTAAACTTGCTTTATTTCCAAAAGATAACATGTACTATTTACATGTACAAGCAAACCTACTACGTTTAACAAACAGACACATTAATAAGTAAATTCGTTTATAGTCGAACTATCGAAAGCATAATCTTCAGTATAAATCAAAGCCCATTTGTATGGAAGCCCTGGAGAGACTTCTTACTTCAATACTTCTGACTTCTGACTTCTGACTTCCATACTTATAACTTCAAAAGTTCTAACTTCATCACTTTTAACTTCCAACTTCCTTATTTCTAACTTCATTACTTCTAACATAATATGGAAGCCCTTGAGGGACTTCTTTCTTCAATACTTCTGACTTCTGACTTCTGACTTCCATACTTTGAATGAAAACAATACGATTTGGAAGTTAAATGTAATGAAGTTAAAAGTAAGGAAACTAGAAGTATGGAAGTTAAAAGTAAGGAAGTTGGAAGTTGAAAGTGATAAAGTAAGGAAGTTAGAAGTATGGAAGTTAGAAGTAAGGAAGTTGGAAGTTAAAAGTGATGAAGTTAGCAATATTGAAGTTAGAAGTATGGAAGTCAGAAGTAAGAGGTATTGAAGTAAGAAGTCCCTCCAGGGCTTCCATACATTTGAAGTAAGATTTTTCAATGATTGTTTCGAAATGTACTATAGGATACCTCTTTTTCATATTGTTATGATAAGGTTGACATTTCACGCGTCACTGAGCTCCTTTCTTTATTTTCATATTTTGATATATTTCATCTTTAGATCAATGATAAACAGTGTTAACCCTTTCCCTCATAAAGACGCTTTCTGACGCCTCTGCAGCAGACGGCTTTTTAAAAACATAGAGACAAAAAAAGAAATTGCTCAAAACGAGCAATTTCTCCTTTTGACACAATGTTTTCCACTTTTAGTCATAGGTTATCCATTCAATTAAAGAGATTTTCTATGTTTTGACAAAATATGTTTAAAATTGTCTGCTGCAGAATTGTCGTATGAGGGAAAGTGTTAAGGCAACAGGGTCTCTCATGTTCTCTCTGCTTACGTAAGGCCATTCCCTTAAGTTTGTAATTGCAATCTTGATATGTCTTATATTACAGTAGATATATATATATATGCGTGAAGTATTTTTTATGATTTTGAAGTATATTGAATTGAGTAATTCGTGGTAATTGAATCAAGTTTTGCCTTAACCATTTCCCACATATAGACGCTTGCTAACGCCTCTGCAGCAGACGACTTTTGAAAACATTGTGACAAAAGAAGAAATTGCTCAAAACGAGCAATTTCTCCGTTTGACACACAGTTTTCAACTCTATCAAAATATTGATCGAGAAAATCGTGACTGTCCTTATTGCCAAACTATTGAAAACGTTTTTATTTAGAAAATGAATATCATGTATTTTTTAAATGCCCTAGATACTCAGATTTACGTCAAAAAATTCTATTTTATTGGTACTCTGGTGGAACTGATCATTTAAATGTTTACAAAATTTTACAATTAGAGGACACTTCCAAAATAAGAAAAGTCTCATATTACATATATTGTATTTTAAAAAGTAATGAATTACAAATATAGCATGGATATTGTATACGTAACTAACATAATTTGTTGTAAAAAATGTTATGTTTTGTGGGCCGGAGGCCTTTGTTTACAAAATAAAACTCTGTATTTACTGTATATTCTATTCAATAAGTCTGTCTTCATTTAGGGAGATTTTCCATGTAAGTGTTGAGATGTTTTCAAAGTCGTCTGGTGCATATTTGTTGTATGTGGGAAAAGGTTAACAGTACAGTACAGCTACGGTGTCAATGAACAGCAAAGCTAGAGATGATTGGAATACATCCAGGGAACGTGTATAATATTGAAAGAATTTTATCAAGTTTTTAATAATTCCTCCTTTTCTTACCGTTTTATCTTATAACACATGTATTATGCAGTGTCACCAAATATCGCAGGTATGCGAGAAATGGTAAATAAACCATGTCACACATACAACACATCTGCAGCAGACGACTTTAAAAACATTTAGGCTTAAACGTGGAAAATCTTTCTATATGAATAGAGAAGAAATCATTGTGGCAAAAGGAGAAATTGCTTGTTTTGTGAAAAGTTCTCCTTTTGTCACAGTTTTACAAGAAAACGTCTGCTGCAGATGCGTAAAAAAGCGTCAATGTGGGAAATTGTAAGTTAAGTTAACCGTATATGTTTGATTAAAATAGATTTTAACAACTTTCTAACTTGTTCACAGCATTTTCAGTGAAAATTAACCCTTTCCCACATACAATAAATTCGCAGCAGTCGCCTTTGAAAATGTATAGGCCAGATACGGAAACTCTCTATAACTGATGGTATGATTATTGAATAGTGTTTAGACATTAAGAAATTGTTCATAACAAGCACTGTCTTCTTTTGCCACAGTATTTCAAAAGTACATACAGCAATGTTAAAATGGGTATTAAAAAACTTTGAACATCACAACCGCATTTTCATATTGCAATGACGTCACGTTACCGTATTTCGTACCGTATTTGTCCTATGTGTTTTATTCCTATGTGATAGTTTGCATGTACATTGTTTTTACGCTGCAACATCATTTACTATGCATTTCATATATATACAATTTAAACTAAATGTCGATTGACATCTGCGTATGCGTTTTTTTGCGATATGAGCCGTGCCACGATAAAACCAACATTATGGTATCTGCGTAATTTATCGATCCAGATCAGCCTGCGCAGTCTGCGCAGGCTAATCCGGGCCGATGCATTCCGTCTCAGGAGAAAAATAGAAAACCCAGATGAGGCAGACGGTGTCTGTCCGGGTTAGCCTGCGTGGCATGCTTAGGCTGATCAGGGTCGATATTTTACGCACAATGTTGGTTTTCTCGCGCGACGGCCCATATGCTAATTGTGTTTACCCGGTTCGCGCAGTAAATATAATTATGCAACATACAGTTGAGTCACGGCTAGTGACAAAAGAAGAGATTGCTTGCTCAGGCCAAGCAATTACTCCTTTTTCCACAATATTTTCAATATTTTTTAGTAATAATTCCCTCATTTATAGGGATTTTCTAGATTTTTGTCCACATGTTTCCACGGTCGTCTGCAGCGAATTTGTTGTATGCGGGAAAGGGTTTATATATCTGCGTACAGTGAAGATTAAGATAAGCTTATACACATACGCACATTTGTACCAGAGTCTTCGCCGTACGCAATAAACAGACAATCTATCAAAAAGGTGGAAGTGTAGCCCTTATACTTCACACGGTATTAATTGATGTAAAATCGCGTCGGGGATTTGGAACCGGGCGTCCCGGCAGGGTTCGATCCCCAGTCGCGGCGCTGTGGTCATGGTGGAGTTCCCTTGGGCAAATCACATTTCCAAGCTCAGTACTGGTCTGTTTACTCATGGATCATGCATCAATGAACTGTTGTCGTGGTATAACTGCAATAATGTTGAAAACGGCGTAAAACCCAAAACAACAACACAGACAAAAAACAATAGCTACCACAATTGTTCTCAACGATATCCAATATGTATGCCGAGAGCCCGGTAGCTCAGTCGGAAGCGCACGGGCTGTCAATCCGGCGGTTGTGAGTTCAAATCCCGGCTCGGCCAACTTTCTTTCCGAGGATTGACAAAAGTCAATGCGACATGCGTCATTCGTCTTCCACCAATGGGCTAAGTCTATGTGGAAAAGCAGCCAGTTGCTTGGGAAGATTGTTGTGTGGAGTACTGGTGTGAGAAAACCAGGAAATGCATGAGTAGGTGAACTGGCCGCCGTGATATAACTGAGAAATTGTTAAAAACGGCGTTAAACCCCAATCAAACAATCAATCAATCCAATATGTATACTTTCATTCACATATTTTTAATATTTTCCCCTAGATACTTATGTACGAAAGGAAAGGTTTAAACCATAAGTTGGTGGTCGTACTTTTCATACTGCATTGAATGTTAGGTTTTCACTCTTTTCCATATACACCAAATATGCACCAGGTGACTTCGAAATGATCTTTTCAAAAAAATCTGAAAAATCTCAATAAATTTAGGTAAAACTACTGAAATAAAATTTGAAACATTGTGACAAAGGAGATATTGTTGGTTTTCAGCTATTTCTCTTTTTGTCAGAATGCTTTCAAAAGACGTCTGCTGCAAAGGCGTCAGAAAGCGTCTACATGTACATATGGGAAAGGGTTAAATGGGATTTCAAAATTTCTCAAAACGCATTTACACTTTTTAGTTATACGCAAACATTTAGGATTTTCTATAAATATCTGAACCTTATAGGCTTGGTAAACATGTCATATACACAACCCTTTTAAGGAGGAGTAAGATTTACTAGGTATATACATGGAGAGGATTTACCGCCAAAACTCTTATATATAGGTTCCATTAACAACAAATGGTTCTCGTGTGTTTTATGTTACGTTCTTTACTCTGTTTTCAACAGTTGTTAGCAAGGGGCTCTTTAGAGCCAATTGCTATAGTAGCTAATTTTGAAAACGACGCATCATTTTGAGACTGGAATCTAGACAGGCGTTTTACGATATCGGCATGGAATTACTTCACATCTGTCTTTCTACATCAGCTCTCCGTTTCTGAACACCATCTCGACTTCATATAGATGTATTGATGGTTGCAGATCGTACATAATGTCAATGAAAGTGGATGATTTATGGAATATTTTGTTAAAAATGAAATGACTGTTGCCAGCTAATTTCCATGTTGGTCATCTTGTACCGCCAATAGTTCCTGTCTAAAAATCAAAATGCGGTAACTTGTTGACATATGAAGCCGAAAATTGATTTGATTCGACATCACTAACCCAAAAGGAATAACTCGAAAGAAATTTTATGTTAAAACATATGAATTACATGATTAATAACTAAACTGTATTTCTACGCTTTCAACATACTTGATCGCGCGTAAAGTTCATTGATAATTCCTAAATATTGTAAATCGAATGGAGTAAAGGCAACTTTTCGATTCCGATTCAAAAACAAATTAAGATAAATGAGTCCCAATGATAACATATATACTCAAACATTCAAATTATTTAAATGATAATAAAATAAACAGTTGACAAAATATAACATATATACGATAAATGTGCAAGTGAGCCTAGCCGTCGTAATTTCCAAAAATCCTTTCGAATAAAATGTATTATCAGCGGAAACGTTAATCTGGAATCTAAGTACTAGAGTATTTCATTTTAGATTCCTGGGTAAATACATCAAATTCTCAACGAAAATTAACCTGAACAACCCCAGCAGACGGAATAAGATAGTCAAGTCTCAGTTATAAAACAAATTATTTAAATGACATTTGTTTTTTATCAAGATAAAACGTTTCAATACTAAATATTTCGCTAACTCGTGTATTGGTTTATAATTATGTTATAAATGAATTTCATCGAAGTGGCCGCGTAACGTAGCGGTTAGCATGTTGTGCCGTGAAACGGGAGACTTGAATTCGATTCCCGCTCTGGGCAGATAATTTTTTTTGTAAGAAAAATATAATATATTTTGTCTTATAAATTGCCGATATCAGTGGTGCAATTTTCATTTAACACCGCTGCAATAAACTCTTTCAAAATGTTGGGATATAAAATGATTTCAAAAGCAATGCATTTAAAACTATTCACCTATGTGTTGTGAAACACTAAGGAATGATTAAATCGTGTGTATGATGTTTTACGTCGCTTTTAACAATATTTCAGTTATTGCACGCTGAAGAAAATGTAGATAACACAGGATTTTATTTCTGCTTTAAAAGTAAAATTGGACTCTCAATATAATTATCATTGTTAGGTTATTGTGATTTTGATATGAAATGTATATACATGTGTTAATTGCATTAAAAAAAGACAAGGCTAAAAATCCATTGTAAACCAGGAGGTGTGCTAAGCAGAAACTATCCAGATAGCAGATGCGCATGTGTATGCCAACTTTTAGTATATCGATAGACAATCATACTGTGTTTACAGTGTTTTGCTTTACTCCTTTATCATTTAATATATGGATATAATGTGCTAACTAACAAATTGGTAGTGTAAAGTGTTCAAGTTAGACTTTTGGGATCGGTAAATCCATGTCCAAATGTTATCTGCAGTTAGCCCCTTGCTGTGAGCACTTTCAGTGCTTTGATTAAGTTTTATCACGGCGACAGTTCATGTAGTTATAGGAATCCGCTGTGGTCGAGTGGTTAGCGTCGGGGATTTCGAAACCGGGTGTCCCGGGTTCGATCCCCAGTCGCGGCACTACGGTCATGGTGGAGTGCCCTTGGGCACATTTTCTAGCCTAGTACTAGTTTGTTTACCCAGGGATCATGAATAATTAAATTTAATTGCGCGCTAAATGACCTTAGCTGTCGATGCGCCATAAAACAATATACATTCATTCATTCATTTATTCATTATTCCTCGGTTAACAAACCAGGTATATGCTTAGGAAATATGCACTGCTCAATGGGCAAAAGACGATGACCGCCGCGACTTTGGCATCGAACCCTGGATGCCAAGCTCAAGACCCCAAACGCTTACTACTCGGCTACGACGGACTCCTCGCATTGTGGTGTGATGTCCCCAACTGATGTATGTAAATGTGTGTAATGTGCTAGATTTGAACTAATCTCCCACATTGTTAAACAATTATATTTATTATATACCTGCAGATATACATGCGCAATTCAAAGACGACGGATTATAATTCCGTAATTGACAAAGTCAAATACGTTACCAAACATGGTAATCGTACATCAATGAAATATGATGTACCTTCATAGAAAATTATCTTTCGTCATTCAAAATGCGGTAGTGGGGCGTGGTTCATACACAACTTGTAAAACGTACTTTAGATGTACACTTTGACTTTGTTCTGTCGTTATAGTTAAACAAGGTATATACTAAAGGGAAAATTATGCTGCAGTAGTGATATCAGGCTTTGTATTGTCTACTCGGGGCGTTGACAATTTGAACATCTCTCTCGGCCTTGTCCCTCGTAGTACCATACTAAACCCTGTATCGCTACTGCAACATAGTATTCCCTATATACGAGCCGCGTCCGGCAAATCGGGGAAATAGTTCACAGTCCAACAAGAGCCTACCTTTGTCGACTATATGTTGTATAAAACCTCATATATATTCTGATAAATAACAACAATGACTGAAAGTGTATTCCTACTAGTAACGAAGACGAAAATAAACATGTTATTGTATTGGTCGAATGATCAGCGTCGGGGATTAAAGACCGGCCGTCCGAGGTATTAACCTATTATGCCGGCGCCTTTTGAAAATAGTGAAGCAAACACAATTCTATAGCGACAACCTATTTGAGAACCTAACAAGTTTAATCTTTTACACTCCGAAGGTAGTTGGTTTCATTATCAATGTATTGACTTTAACCCTTTCCCTCATATAGATGCTTTTTTACGCCTCTGCAGCAGTCGGCTTTTTGAAAACATAGTGACAAAAGAAAAAATTGCTCAAAACGAGCAATTTCTCCTTTTGCCACAATGTTTTCCTCTTTTAGTCATAGGTTATCTATTCAATTGTAGAGATTTTCTATTTTTTGAAAAAATATGTTCAAAGTCGTCTGCTGCAGAATTGTCGTATGAGGGAAAGGGTTAAACATCAAGTTGTATTGGTACTATAGTACGCCGGCAACCAGACTGGGCGCGTCAGAAAGCGTCATATATATATATATATATATATGAGCCGAATTACGAGAAAACGAACATTGTGAACAATTACTCTAAACCTATATTCCCCTATGACGGAATGTGTCGGCCCAGATTAGCCTGCGAGCAAGCTGATCATGGTCGATACATTACGCAGAGAACATAATGTTGGTTTCCTCGTTGAACGGCTCACATTGGAAACGACTATGATGGGGATAAGCTAAAAGGTTCCGTATTTACTGCATAAGTCTTTATATTTGAGAGATCAATGACGCATCGTCACGTGGAAAATTATCATTTCAAAATGAAGGTAAAATTCAAGGCAGGTCGTTTTTACCACATACGTACTGTATTACTCATTACTATTACTTTTTTGTTCTAAGTCGTAAAAGTGGCATTACTCAACAATAATAATTTATTTTATTGGGGTTTTACGCCGCTTTCAACATTATTTCAGTTATATCACGGCGACAGTTCACTGATTCATGATCCCTGTGTGTAAACTAACCAGTACTAGGCTAGGAAATGTGCCTTGCCAAAGGGCACTCCACCATGACCGTAGTGCCGCGACTAGGGATCGAGCCCGTATCACCCGGTTTCAAACCCCCGACGCTAACCACTCGACCACAGCGGATTCATTAAAGCCATAGGTATGCTACTTGGTATAGACATGCGTATTGTTCCTAGCAACATGTGTACCAAGTTTCAGTTGAACACTTTTTTAGAGTTATGAAGACAGGTTACAGTTTTGTGACGACGCAGACGCCGCCGCCAAGGGTATCACAATGGCCCGACTTTTTCTTCTTCGACAAGGGATGTAACTTCTACGTCAGCCGGATTTGACATTTTGGTCCGATACAGAATAAAAAAAACAACGATCGAATAAAGCAACATGTGTACCAAGTTTTAGTTGAAAATGTTTTTTGAGTTTTTGAAGTCAGGTTATAGTTTTGTGATTACGCAGACGATGCCGCCACGGGTATCACAATGGCCCGACTTTTTTTCTTCGAAAAACAGACGAGCTATAATGTTATACTCTATTATATGATAGACAAGGGATGCAACTTCCTCGGCCCCCCGATTAATCCGCTACTGTATATTTCACGTGACTTCTTTCGTGGGGTAGGGGGAGTCGGGCACGGGCCCCCCGCTAAATCCGCCAATACATTTGCCACGCTTTTTCTTTGTTTACCATTCATTTTCCGACGCACGGGCCCTACGCACCCCCCCCCCCCCCCCCCGGTTAATCCTCCACTGTATATTTCACGTGACTTCTTTCTTTTTTTTCCGTTCCTCTTCGCGAATGTTAATAATGTTAACAAGCGTCCATATTTGTTCTCACGGCGCATTAATTTCTAAAGCATTTCTTAAACTTATATTGGAATACTCACGCCTTAAGTTTTTCACTGATGTTCCAACAACATTAAAATTATATTTATGGGGGAGATTCTAACCTTTTAAATGCAGTTTTGTTGAATCCATGATGAACTATTTTTCTCGTGCAGTTTCTCATGCGTTGTTTGGTGCTCACAGCAATTGGCAGGCTGCCAACTCCGAAATAAATGGTATTACTACTATGACCACGGGCTAAAGCTAAAGCCCCAGGCCAAAAACAACCGATCGAATAAAGCGTCAGCATGTAGTCAAATATCTTCCCTACATACAGGTCACAAGGATTGTTTATCCGCAAAGGATGGGTTTACGAACGCCATACTTATAATAACAACACTTACGGTGAAATTTGACAAGGTGGGCCATAGAGTCAGTATACATTTTGTTAATACTTATCCCATGCCCCTATAGACGCATCGTCATGTAACAATTGCCATTTAAAAATAAAGGTGGAATTCAAAACAGGTCGTTTTAAACCCTTTCCCTCATATAGACGCTCACTCAATTACAGAGATTTTCCATTTTTTGACACAATATGTTCAAAGTCGTCTGCCGCAGAATTGTCGTATGAGGGTAGGGATTAAACCCTTTTCAGTCGCATCTGAAGAATACATCTCTAGAAAACTTTGTGAAAAAAGGAGAAATCGCTGATAATGAAAAATTTCTCGGGGGGGGGGGGGGGGGGGGGGTGTACTGTTTGGTGGTACAATAGAGTTGATGGGTGATAATTGGCGAAAATTGCTATACTGTACTGAAAAGATGTGTTTCTAAATTTGGGAAAGTTGTACATAAGTATAACACAAGTACAAATATAGAGCTGATTTTTATCTGCAAGAATGTACTATACGCCTATTATGAATTAAAACATGGAATAACAACGAATTGGGATTAACTGATGAACATGCATAGCACAAAATAGATAAATATCATTACATTTAAATAACATCGAAACACAATTTGGATATATAAAAGAAAAATAATGAACACATCTTAAAAGCATTTAGTCAAATGGCGCGAGTACTGGTTAAGTCTCCAGGAAGCAAACATCGAGCGAGATCTTACATAAGCTGAACGCTTATTTCGCAATCGATGTAAAATTAATTTAATTTAAACCAAAGACTTAAAACAGAAAATGTAAACTCTCTAAAAATGAAAGAAAATTATTGAATGATGTTGAACACGCTGTGGTAAAAGGATGAATTGCTCATTATCCCTTTCCTGCATAAAGACGCTTTCTGACGCCTCTGCATCACATGGCTTTATGAAAACATAGTGACAAAAGACGAAACTGCTCAAAACGAGACATTTCTCCTTTTGACACAATGTTTTACACTTTTAGTCAGAGGGTATCCATTCAATTATAGACATTTTCTATTTTTTGATAAAATACGTTCAAAGTCGTCTGCTGCAGAATTGTCGTATGAGGGAAAAGGTTAAAAGCAATGTCTCATCTTACCACTTTTTTCTTTTCAAAAAACGTATGCTGCGCATGCTGCAGAGGAGTCAGAACTTAAATATGTAAGTGGGCAAGGGTTAACATTTAATTGTCTTTCGTATGGTCCGAAAGGGAAACGAATCATTATCGTTGTATGTCGCAGAAGATGCTTTTCCACTTACAGGCGCAGACGATTTTTATGGTAAAAATCTCTATAAAACAACGTGTGATTATTGAATAAGGTTTGAAAACATTGTTGCAGCAGGAACTATCTATCACTATGATGAAATTTTACGTCTGTTAATTACGTCTGTTAATTATGTATGCTAATTACGTTTGTTAATTACGTCTGTTAATTACATCTGTTAATTATGTCTGTTAATTTTGTATGTTAATTACGTCTGTTAATACCGGTCTGTTAATTACGTCTGTTTATTACGTCTGTTAATTACGTATGTTAATTACGTCTGTTAAATACGTCTGTTTATTACGTTTGTTAATTATGTCTGTTAATTACGTTTGTTAATTACGTCTGTTAATTATGTCTGTTAATTATGTCTGTTAATTGCGTCTGTTAGTTACGTCTGTTAATAACGTATGTTAAATACGTCTGTTAATTGCGTCTGCTAATTACGTCTGTTAATTACGTCTGTTATTTACGTCTGTTAATAACGTATGTTAAATACGTCTGTTAATTGCATCTGTTAATTACGTATGTTAATAACGTATGTTAAATACGTCTGTTAATTGCGTCTGTTAATTACGTCTGTTAATTACCTATGTTTATTACGTCTGTTAATAACGTCTGTTAAATACGTCTGTTAATTACGTATGTTAATAACGTATGTTAAATACGTCTGTTAATTACGTCTGTTAATTACGTCTGTTTATTACGTATGTTAATAACTTATGTTAAATACACCTGTTAATTGCGTCTGTTAATTAGGTCTGTTAATAACGTTTGTTAAATACGTCTGTTAATTACGGCTGTTAATTACGTCTGTTAATTACGGATGGTAATTACGGCTGTTAATTACGGCTGTTAATTACGTCTGTTAATAACGTCTGTTAATAATGTCTGTTAATTTCGTCTGTTATTTACGTCTGTTAATTACGTTTAATAAAATGACGGCTGTAATTACGTCTGTTAATAACGTCTGTTAATAACGTCTGTTAATAGCTTCTGTTAATTACGGCTGTTAATTACGTCTGTTAATTACTAATTAGGAAAGGGTTACAGAAACCTCTGTAAAGCAATATCCATCATGATCCTAAGTGTGTATTTATTGCACACATAATATTAAGACATTTTCCTTTGCCCTTCAGGATCGGTTTTGTTTTTATTAATTTACAAGTACTTGTATAATATAACATTATAATATAAAATTAAAGCAAAATAGACAAATATTAGGACAGTAAGGCAATTATTTTCAAAGACAATTTAGTTTTCCTATACCACCCAAAACCTAGGTGTTTGCGTCTTGAGCCTGGCCAGTTTAATGCAATCGCGCACGATACAGGGTTATCGGGGAATGTATTTTGTATACTTTGACCGAAAACTAAACAGGATGGAAATGGACACTCATCTTCACCCTTTCTGACACACTCAACATCTGTAGCAGACGACTTTGAAAACACATTGTGAACAATTTCGATAAATTAAAGTAAAATTATTCAATGGAATTTTAAACATTCTGGTCAAAGACAAAATCTCTCATGTTGAGCAATTGCTCCTTTTGTCTCAAATGTTTCTTAAGATCGTTTGCTGCAGATGCATCCTATTGCGAATTTATGTGGGGAATGGTTAGTATTTTACAAATGGCCACCGGAAGCAACTCCTTATTGTTGTCGCCAAAACCGTTTACTCATAATTGAGCCGTCCAGCGAGAAAACCACCATTGTGGACTCTGCGTAAAGTATCGACCCGTATTAGTCTAAGCATGCCGCGCAGCCAAATCTGGTCAGACACTTTTCGCCTACTGTGTATTCTCTGTTTCAGGGTTTATAACTATATACCTCAATCCCCCCTTCGACGGATTACGTCGGCACGGATTAGTCTGCGCGGACAGCATGTGTTCATGTGACTACATGCATGAGCCTGTTTGCTTAATTTCAATCAAAATTTATGTTCTGTACTTTTTTTAAAAACTAACGACCATCGTATAAAACGATCATTGAAGCAGTTCTTTATTGTTGAAGTCCTTTTCGTTTCCATCATATGATATGTGTAGAGACGAGTGCTTGTAACGAGTACACACATTGATGCAGAAAGCTGCAAAAAGGGGGAAGCGCGGTGGAGCGAAACCGTATTAGGACAAAATGTACTTGAATCGCCTTTGTTGTGTTTTCTTTCCTTCGACTTTTTTTATTTTGCATTCGCTGAAAATACGAAATAAAGATTATTTATATAAATCATATAGTAGATTATGAATTAATCCCAAAGACGGAGAGAAACAAAAAGGTGATGTACTGGTTTTTTTTGTTTAAGTTTTCTTTTTTTTCTAATAAAAGGTGAAAATCTAGATCATCGTTTCATGTCATATACTGGGGGGATTTAATGTTTTTATAATAAAAAGGTTAAAATCAAGCGCATCGTTACGCCTTCTCATGGCTCAGTTATAAAAACTTCTTCCGAGGGGTTTTCAACAAGTTTTAAGACTTGTAGTTTACACTTAATCTCAATACCAATACTTCAAAAAATGCTATATAATCTTGAAAGCAATGTATCAACCCTTTCCCACACACACCAACTATTCAACAGACGACGATGGACGCATTATATGATAACATTTGAACTATCTATTTATATTAAAGTATATTGAATATGGTTGAAAAACATTGTGGCAAAAGAAGAAATTGATCGTATACTGCAGAGGCGTCAGAAAGCGTATGTATGTGGGAAAGGTAGTTAAATAGCCTATAACCTGTATAACGTATACACGGTAAATGAGCTTACATACCAGAAAACCCAACAATATCATATTTGCTTACAGTTAAGATTAGGTTGATTTAGGTATGCAGCCTTAGCAAAAATAGTATAGAAATGTTTTACGGAATTTCTGAAAAGCAATCTTTATTCTGGATAAGATATGAACCGTTGAACGAGATAGCCAACAGTATGGACTCTGCGCAGTCCGTGCAGGCTAATCTGGGCCGACATTTTCAGTATCAGGGGGTTTTAATCCACGAAGTTGTATACATAATTTAGAAATTAAAGATAGACATAAAGATCTTAAATGTTTGTTTTTTAAATATATGGAAAACGAGTAGCTTGAAAGCGGGTAGCTGAAAAACCTTTTTAGAAAATCCCTGCAATGAAAAATACGGAAATACGATTGTCGTGCATCGTCAACATTTTCCCTTGTTAACACTCTACAGGCTACATTTTGCGGACATTCATGAAAGTTTATCAGAACATTCATCTCCATCAAATCTTGGACAAGTTCGAAACTGGACCATTTCAGGTCAAAAACTAGGTCACTAGGTCAAATTGAAAGAAAATCTTGTTAACACTCTAGAGGCCTTATTTTCAACTTGAGCATGTCGAAACTTTATAAGAATGTTTGTCTTGATTATATACTTTAGAAGCCACATTATTTGCTAAGGCAGCTTGAAATTTGGTCAAAATGTTTATCTATATTAAATCTTAGTCAAGTTTGAATATGGGTCAAGCCTGGTCAAAATCTAGGTCACTAAGCCAAATTGAATGGAAATCTTGTTAACACTCTAGAGGCCTTATTTTCAACTTGAGCATGTCTAAACTTTATAAGAATGTTTGTCTTAATGATATATAGGTCAAGTTTGAACACGGTTTATGATGGGTCAAAAAGTAGGTCACTAGGTTAAATTGAAGGAAAAGCTTGTTAACAATCTAGAGGCCGCAATTTTTGCTTCAGCAATTCGAAATTTTGTCAGAATGTTTGTATGAATGATATCCAGGTCAAGTTTGAATATGGGTCACATTTAATCAGAAACTAGGTCAATAGACCAAATTGAAGGAAAATCTTGATAACTCTGTAGAAGCATCTTGTTTGGCTACAGCTACATGAAATTTTGTTCAGAATTCTATCTCACTAGGCCAAATTGAAGGAAAATCTTGTTAACATTCTGGATACTGCATTTTTAGCTTGAGCATGTTGAAACTTTATCAGAATGTTTTTCTTGATGATATCTAGGTCAAATTCTAACATGGTCATGTTGGGTCAACGAGTAGGTCACTAGGTCAAATTTGAAGGAAAATCTTGTTAACACTCTAGAGCCAACATACCCTGAATTTCAGTACGTTCAGTACTTTGATTTTATATGACGAAATCACACGATGCAGCCAATGTTCGGTTCTGCTATCAAAATGGTTACTACATGTATAAAATCGGACCACTCGGTACTTACTGCTTCTTTATATCGAGTGTCTGTATGGGTTAACTCCCCTGTTTATAGCTTAGGATATTTTAGTATCTGCGACGACCTCTATTAGGCAGTCATCTGATCTATAGTTCATAATACGTGAACACCAAATCAATTCCTTCTTTGTTTGCATATCAATCGACCAGCTTCAGCCCTCAATTGTCACACTTTCTAAGAATTTCGCATGTAAAACACCACATATCATTGAAAAGAGTTACCTCTAAGCTTTAAATCAATCTACTTTAAGACAAGAGTTGTCGGAGGACAATATAGCTCGCCTATCAGGGCCATCGTATATCAGGGCCTACTTCAGAACAGTTAAAGTATTAGGTAAAGTCGCACAGTATCACCTATTGCAAGATAATACACCTTTTCAATACTTTTGACAAAAATTCTAAGTTCAACTAGAATAGAGTGCTCCCCGGAGCACGTGTGTCACCTGCCGGCGCCTTGTCAGGAAATTTTAATTTTTGATAGAAAAGGGGCAATAACTCTGATATAAAAAATATTTGGATTATCCCCCTTTTGTGAACCCATCACAAAAATTGATATAAACATTTGTCAGAAGTTTCAATTCAATCCTTTGAGCAGAAAAAAAGTAATTTGAATATTTGACAGAAAAGGGGCAATAACTCTGATATAAAAATATTTGGATTATCCCCCTTTTGTGAACCCATCATACACATTGATATAAACATTTGTCAGAAGTTTCAATCCAATCCTTTGAGTAGATTAAATTTTTGACAGAAAAGGGCCAATAACTCTGATATAAAAATATTTGGATTATCCCCCTTTTTGTGAACCCATCATACACAATGATATAAACATTTGTCAGAAGTTTCAATCCAATCTTTTGAGTAGAAAAAAAGTTATTTGAAAATTTAAATTTTTGACAGAAAAGGGGCAATAACTCTGATATAAAATTATTTGGATTATCGCCCTTTTGTGAACCAATCACACACATTGATAAAAACATTTGTCAGAAGTTTCAATCTAATCCTTTGAGTAGAACAAAAGTTATTTGAAAATTTAAATTTTTGACAGAAAAGGGGCAATAACTCTGATATAAAATTATTTGGATTATCGCCCTTTTGTGAACCAATCACACACATTGATAAAAACATTTGTCAGAAGTTTCAATCTAATCCTTTGAGTAGAACAAAAGTTATTTGAAAACGTGACGAAAAAAGTGTGACGGACAGACAGACAGACAGACGCCGGATAAAAAAAAAAATAGACAGACAGACGTCGAATAAAAAAAAAAGTAACATTTGTCAGAAGTTTCAATCCAATCCTTCGGGTAGAAAAAAAGTTATTTGAAAATTTAATTTTTTGACAGAAAAGGGGCAATAACTCTGATATAAAATTATTTGGATTATCCCCCTTTTGTGAACCAATCACACACATTGATATAAACATTTGTCAGAAGTTTCAATCTAATCCTTTGAGTAGAAAAAAAGTTATTTGAAAACGTGACGAAAAAGTTAGATTTTTTGACAGAAAAGGGGCAATAACTCTGATATAACTTGACCTTGACCCAGGGTCAGGACGGGTGTAGTGGGGTGCGTAGATGGACCAATAGTTCCTAAATGTATAAACTAAATATGAAAGCAATCAATGTCATAATAGTGAATGCAGAGTGATATGTTAAACGTTAAACGCAAACCTTAAACCTTGTAACTGAACCAAGTAGAAATGACCTTGACCTTGACCCAGGTGCAGGACGGGTGTAGTGGTGTGCGCAGATGGATGACCAATAGTTCCTAAATGTATAAACTAAATATGAAAGCAATCAATGTCATAATAGTGACTGCAGAGTGATATGTTAAACGTTAAACGCAAACCTTAAACCTTGTAACTGAACCAAGTAGAAATGACCTTGACCTTGACCCAGGGTCAGAACGGGTGTAGTGGTGTGCGTAGATGGATGACCAATAGTTCCTAAATGTATAAACTAAATATGAAAGCAATCAATGTCATAATAGTGAATGCAGAGTGATATGTTAAACGTTAAACGCAAACCTTAAACCTTGTAACTGAACCAAGTAGAAATGATCTTGACCTTCACCCAGGGTCAGGACGGGTGTAGTGGTGTGCGTAGATGGATGACAAATGGTTCCTAAAGGTATAAACCCTTAAAACCCAAATTAAAACCTTAAACACAAACCTTAAACCTAGGTGTCTACGCCACCGCCGACGGTGCCGACGGTGCCGACGGTGCCGACGGTGCCGACGGTGCCGACGCCGGGGGTAACACATAAGCTCTCCTGTACTTCGTACTGGCGAGCTAAAAATGAGGGGTCATGCATTATGCTAGAACTATTTCGCCAGGCGAAAATGGTTACCGTCATTTTGGACCAAATAGGGCCCGGACAAAACCGGTGTTTCACCTTCTCTACTTTCACTTTCAAACAAGGTAAAAATACTAACAATAATCAAAGCAATCATTTCCAGTGCATCCAATACACATTTACAATAAATTTAGCCTTACTCAAGTCATATATTCCATTCATTCTGGTGATGATATACACTTATTTCTACGCAAACAAGAGTATTTTAAGGGACTTTTTGGCTTAATTTGACCGATATCAGCAGCAGACAAGTAAATTTCTGGTTTTAATGATGATTTTGAAGATAGTGAAATAAGGATTGAATTCTGTATTAATTATATTACTGCTCTTGAAATTATTTTTTGAAAACTAATAAAAATACATTCTTTTATGTCCGAGGAGGAACAGATAAGACATAGCTTTATAAAGGTCAGCTCGTGCCGATTCTTCTGTCCCGGTATATTGTTATCGTGACCAAAGTCAATTTTAACCCTTTCCAACATACAGCAAATCTGCAGCTGACGACTTTAAAATGATCTAGAAAACATTGAAAATATTGTATAAATGAAAATATGAATATTGAACATGAGTTGAAAACATTGTGGCAAAAACACACTCTTTTGGAGCAATATCTACTTTTGCAACAATGCTCTAGATGTGGGCAGTAAGGGACTACATTTGGGAAAGGATTAAAGTATGTCCTCTTTTGTGTTCAGTTGATTTTGAAACGATAACAGCAAACACAATTCTATTCTTTTCAAAACTTCAAAAAGCAACCGATTGTAAACAACTATAAAAGTCAAAGACATATATCTCGTAATTGTTTTCCTTAATAAATGTTTATTTTTGTAAATTATTTGAAAGAAAAGATATGTTTTCGTAATGATGCGTAATGATGCGTAATGATGCGTAATGATGCGTAATGATGCGTAATGATGCTTACGATTGAATTTTGATTGATGGTGTTTTAAGCCACTTGTATCAGTATTTCAGCGTTTCCTGAGTAAATTACAAATACGACATTTCACATAACCACACTGAAACAGTGGTAATGCTATCCCTCTAAGAGCCCAGGGAGGTGGGGGTGAGGGGAATCCATTGTTACCAGTTTTCAGTCTAAGATATGGCCCTAACGGAGTTCAAACCTTGTTCTGCCGGTCTATAAGCGGACGCTCGAATCGCTCACCAGGAGACAGTATAATGTTGCATCTAGACACCATACATTGATGTGGCATAGCTTAACCTTTTCCAATATACAACACATATGCAGCAGACTAATTTGAAAACATAGTGACAACAACCTGAACAATCTCCATAAATGATAGCTTAATTGTGTTATAAAGTTGAAAACGTTTTGGCCAAAGGAGAAATTGCTCATCATGAGCAATTTCACCTTTAGCCTCAATGTTTAAAAAAGTCGTCTGCCTTCTATTGCGTCAAAATGCGTCTGCATGTGGGAAAGGGTTAAAACAATTGTCTCTTGAATACTATGTACAATGGAGTAGCGATAACTCTTTCTGCGCCGAATTATTAAAAGAAGACTCAATGCTTCTACGTTCAAAATCGGGCGTCTCCATTTCTCTTGTAATAAGAGTTGTTGGAATATTGTTATACCTAAACGACAAACACTGCTGATTTCAGGTAAGACAGCTCGTTACGAGCTGACTCAACTTAATCTGCATTGTTTGCAAAAACCTCAATGTTGCCATTGGCGCTGAAAGAGTCAACTCAAACATGTGGGAAGATCGAATTTATCGTTTACCTCGAATCACTTCCAGGAATGGATCTCGGGGTTTTGCAAACAGCGTAGCAGCAGCACTTATTTCTCATACGAGCAATCAGAACTTCTTGTGCGCTGTTTTCTTGATATGATTATATCATTGGCGTGTTTTTTCATATTAAACACTTAGTACAAATGACTTACGGAATACATATGAGCCGTCCCGCGAGAAAACCAATAGTATCACATTTGCATTATGTATCGACCCAGATCTGCCCGCGCAGTCCGTACCGACATATTCCGTCTCAGGGGGATAGAGGTATAGAGTAATGATTCCTGAAACAGAACAGAAAATCCAAAGGAGGCGAAAATGATCCGGGTCGATACTTCGCAGAGTCCACACTGTTAATTTTCTCGCGGGACGGCTCATATATACATTTAACATGCGATAACTCGAAGACATCGTTAACTCGAAGTAATAAGAGTTCGAGTAATGACGAGTCCACCATTTTAATTCGTTTCTGTAAACATTCTGCTGACCAATATAAAACTTACCAATTCTATTACATCGATTCTTCACTTCATTACAACACTTCGTGTCGCCTTGACCGTTCAGGGTCCACGGTCTTATATCGGTACTATGTAACTGACCGTAGGTCAAACACGCTTGCTGATCTCTTTTTTGTATAAATAGCAGAAGCAGAGCTGCAAATATCACTTCAGACCTTGCAAGTAAACAGGTAACTTTAATAGTTTTTGACATGTTTTGAAGTTTATTTTTTTAAAGATGACATTATTTCATTATTATAAAGGTCTGTTTTTCGAGAAAGAGTACTTTTAATAGTATCTTTTGCCTGCATTAATACTGAGTTAACTCTGAACTGACCGCGCATATGTAAATAAAATAAAGTCAAAATAATGTATCTATTTTTTCCCATCGTCGTTACGGGCATCTTTCACCTTTTATTTCTTAATTAATCAATTGTTCATTGTTTATACACAGGACTAGATAAAAGGGGATATACCGAAGTAAACAATTACTCATTTTGCCAAAATGTTTCAACTCTTTTCAGCAATGATACTTTCATTGATACAAAGATTTCCCTGGATGTCGTCTGCGGCAGGTTTTCTGTATTTGGCCACATAATAAGCAATAATTTGCAACGCCTAACAACATGACTTTCAAACCTTTCTTTTGAAAACAGCATAGCAGCAATGCAGATTGCTCGTATGAGCTGCTGCTGTGCTGTCCTCGGAACACGATCTAATCACCGACTTGCTTTTCATAATACATATTTAAGTATACATTACTTACATGTACGAAGGTGACAATACAGAATTACACTTCCTTAATATACTTCGAGCCATAGCAGTTATCGCATTAGAATAATGTACGTAATAAGCTATGTCCATGTCTATATCTATACCATAATTCACCCTAAGACCTAACTTTGATTGGCAGCTGGCCTAATAGCGATTGACCAATCAGAAACAAGCTGGTGCATTGCAACTGCATCCGACATTTTGTTAGAAAACCCTCGAGCTTGTTTTAGAATGACAGAAATTTAAAAAAATAATTTTGTTGAAGTTTTATTGTAAGATAAGTATTCCAACTTAATGAGATGGGGAAAAGATCTTAGCATTAACTTATGGGTACCCTTTCAACTTCGAGTTACAGCGAATGCACTATATTTCTCGTGTTAATATTCATGTTTACGATGACTTTTTTGTTCCAGTCATTAACCATGAGAGTCTTATTGTGTATCCTCGTACTCTTACCCATCATGTGGTGTGCAAGCATTGACCAGAGATTTATCCTAGACTCTTTTGGATTAGACAGTGAGTAAAATTAAGAGTTATCATACTTAAACAAGATTTCTTTCTCTTTTCTCTCAATGACCATATATGTCCAAAGAGACATAGTACAACATTGACCGGAGGTTTATCCTAGACTCTTTTGGATTAGATTGTAAGTAAACTTAAGAGTTATCCTACTTAAACAAGATTCCTTTCTCTGTGCTCTTAACGACCATGAATGTCCAAAGAGACATGGTACAACATTGGCCTGAGGTTTATCCTAGACTATTTTGAATTAGATTGTAAGTAAAATTAATAGTTATCATACTTAAACAAGATTTCTTTCCCTGTTCTCTCAATGACCATATATGTCCAAAGAGCCATGGTACAATATTGACCGGAGGTTTGTCCTAGACTCTTTTGGATTAGACTGTGAGTAAAGTAAAGTTAAGAGCTATCATACTTAAACAAGATTCCCTTCTCTGTCCTCTCAATGACCATATATGTCCAAAGAGCCATGGTACAATATTGACCAGAGGTTTATCCTTGACTCCTTTGAATTAGACTGTGAGTACAATTAAGAGCTATCATACTTAAACAAGATTCCTTTCTCTGTTCTCTCAATGACATATATGTCCAAAGAGACATGGTACAACATTGACCAGAGATTAATCCTAGACTCTTTCGGATTAGACTGTAAGTAAATAAAAGTGAACCGGGTTTAACGCTGTTTTAATAACTAAGATCATATCGTGGCGGACAGGATAGATGATATTGGTCCCGCACCTTATATTTATATCGAGATAAAAAATAATAAAATGTATCCCTAATACATGCTGGAACGCAAGAGATACATTGACTCCACTCGTTCAGATCAATTTAAGCTGGCTCTAACAGATCCAGCAATGGTCAGACTATGGCTGTCATTTTTATTAAGCGTCATCCAGTCACAGGGGAAGGTTTATGAACAAAAACTACTTCTACATCATTGTTTTACAAACCGGCGTTTACAGCGATGTTTTGATAGAGTGCTTGTCCTGTTCACGAAGTAAAGCAACGCACAACACGGTAATTGCTTGTACCGCGCCTTAACTCCGAAAAGGATCCGGATTCGTTAACTACAGATATATCGACCTGACAAACATATAGCGTAAATATTCTAATAGTTCGATACAAGTGTTTTATTAATACAATCGTTTAAACTTTATAAACGAAAATGTCCATCTTTTTTCAGTGAACAGTTTAGTACAAAAGTTAGGGGAAGCTCTTGGATCCGATACGTCTGAGGCAGCATGTGAAGCCGCATGCCCAACCCTACTTGCAACAATTCCTGGTGGATCTTTGGCCTCTTCACTCTGTCACCCAGCTTGCCAAGAGTAAGTTTTTAGAAGTTTGCCGTATTTCTGGTGTTATGCCTCAAACTTGCATATTTCTTTGTCGTGCTATGATTTGAACACGTGTTAAATAAAAAAAAACACTATTAATTCTTCTCCGAAACATGTGTACTCCCATAGTTATGTCCCTTTATAAAGAGTTGGTACCACACGTAAGCAGTCTCGCCTTGAAACACATAAACTCATGAGAGAAATGCCCATCTGATATATTTCTATAGATTAGCGGTGCTCCGTGAAACCAACCTTAGCGTAGTAATTACGCGTGTATACAGAACTCTGCGATGGCAGCGTAAGCATAGAAGTTTCTAGAACCCCTCATTGACGTATTGACATTAACAGTTCAGATTCAGATCAAGCTGCGTAGATGCACATGTTGGTCTGGTTTTGTTTTTCGCAAAGCTTAAATATAAGTATGCAATATGAACCAAAAACGAGTTGTAAATAACTCATTTATATTTTAGATTTGTTGTAATACTATGTTATTTTCACCGATCCCCGGTAGCTCAGTAGGTAGCGACGCGGGTTGTCAATCATGTGGTTGTGAGTTCAAACACCACCTCGGCCAACAAACTGTCCAACGTTTTACAAAAGTAATCGCCTTCCACCAATGGTTATGTGGAATAGTAGCCAGTGGCTTAGGAAAGAAGTTGTGTTGAGTACTGGTGTCAGAAAGCCGGAAAAATACATCGGTAGGTGAACTGGTCTCAGTGATATGACTGAACAATTGTTGAAAACGGCGTAAAACAGAATCAAATAAGCACATCTGTTATTTGCAATACATGTTGCTTATCTAGATTTTTTTTTTTTTTTACACAGGCTCCAAAAGGCTATCCAGGGTTAGAGATCCATTGATTTAAATGTTATAATTATATGTTAAGTTTAAAATAAACCATTACAAACAAATGCAAAATTGCTGTTCATATATTCTACAAGAGAAGGTTGATGCAAGGCATCAAATGTCAACGGAAATTCAGACTGCATTATTGCAAAGCACTTTAAAGTTACTGAAGTTAGAGAAACAATAAACAGCTGCAGCACATATTAGAACACAAGGGTGGTGTCAAGTTCAAGTTAATCATAACTACATTATAGTCTTTGAAATGACTAGAGAGAATGAGAGTACACACACATATACATATGTAATCATAATCACTGGTCCCACTGTGTTTGAATTGAATCATTCTCTTATTGTCCTCGACATGGAACCTTAAAAAAGATTGGATCCATCATAACTTCTTGTAACCATGACAACCGAAGGATGGACAACAAACATATTCTCACCAGAAACAACCTGCCCCTTTTCACAAAATTATTTCATAGAAATGCCCTTTGTGTTTCCAGATCGATTTCGGCCGTATTGATCTTAGTAACTAATTGGGTGGACTTTAATACAAGTTCACATTAAGGCTTCTATAGTGACACCTCCTTATATACATAAACGTCTTGGTGGTGTTATGGTTTGGTTCAATCCCCACCTCGGTCATACCAAAACAAATGGTAGTAATAGACGCTCAGGATCGAGGGATAAGAAGCGTAAACGACTGACTTGCAGGTTTTAGGAAAAATAAACCAGTTGTACTGTTAACTTGCTTACGCAGGAAACGCCCCGATATGACTGTAGAATTTTTGAAAGAAGCGTTAAAAACTATACATAGAAAGAAAATGATTAAATTGCCGTCAATGCCTCAAACCATATAGATTCGCTCTTCATGACCTTGACCTGTTCCTAATTTTAGTGCAAAGATTTTTAGGATGAGTATGAATTATCATTAGGATAATGTCCGCGCCAAGATGTTTTCATAGTCGTATGTCGCAGGTAAGTTGTATGTGAGAAAGGGTATAAGTAGCGCTTGAGAGGGCCATTAGTTGTTTTTCAATGGTTCTTCAATCTTTGGGGAACTCTATTTTGAACCAATACAATGTGGGAACAATTTAAATACTTTATATTAAAGATGTTAATGGACGCAATACAGTATACATATTGAAACCAAATAATTAGCTTTAATATAAACTATCGATTAATAAATTCATTTTTTATGTACCAGCACATTATTACATTTCCAAATGTGTTAGTTGGGAGTGGTTCACAGGCCAATCATAAATTATATTGTATGAATAAATCAAGGTTTTTTTTATTTAGAATATAGAAATTGGCATTTTGTTTTCTTGATTCTGTCTTTCGGAAACGCAAAACCCTGATACAGATTCTGTCTTTCGGAAACGCAAACCCCTGATACAGATTCTGTCTTTCGGAAACGCAAACCCCTGATACAGATTCTGTCTTTTGGAAACGCAAACCCCTGATACAGATTCTGTCTTTCGGAAACGCAAACCCCTGATACAGATTCTGTCTTTCGGAAACGCAAACCCCTGATACAGATTCTGTCTTTCGGAAACGCAAACCCCTGATACAGATTCTGTCTTTCGGAAACGCAAACCCCTGATACAGATTCTGTATTAAAAGTTATACAAACCCCTGATACAGATTCTGTATTAAAAGTTATACAAACCCCTGATACAGATTCTGTATTAAAAGTTATACAAACCCCTGATACAGATTCTGTATTAAAAGTTATACAAACCCCTGATACAGATTCTGTATTAAAAGTTATACAAACCCCTGATACAGATTCTGTATTAAAAGTTATACAAGTTATAAAGTTTTACAAGGTATATAATAAAAGGAAGGTTATGTTGCAGAAACGATAAAAGTTTTAAGTATTGTAAACTCGGGGCGTAGTCAATGTGACATATCTCTCACCTTCGGTCTAGCCAGATATTAATTATCCATGCCTGCATCGCTGAATAATGACGAACAGCCAACGGAAGCAATTCTTACACATTTCCCCCATACAAACGCAATTTGACGCATTAGCAGCAGACGGCTATTTGTTACATAAAGAGTAATTTCGGCTGTTGCCGCAATGTTTTCAACTCTGTTCATTCATTACACTTCCTTTTAGAGAGATTTTTGATATTTCTAACCAGAGGTTTCCAAAGTCGTCCTCTGCAGAAAACTGTTCTTTTTTAATATTTGGTCTTCTATTAAAGAAACGACATTAAAAAGAGAGAAAGAGAGAGAGAGAGACAGACAGAGACAGAGAGAGAGACAGACATATATATATATATATAGAGAGAGAGAGAGAGAGGGACAGAGAGAGATAGAGATAGAGAGGTAGAAAGAAAGAGAGAGAGAGAGAGAGAGAGAGAGAGAGAGAGAGAGAGAGAGAGAGAGAGAGAGAGAGAGAGAGAGAGAGAGAGAGAGAGAGAGAGAGAGAGAGAGAGATAATTTAGTCAGAATTAGTATTTAAACATTGTTATCGATAAAATGGACCTCTGTGTACTAATCCAAATGTAGCGATCTAAGACATCTTCTATCTCACTTCCTATGCAAATAATGGTTATACAAATTGCTGTTATACAAATTCATATAAATATAATCTATTTCAAAGTGCCTAAAGCTTAATTTGTCTTCAGCTATTGTGGAGGAAACTTCTTCTATGCTCCTTTCAGTTTTATTTTATACATACATTATAACGTAGCAATACAGTTATATAAACGATATTAGTCTTAGATTATTGTTTTGTGCATTATTTTATCTGAATAACAGTGCCAACATCGAATGACTAAAACGTCGAATTCATAAATTCGACGTTTTCACTTCTGTTTTGTTCAAACAATACAACATTTTAATTATGGTATAACATATAAAAATATTTTTATACAATATTATATTATTATATATAGGCTATATATTTTACTTTTCGACGTTTTCACTCCCGTTTTGTTCTATTTTATTAATTCGACGTTTAAGTAATTCGACGTTTTCACCATCACCCAATGTATTTAAACATGACCACTTAGCATACCACATTTACCTTCAGAGGTTACTAAACTACCTTGATACAACTTCCTGTATTTGTCTAAGGATTAAAAAGATGTTCGGATGAAAATACTGGACAACTTTCTTCAACATGCTATGCCAGCCTTCTAAATTGTTCGTCGTCCATAGACCTTGGGTGTTGAAGTGATTCCAAATATGTTTGTCACCCACAACCTAGTAAGGAGCACAGCCAAGAAACGTGTTTTGCACGTTTTGAGGTTTAACCTTAACAAGGGGAAATTTCCTATATTCAGTATGGACAAAAATTGCATGCAAATTTACAACGGCCTGGCTCGAGATATGCCAGTTAAATTACATAGAACGAAGCAGAGAACCATGACCGACATTTATCCACATCCGGGCGACTCCACATCTGTCTAAATCTATCTGGTTTCCAACAATACGACAATAACTGTTTTGTTTACAGTAAAAGCTGACAACCAGAACCTATCGGCTGCGAGTTTCTTTGCTTTAGGTAAAACAAATTATCTCTCTCGTTTTCCCTCGAATAACATAAATTAACACAGACAATTTCATTATGGCGTTCTTGTAGTTAAAGATATAGAATAGAGTTGTATTTTAAATCTGGGAATCAGGGATGTTTGCATTCATTGACGGATGTTCGTGGCGATGGGATTTTTGTTTCACTGCCTGATTTAAGAGCATCGTGGTAAATTTGTTTCACCCTCAATGCTACGAAGACCTGCTTAAGTCGTCAGTCCTTCTGACAAAGACTCCTTCGTACTGCAAAGATCAATGTAATATTTGGGTGAACATATACCCTGTGACCCAAATCAGAGACATGTATTTATGTCTCTACCCAAATACACCAAAAAAGAGTTGAATGACAGGGACTGCTCCTGTATGATCTCAGAAATAATTATGACCATATGCATAAATATCACTAAAATAGCACTTACGAAAGTAAATCTATTTTTAGAAGTGTTCTTGGAAGCTATATCTCAGTTTTTACGTTTCTGCTGCATGACATCCACTTAATTTTTAAGTGGTTAAACACATTTGCAATATGTAAAGAATATTTAAGAAGTATGACTAATCAGTTAAAATAACAGCTTTTCAGACTAAAAGAACCCAAAATGAAACGTCCACAGTGAATTCAAGAGACATATATAGTTTCCAAAAAAGGAAGTTTGAACAATTATTCCAAAAGACTTGAGTTGAGACATATCCATGGCCGAGACGGATTTATATGGGTATGACTTGTGCTGTGTGCTCTGAACACAATTTTAAGAAATGTTTTTGCGAGTGATAAAGGATTTGACAATCAAATATGAATCTTAACAAGGCACATTGCATGTCAGGATCACTGCGATGCTTTAAAAGAATCCAACTGCAGCTAACCATCATCCAAGTAAGTATTAAAACATCTTCCAAAACTGTTGAATCTTAAGAATTGGAAAATGCACGATTGATTTTAATTTGAGAGCATTGTGATAAGAAGTATAATTGCACATTTTCAACAAATTGACCTTTTATCACAATGCTTTCAAAGATTATATGCTGTTAGATCAAATGTCATCTTCATAAGATAAACACAAATGTAAGCTTCATACCTTCTGGTGTATTAACTTTAACAGGAAGAAATTTGTTATAGAGATATATTCTTCTGTATCATCAGTAATTATAATAAACATTTGTCAATTAACATGTGGATTTAGCGTTGATTGTCAACAATATCTGTATAACTCCCTCAATAGCTCCTTTTTCCGAAATTAAGTCGGGAGTTGGCCCCTTTTCAAAAAATTAAAGAAGCATCTCTGCCCAAATATACCCAAATTAAAAATTGCGGCCGGTAAATAGAAATACCAAAATACACCGGAATCCTCAAATTCTACCAAATTCTAAAAAAAATCCCTAAAATATCTACTGAATCAGAATTCAGTGAAGATTGGGATTTTCCGCACAGAGGCGCGTGAACTGGTTGTATCTCCAGGACATAGACCGTGATTAATAAGAGTACAGCTTGTTTCGCAGTTGATGTTAAAAAGATAAGTTTAATGGATTTGTTTTAAAGGAATAATCCAGAGAAGACTTCACAGATGTACAGACTGATCTAAATCAAAACTGGAAAACTAATATACATGTACATTGTTTTCAATCCTGGTTTTTGTTTTAAATATTAGGCTATTTAAAAGGAAAAAGTAGAAAAAGGTACATGTATAGTGTTTGTAATCCCATTCTTTAATTTATCATTTTATTTTATTTAAAGACACTTTTATTTGCAGTTATTGTCTTATGTCATGTATTAAAACAGCAATCAATGATATTCTGCATCAAGTTTTATTTTAAAACAGAATGGACAAAGAACATCCAATACAATCATGGAATAACAGTTATTATGGTGAATACTGGAGAGGACATTCATATGGGCAGTTAGTGATATACCCTTTGGTCATTAGTACCTGTATATTCAATGAAAATTGCAGGCATCTTTGACCGTGGGGTAATATTCTTTCATGCATACACATCAAAACGGTAAATAGATTGAGCGCAAACCGTACACTCATAGAATCACAGCTGTTATGTCAAGTCAAGTCAAAAGTTTTTATTGACGAAAAACATTACAAATGTTTTATATTCCTTACATGCGGACAACACTATATATATTATATAACATGAATAAAATATAATAAATTGTATAATAATAAACAATATAGATAGGAATGTTATACAGAATTGTCATTTTCGTTCTGGCGATAAATGAAAGCCTTGTATGTACATTTAGCCAACTTGCTCATAACTATTGTAGATTGACATTTAAGCAGCTGTACACACTTTTGCCTAGTTGGCCATTTACAATAGTATTTAGGCATAGTATTAGTTCTTAATTCTCGATAATAGGGACAACTAGAATAAAGTGATATTCATTTTCCAAAACATTCATTGTGCATTTTTTACTGATTTTACTTGTACGTGGTGTGTTGCTATGTCGACCGGTTTCGATCTCTAAAGAATGGCTTGAACATCTCAGTTTACCTGAGAATGCCTGTCTATATCTGAAGTTCGATACATGTACTGTATATGTTTCCAATGCAATATCATTTTTTATTAGTGAAAATGTATCAAGTTTGCTAGACGTTTCGATGTCATTGAGATAATGCTGTAGATATTGATCATATATTCGTTGTGTTATAGCGGCGATATGACCATCATTTACAGCAGTACTGTTCCATAAAAATTGAAATCCTAAGTCACATAACAATTGTTTCACATTAACAGACCATGTATTACAATTGTTTGAGCCAATGTTATTATAATTATACATGAGTTTATACATCAGGGAATCCGGAGTTTTGCCAAGCTTATACCAATATTTGATAATTCTATTTTTTCTAGTAGCAAAAAGAGGGAATCGCCCAAGTTCACCATAGATACAAGCATTCGTTACATTGCGATTTAAGCCCATACTATTCTTCATGAATTTCAAGTGAACCTTTTCTACGTCCGGAGATTTGTGAAATCCGTATACCTCTGATCCGTAGCTCAAAATGGGATTAACCATGCTATCAATTAACGTTATTGTATACCTGATATCGAAATTAACCTTATCAAAAAGTAAGTATAAGGAAAACATCGCTTTTCCTGCTTGGTCAGACAATGTTCTCTGGGTTTGATAAAAACTACCATTACTAGAGAGGTTTACTCCCAAATAGGAAAATCTAGTTACATTCTTTAAAATTTCATTATTATAATAAAGACTACCATTTTCCGGATGCTGTCCCTGTTTAAAAACCATTACAACCGTTTTATCGATATTAACTGTAATGCCCCATTTAACACAATAGTTATTCAGTTGGTTCAATAAACTCTGTAATCCATCACTGGTATAAGCTAGCAATACTGTATCGTCTGCAAATAACAGGATAAATATTTTAAGTTCATCTATGGTAAATGAATCATTTTCTTGTACTACAAGATTCTCGTACATGTCATTTATAAATAAAATGAACACAAATGGCGACAACGGCTCGCCTTGTTTGACGCCCGGATAAAATTCAGAATAACTTACGTTAGAACGAACACATGACTGTACTCGTTCATACATTGCTCGTAGCATTTTAACTATCTTGCTCGAGGCACCCTGATTAAGTAGTTTTGCCAAATACCGTTTCTATACACAAGGTCGAAAGCCTTCTTAAAATCAACAAAAGTGCAATATAACTTTTTCTTCTCGTGCTTTATAACTTTGTTAACAATCGAGCTAAGAATAAAAATGCAGTCTGTAGTACTGCGCTTCTTTCGAAAACCAAATTGACACTCGTTAAGCACATTGTGACTTTCGGCCCATTTGCGCAATCGGTTATCTAACATAATAGAACATATCTTAGATAAAATACTAGTTAAAGTTATCCCTCTATAATTGTTTACATCAGATAAATTAGCTTTTTTGGGGATCTGGAACGATTATCCCTTTAGTCCAGCTTTCTGAGTATAAACTGTTATTGTACATGTAATTGAACAATTTTCACAAGTTATGACTTAATATCGATTTACATTCCAAACACATTTCTGGCAATAAATTGTCGACATGTTATGGTGATAATTGGAGAGGAAGTTCATATAGGCAGTTATTGATATACCGTTTGGTCATTGGTGCCTGTCAAAACAATGAAAATTGCATGCATCTTTGACTGTAGGCTAATATAACTTCCTGCACAACATCAAACAAGGGAATATATTGAGAGAAACTAATACAATGATGGAATTACAGCTGTTATGACGATGACAGAAGAGGAAATTCGGCGGATTACATATAATACCAACGGCGAGGTGAATAACTAAGTGATAATGTCAATTGGAAGGAAACAATTGTAAACACTCTGGATGCCTTATTTTAAACTTAAGCATGTTGAAATGATTTCAGAATAACTGTTTTGATAATATCTAGGCTAAGTTTAAATATATCCGGTCATAAATTAAGTCACTTGGCCAAATTGAAGGAATATCTTGTTAACACACTAGAGACTGCATTATTTGCTCCAGCGGCTTGAAAAACTGTCAGAATGTTTGTCTTTATTTTATCTATGCTAAGGTTGAAACTTGGGTCATGTGAAGTCAAAAACTAGGTCACAAGTTTTAATTGAAGGAACATCTTATTAACACTCTGGAAGCTGTATTTGTATCTTTTAATAGCATATTGAAACTTTGTCAATAATTGTTATCTTGGAGAATTCTAGGCCGAGTTCAAATATAGGTCATGTTGGGTCATAAACTAGGTCATTTTACCAAATTGAAGCAAAATCCTGTTAGTCTAGAAACCACACCTTTCCATCAGCAGCTTGAAGCTTCTTCAGAATGTTTGTCTCAACAATATCTAGGCATGTAAAATAAAGGTCATGGTGGGTCAAAAAACTAGGTCACTAGACCAAATTGAAGGAACATTTTATAACACTAAGAAATTTTAAATGTTGCATTTTTAATTTTAGCATGGGTAGGGTACAAAAACGGTCTCAGTTCCGATAGCTTGTAACAGATTCCTTAATCATGGTATTCACATACCTACAGCTTAGACCCATTATAGACGCTGTGCTCGTGGTGAGGCTTTCCTTTTTCATGTTACTCATTTACATAGTCTGTGAAGGTTTCAACGGCTGCTGGAAGGTCATTGAGTGCTTCGGACCACATATCTTCAGCTGTGTTGATTGGTACAAGTGGTACAACTGCTGCTCGTCTGGTTAGGCGGTGAACGTCTTCATTAGTTCTGTATTCGTCTGTCAAATCAGTAGATTGTTCCTTCCTCCAGATACACTGTGCGTAGTGGAAGAAGCAAGCTTTCGCGTCCGTTGTCTGGAAGACTCGTCTAGCAGTTTTTTCTTGGCTGGCCTGGCGTTGCAGAGGCGCTGCGTGGCGAACACGAGCATTCTGCTGTTTTCATTCTCGTCTATAAGCAGAAACTGCTCATCAGCTGATATCTCTGTCCACTCCCCTTCCAGACGTATATCCTGTCTTTTTCTCTGAAGCACTGGTCTGTCTTTGCTTTTTTCGCGATAAAGTTGAGACTTACATCCTTACAGACTCTTGGCCATCAATAACCAGACTCATTCCGCCGCGCTTGTTCTTCACAATATCTCGTTTGATTAGAGCATTAGCCATGTTTTCAGTATGATATAAAAACACTAAATGATACTATTCCCCAAAATTTTCAATTCAATAAATGCAGTTTGTTTTTTAGATATAAAAGCATTTTATGGTGAAAATGCAACAGTCAAATAATTAAATTACTTTAATATAATTGAATGTTTGTGCAAACGGTTATATGTATTATAAGCTGGGGGTTTTTGTTGTCGAAAAAACATTAAATAAATATATGATTGCATGTTTGGGCAAAGAAATGAAGGTGAAAAAACTGTGAAAACAGTAAACCTCAGTCTAAAATTTAAATTATTTTAATATAATTTAATGTTTGTGCATATGTTAACTTAATAATGGTATAGGCAAAGTAACAGGACTGTATTCTCACCTTTCCCTTACCGCTCTTAATCACTCCGTTAAAGGGTAAATATCATTTTCAAATTATGGGACAATCGGGAAGACACCAAACGGAGTACAGTTAATCTAGACAAATTCATTCTGGAAAGCCGGAGTCTCGAAGCTCCTATAGAGTTATTTATATAGGGGGAAAAAAGTTATATTTCTTCTATAGTAATCTATACATTAGTTAATGAATGGGTCATTTCAATTCAAACGAATATGTTAGAAAAACATTTGCTCTTTAATATGATATTCTTAATATTATTTTTACATTTTATTTATATTTTAGGTTATTGTTGGTCACCCAAAGTTACATTGATAAAAGTAGGAGCGAAACATTATTCTGATTGATTAATATATTTTAAAAACATCCGATCGCTTCATTTCATACGGTTCAAGATGTAGATTTTTTTTCCTCGTTCATAATGTCTTCTGCTACAGAGAGGTAAAAAAACATCTGTAGTGGGAAAAGTGTAAACACATCCCTTTGAAATATTATTGCTAGTATGATATGTAGAGTCGGCCCTTTGTTAAGAAGGTCCCGAGTTCTCACCCTTGTTCACCTTGGGTCAAAAGCTATGTCACTAGATTATTTTTTAAGAAATACTTTTGAACACTCTAAATGGCCAAATGTTTATCAAAACAATCATCTCAATCACATCCCTGTCGAATTTGAGACTGTGTAAAATTTGGTAAAAGAACTGGGTAATTACATGTAGGTAGAAATTTAGTAAAAAATGTAAACTATGAGAACGCTTTAAAGGCCATATTCCTCGTCGAATCTTCATGAAAGTTCATCAGAACATGCATTACCATCACATTTAGTTGTTTGAAACTTGGGCATGTTGGTCTTAAACTAAGTCACTCATTTGAATTACATTGTAACCTCTATAGAGGCCAAATATTGCGGGGTCTTTTAAAATTAAAGCAACTGGTTTTCCAAGGGGATCCTAATTTCATTAAGTTTTCCTTTTTGCGCGGATCTCAATTCTACGAAATACCATTTATCTACAGGTGGTACGAATATCTCAAATGCGGTGAAGTTGACAAATCCATCATGGACCGTGTTCAGACCGGCAGTTAGGTCACTTTGCCTGATGCAAAGCATCTAGAGCGTCTACTGATCATGAAGGTGTACAGGGAAAACGTTCCAAGGACCATTGCATATCCATTCTATCACACGCCTTCCGAAGCCAATGAAAAAAAAAGCGCCTTTCTACAACGACTTGTTGATTCTGGTTAAAAATAATATGATTTCATTAGATTTGTATTAAACATTCAAAGAACTACAGTGCCGATGACTAATTTAGAAAATATTTAAAAGGTTCTCAGTTGACTGCTAGTACAAATTGATTCGAAAAAGGGGTGGTAATTATGACGTCCTGAACTTCTTTAATTGAATACCAAAACTTAGGAAAGAACAGTTTTCTTGCGATGATTATTCCGTTGATGAATAATGTTTTAAAGGTCGTCTAATGCAGATTTTTGTTTGGCTTCATTATGTTTTTAAAGCGATTTCACATTTACCGATTTCAATAAACATCAAATAGTCGTCTGCTGCTAATTTGTCAAATTGCGTCTGTAAAGGGGTTATATTTAAGAAGGACTTCCGTTGTCTGTTCGTGATTATGCAGCGATGGTACTGTATTTGTTATGCAATCATGTTTACTTAGGTTTTTATTTTAATAATGCTACTACTTAGCGAGAATTGTCATGATGTATTATAGTTTACCATATCATATAGCGAATAGTATGTTGCAGTTGCGATACAGGTTTTAGTATTGTACTACGAAGGGCGTGGATAATTAATATCTCGCGAGACCGAAGGTGAGAGATATGTCAAATTGACTACGCCCCGAGTTGACAATACTTAAAACCTTTATCGTAACAGCAACATATTTTTCCTTTTATTATATATAATTTTTAAGACAGAATAAAGAAAACAAAATATAAATTTCTATATTCTAAATTTAAAAAAAAAAAAAAACATAATTTACACATAAAATATAATACAGATTATACGAATTTTATATTCTATAATCCAATTTAAAATAATTTGTAACAAAGGGTCAGGTGTTTCAAATAAATAAGGGTTTATAGCAGGGGAGATAAATGCTTCTGAATTTCTGAAGTTTCGCTTCAGAATTATGTCCCTTGATAGGGGTACCCAGAATGCCATTCAAAGTCAGCTTCCTTTTTCCTGCAACTCTTGAAGGGCATAGCTGTGTACAATTTATTAAAATTTAAAATCCGAGCAATCTGCGAAAATAATGGCACCTAAGAGGGGAATAGCTTCAAAGAAGGTTGGAAAGGAGCCTAAGAGGTCCAGGCAGGCGGAGAAGAATAAGTTACCCGTGGGAAACCAGGATTATTCAGGTGAAGTGTCGAATTTGTTAATTTTTCAAAAAGAAGTAATGGCGCCAGTAATGGAGGTCGCCGATTCATGGCAGCCGGTTCAGGAACCTAGTGTTTTTAATAATGTAGGTAGTAGTATACCTTTAAAAGTTAAAGAGAAAGTTTGGGAAGGGCAATATATTGATATTGCATCATTGTTAAAGTCCACAAGAGAGCTGCAAGTCATAGCAGACAATGGTCCGGCTGGGGAGATCACAATACAAGATGGAAGATTATGTATTAACCATGCAAAAATTGAACCATCGAAGATATCAATTGACCAGTGGACATCCGGTTTTCTTGTTTATGTCAGCATAACGCTGGAAAAATGTCCAGCTCGGGCCCAAGAATTGATTAAATATATGAGGTATATTAGAATGGCTGCCAGTAGGTCTCCTGGATGGTGGAAATACGATGAGCAATTCCGTTTGCAAATTGCTAGTAATCCATCCGCATCCTGGGGGGCAATTCATTCCGAGTTTTGGTTGTTGTATGTGAATGCTGGCAGTATTTACATGGAACAGTCAAACCATACTAGGCATAGTGGCAATCCTCTATCGTTTAGGAGACCTACATTAGCCCATTCCGCATCATGTAATTATTTCAATACAGGAGGTAAATGTCCATTTTTGCCTAATTGCAGGTTTAGTCATGCCTGTCAGTCATGTGGCGGAAACCATCCAAAGTCAAGTTGCAGGCAAAGCAAATAATGTGATAGGTTTATGAATTAGGAAAAACACCGCTAAAAATATATCATTTACTCGAATCGTTAAAAAACTACCAGCATAAGGATGCCATATTCTTAACGGAAGGTCTACACAATGGATTTCCATTAAACTACACAGGACCACGATGTGCACGTGAGTCACCTAACTTGTCTAGTGCAAAGCAGCACCCCAATATCATGAGGGAAAAACTGATCAAAGAAACTAATAGGGGTCGAATTGCAGGTCCGTTCAGTAATAAACCATTCCTGACCCTTCAAGTATCTCCGGTAGGTTTAGTCGCCAAAAAAGACGGTGATCATAGAATGATTCATCACTTGTCATACCCAGACAGCCAATATATTAGCGATTTCATTGATGAAAAATACTGCAAAGTCATATATTCAAATATTGATCAGACAGCCGATCCGAATTTTAAGTTAGGTAAAGGGGCACTTTTAAGTAAAACAGATATAAAATCAGCCTTTCGATTACTTCCCATCACCCCATCAGATTTCGATTTACTCGGTATCAAATTTGAAAACCAATATTTTTATGATAAAATGCTTCCTATGGGCTCGTCAGCCAGTTGTGCTATCTGGGAAAAATTTGCATGTTTCCTACATTGGTCGATAGGTGAGAAAACCAAAATAAGCGACATCCTGCATTATCTAGACGATTTCCTATTTGGGGAAAAAGCTTCCGAGTTCTAGGCCGGGCTTAATGCTAACAGAATTTTAATCAGTGTGTTCAGTGTGTTCAAATTTTGGAGTCCCTTTAGCTGAAGATAAAACAGTTCATCCTACAACATGTCTAACTTTTTTGGGGATTGAAATGGATTCCAAAGGAAAAACTCATAAAAACGAAAGAGCAAATACGCAAAGTCTTATCTTCAAGAAAGATAACTCTAAAAGAAATGCAATCACTGCTTGGTCTACTCAATTTCGCATGTAAAGTGGTCTCCCCTGGTAGAGCATTCTGCAGAAGGCTGATTAATGGGGGGGGGGGTAATAATGGGGGATTCGGAATTTACTTCTCAGGTCAATGGGCGCACAAGAGATGGCCCGAATATTGGGTAAACAGGGTCTAACTAGGGATATGACCCTCTTGGACCTGTTTCCGTGGCCGCTATATTAACATGGTCAAACAGCTTAAGAAATCGATGGGTTCTTTTCCATGTTGACAATCGAGCAGTAGTTCAAGTTATCAATACCCAAACATGTAAATCTGAGAGAGTGATGAATCTGGTCAGACATATGGTCTTACAATACTGAAAACCAATATACGGGTAAGAGCAGTCTATATCCCTTACAAAGAAAACATTATTGCTGTCTCAATTTCTCGCTCACAGTGGGGGAGGTTCAGGAGTGCAGCGCCAGAGGCCAATCTCAGTCCGGTCAAGGTCCCATCCCTAGTTTGGAAGATTTAAAAGAAATGCAGAGTCTCAGTTCAAAAAAGATAAGTGTCCGACATTCCTTTGTATCCATTGCGGATCGAACGATCTAACCACAGAAGGTGTTTCAGGCAAGAACATTATTGAAAACATTAAGACCTCAATCCTTCGCTATGAAGCGTTATTCAAAGACATAACAATCATTTGATCATCACTGCTCGCTAGGAGATATTGGTATTTTGCTCCTATCGGCACAGGGTCCCAGATCGACAAAAAGAGGAAAAGGGTAAATGCGGCCATTAAATCGTTCGTGTTACATACAGGTGGGAAAGTAATCCATAATGACAGTTATATAAAGGTAGACGAGGCTAGTCTGTACAGGACAGATGGGACCCACCTGTCAAATTTAGGAAACAGCATTCTTCTAAAAAATTGGAAAGCAGCCTTGAACATGTTTTTAAAAGATAATGGAAATATGTACCCTGCTGGTCAGTAGGAGATAAATAACATTTTGTGGCGTGGCAAAATATCAAAATATGGTTCGATATTTTACAGTGGCGGCTCTGGGGAGACAGAAAGCTTTTGGGGGTATCAGCCTGGCCTTTACCCTGGCCTGACACGCTCACAGGCTGCAGGTTCTTCAGTGACGTATCAACATATGTGTAAGTACGTTGTAGTTTGGGGGCCTACCTCTGTGTAACGTGGGGGTCCCCCTCCACCTCTATGTATAGAAGGGAGGTCCAGAGCTGTCTAACGCTTGGGCACTTAATTCGGGGGATAGGTAATACGGGCTGACCCCATAATGCTGTCTACATGAGATTGTGTTAACTTGTGGGATTTCGACACTATGGTAACATAGGTCGCCGATTCGCCAGTCAAACGTTAAGTCGCAGGCAGTCGGTTGTCTCCCCAGGTCGGGTTGTCACAAAATGGGGTAGTAAGTTATGTCAGTTATTATGGACCTTTGCAGCCAATATTATGCCACTACATTTTACCGATTACAAATTAAAATATTGTTTATGCTATAAAACAGTTGTTCTTAAATATTTGACGCATGCTATAAATCCCAGCACCGTTTGAAGTATTACGGTCGCCATAGAACTTAAGATGTGAATCAAGTGATCTGCAGACTCTTGGAAGTGTTAAATAGCTAAAGGGTATACAATATTGATTTAATTTATTATTGGCCTGTGAACCACTCTCAACTAACAAATTTGGAAATGTAAAAGCATATTTCAAGGACGTCAATTCATATTTCATTGAATTACCATAACCATATTTGGTACCGTATTTGAGGTTGTCAAATACGGAATTTGAACTGCGCATGGCCATCTGCACATATTTGTGCTGTAAAATGTGCAGGTACATAACACATGTGTCTATTAATCGATAGTTTATATTAAAGCTAATAATCTGGTTTCAATATTTGAAATGTATTGCGACCGATAACATCTTTGAAATAAGGTATTTAAATGTTTCCCACATATATTAGTTCGAAACTTTACGCAGAGTCAACAATGTTAAATATCTCGTGGGACGGCTCCAGTATGTGTTTGATTAACCCTTTCCCACATGCATACGTTTTCTGCCGCCTCTGCAGTAGACGACTATTCAAAACATTGTGGCAAAAGGGGGAGAATGTGCTAAAAATAAGCATTTTTTTAATTGCCACAATGTTTTCTTCTCTTTTTCAATAAACATACTTTCATTCATAGAGATTTTCCGGGTTGTTGCCAACATGTTTTCAAAGTCGTCTGCTGCAGGTTTGATGTATGTTGGAAAGTGCTAAATGAGCACGTCCATGAGAAAATGTACAAGTTGAATTTTATATGAAAAATGCAGATCCAGATCAGCACGCGCATATGCTCAACCCGATCAAGATCGACACTGTTCAGGTATTACTTACACAAACTGGTTAGACGATTATGCCATTGTTTGTTGATTCTGACAAGACTGGGTGGCTGGACATGGTAATCTGAACTTATACTGTTCTACAACGCCAACTTGTACGTTTTGTCAGACATCCGGGCTCCCCTTAATACTAGCAGTTACCAGTAATACTAGCAGTTACCAGTAATACCGGTAGTAGTACCGGTAGATCTATCTTGACACCGATTAATATACTGCTACCAGTAAGGTGTATTTCGTATTACCCCGGAATGGTTACCAGTAATACTGGTACATATACCGCCTCTGTGGTGAAGTGGTTGAACGTCCGCCTCGGGTGCGGGAGGTCGTGGGTTCGTTCCCCGGTTGGGTCAAACCAAATACTTTACAATTATTGTAATGGCTTCCCTCCTTGGCGCTCATGACTTCGGATTGGTAACCAGTAATACCGGTATGTCACTATTAAAACCGATTGTCGCAAAACAAGCATTCGTATGTCACGACTTGCAATAAAAAAGTTCAGAAAGTATGAAACCTTGTTTGAATGATAGGTCCCTGTCAAAGTTAGGCGTGTAAAGGTAACAGTTATCCTGGGGTTTTTCTCGTACAGGTACTATACAGACAACTCGCTATATTCTGACATAATGGTGAAAGACGAATGACGCTTTTCACAACAACTTTAGTCAACAGGAATTACTGCAAGATGCAGCAGTTCGATGTAAGCGTGGGAATCAGCATTGTATGGCTTAAGAAAATTTGATTCGAAAAACACGAAATCACCTTTTAAATATATGATATAAATCTATGATAATAATAGTGTTTTAGTTAAATACATAAAACGAAAACAAAAATACCTTTTCCAAATTTGTTGACCTCGATCTCACAAAAGTATTTGAAACATTTGTCTGCGCATGCGCGTCGTTTGTTTTCTTTTATGTATTCTTAGAAACGACAAATTTAGCACAATAACTTCGCATTCATGAAATATCCCATTTTCCTGTTATTAAAACCCCGGTGGTTCCCAGTGATGTTGCATAGACTCCGCTGTGGTATACTGCTTGTGTTCAGTTGTGTGACTTCGGGTCAAAGTCAAGAGAAAAGAGGGAAAAATGTAACGGGAACAAGCGTAAATATCACTTCTACAGCCTTGCTGTGGAAGCCTGCTTTTATAGCGACGTTGGTAGAGTGGTAAAAAAACTTCTCGCATATTAAATAGACTGGTTCACTAATCTAATCTTCTATTGCAAACTCGAACGAGAACCAGTCTATTGACGAACTGCTACGGTAATATCCCAGAGCTGACGGTAAAATACGGCGCAAGCGCAAGCCCATTGCACTAGTGACAGTTTTTTCACAACCAATATATGCACTGGTAATAAGGCACCCGCGCAATAATCGGAAAGAATGAATGGCCGAGCTATGGTTAAAACCGAAGACCCCTGGATGTATAGCCCTCGTCGTTACTGACGGAGCTTTCGGAGCAAACCAGAAGCACACACGCCATCCCGCACATAAACATGCTTCCCAACACATACACCTGAGCACACTCGAAATATCATGCACACCACATAAACGACTGTCAGGGTAAAAGTGACGATAACTTAAGTCTTCATGAAAACAAATAATTTCGAGAGCATTAGCCATTTTATAATTGGAGTCATTTATTGGAAGATAGTGTGATTGAAACATTGTAATGCGAAACATTGATCGCGAACATGAATATACACCATTCGGGCCACAGTTAACTCGCGAGCATGAATATACACCATTCGGGCCACAGTTAACCCGCGAACGTGAATATACACCATTCGGGCCACAGTTAAATCTCGAGCATGAATATTCACCATTCGGGGCCACAGTTAACTCGCGAGCATGAATATTTACCATTCGGGCCACAGTTAACTCGCGAACGTGAATATACACCATTCGGGCCACAGTTAACTCGCGAGCATGAATATTTACCATTCGGGCACTATCAGCGCCAATGGCAACATTGAGATATTTGCAAACAAAACAGATTCAGCAATGTTTGTCGTTTAGGTATAACAATATTCCAAAACTCTTATTACAAGAGAAATGGAGACGCCCGAATTTAAACATGGAAGAGTCTACTTTAAACAATTTGGCGCTGAAAGAGTTAAGATAGACACAGCGCATTCGTGAATGTTGACATAATTCTTCGGAAATACTCGGTTTTCCTAATGTATTCTTTAACACTGTTGTTTGAATGGTGCATTAGATTGGCAACTGTGTGAGCACGCAATCTGTTTCGTTGAACGCATGGCGTATATGAGTAGTGACGTTGGCTTATACGGACTTTCACGAAGGTACTGTGTTTACCTTTTTTCGAGAACAATAGCCCGAATAATGCTTTTACATAGTCCACAATAACATTGCAAAAAAACAAGATCAAAACATGATATATACACAAATGATGAAGTATGCAAATGACGATCAAAGTTTGTTTTTTATGACATGTTCTATCCTCCTAACTTTACTTGTTTGTGTTGTGTGTCGTTCTATACAAGTATGTATAGAAACAACACATTTCGTATAGTAAAGACCAAGATCTACATGTACAGTCTCGTAATATAATCTTGGTCTACAGCATTCGCTACCTGTTTATCACTACAAATCAAAAACGACTACAAAGATATATAGGATATTACATGAGTGGTCATTCAATACGACATTTTATTAAACGAGTTTAATAAAATGTTGTATTGAATGACCACGAATGTTATATTCTATTTATAACATAAATTCCAATTCGACGATTATTAGCGCAAAATATATATAACGTCGCTATATAGCGCGGTCAATTTCAATGCTTTTCATTATGACGTTACGTAGCATTGTTATTACACTAGTTGAATACGCAATTTATACAATGGCTTATTACACTCCCGGCGACGTCATTTATGATATAAATGATAATATTTATTTTCAATCTATTTCAGTCATATCATGATACAGGTGCAGGTCACCTAACTATGTGTTTCTTGGCTTTCTCTAACCAGTACTCCACATAATAATCTTTCAAAGTAACTGGCTGCTTTTCCATATTGACTCCATTGATAAAAGATGATTGACGTCGGAAAGAGTATTGCCCGAGCTATGGTTCGATATTTATACCCGTAGATTGACAGCCAATGTCGCTAACGGTTCTCGGCGATTCAGATCATGGATAGCGGTACCAGATTAGTGAAGTATAAATGAAAAGAGTTAATACATGAACGTTTATAGTTGACTCGTGATAACTCGAACTTGCAATGATTGATTGGAGTTTAAAGCCTATCAAGAAAGCAGCGCCGCAGCAGTACTGATTGCGCGTATGACGATTGTAAAGCAAGCCATTTTCAACAATGCTACTCGTGTGTTTCCGGGATTTTCAAACAACAGTACTCCACGCAACATACCTTCCAAACAACTGGCTGCTTTTTCACATAGACTGTTAGCCTATTGGTGGAAGACGAACGACGCTGGTCACAGTGACTTTTGTCAAACGTCAGAAAGAATGTTGGCCCAGATGGGGTTCGAACTCAAAAGCCCTGGATTGACAGTCCGCGTCGCTACCGACTGAGCTACCGGGGGCAAGCTGAAGTGAGCTCATGAACGATGTCGAGTTAAAGACGTGTTCGATTGATCGACGTATGTTTATGCTAATGACATTTTATGAAGGATGAAACAAGTAGGATGAAATAGAAAACAACATAGAAAAGCTAATTTGAGTATTATAATATATCAGAGATCTAGAAAAGGGGCATTTTTCATGTTCCAAAAATCCATATTTGACCTTCAAACCCTATGTTGTTGATACTCAAAAGAATCGTCTCCGTGAAACGATCCTTTTGAGTACCAACAACATAGGATTTGGTTGAGCAGTAAGGGAAATATTGTCGGAAAAAGACCTGTTCAATCCCTTTTATCTAATCCTCTGATATTATTTGCATAGAAGTGAGTTGTTCTATAATAAGCATTTCACTCGTTTAGGCGATACGTAATTCTAAGATCCGTCTGTTTTGAAAATAAAAAGAATCTTGCAAATAAACAGTGTTATATCTCGTGAAAAGATACAGGAATTGAAAGAATTGTAAGAAAAAGACACAAAGTTCTCATATTGAGCATTTACTTCTTTCCCTAAAGTATGATGACGAGTCGTCTACTACTAAGTATGTCTCTGGAAGTAATTTATCATAATGAGATAATTCTTCCTTTGCTACGATAATTTAAACGAATACAAAACAAGTTCACTTATTTAAGTTATTTTACATATTTTTGCCAAGGTGATGCTGCAGATGTGTGGTATATGGGAAATGGTTACCACTGATCTTCTTTTTGACGCAGAAAATCCTGTTTATTTGAGAAAAAATGTAATCATCAGCAAAACTGTCGTCATGGCAGCAGTTGAAGCGACATCTGCCGCCGCTGATGTTTCTCCCCCTGTTCCGACTGGTGGGCACATCATAGATTCCCGCGCTAATTCCATGTTGCATGTTTCTACCCGTAGCCAATAGTCGCGTATTTCTTTCTCAAAGTCCTGAGAACCGAGAGAAAGCTCCTTCGAATACGGCCTTTTTTGCTCATTATAACAGGGGTCCAAATACAACTCCTTGACGTACTCCTTGCACTCTTTTAAACACATGCTTAGTGAGCAACGAGTAGTAGTGTCGTTAAATCGTTGTGCGATCTCTGGAACGCTGTAAAAATGTGAGACTAATGCTTAAATTTGGTTGATATTTAATCCCACTTCTTATTATTAGATAGTTCAATGTGTTTTCTAGATAAGTATCAAAAGTGCTCATAAACTTGAACTTTTCCCACATACATTTATTTTCTGACGCCTCTGCATCAGACGGTGTTTGAAAACGTTGTGACAAAAGCAGAAATTACCCATTTATAGCGATTTTCGGTATTTTGACCAATATATTTTCAAACTCGTATGCTGCAAATTAGTTGTACATGTATGTTGGAAAAGTGTTAAAATGCCGCGGCACCGTAATGTTACTCGAATAACCGAATTAAAGTGTTTTGTATATTGTAAATAAGTAAGCTACGCGTGACTTTGGCACATATGTTTATACGAAATTCGTCCGGAGTAGATCTTTAACGAAGGCAGTATTAAAAGAAATTAACTACTGTAGTTCTTTACATTATTAAGTTTGCATCGATTGGTCACTGGCTAATAAACTAGTACTGTCGTGTCGATGGTACTTGGACACTTTCAAAGTTTGACTAACTCCCCACGGGATTGGAATCTTGGCCATGTGCTACAATGTCTGACTGGATCCGTAAGCAACTGAGTCATTAATTAACGTTTAAATACTTAAAAATGTATTTCATCATTTTGTTTTTCTTATAAAACAGACAAACTATTTCATTTCTTAACAAGTATTGTTAGTCAGCAAGGTAACTGTTTATGCCAACTTAGTCATTTACTTAAATACATACCACCATTCATGTTTTACAGAATATAAGGGAAACTAAAATGATGAAAATTGCGTTTAAGTATTTTAAAAGTATTACTAAGCGTTTAGTAAGGTTAGTGGAATTGGACCCTGGTCCCCTACAGCGACTGATCGTGCCCGACAGTTAACTTAACTTTATAACAAAAAGAGTCTTTTACATTTGTTACATTTTTTGTACATTTCAACAGCAATTAGGAAATAAAAGAGAGAAATAAGAAAAATCAACTCTTCACGACCCTTACATATACGAAGTCATAATCAAGGATGAATTATTTCCCTTTTTTTGTGCAAAATATGCATATTTACACAACCGAAAAATAGTTGTACATGTATGTGATTTTGATTGCACGAGAGAGGATTATTTGTTCAGTGTTTACAGAAGTATGGTTTGAAGAAGTTCGTTCGCAATGAATACTTCTTCGGGCACACTTTAACAAAAAGTTATAGTCGTTTTAAAAATATACATGTTGCAATTTGAAGAAAGTATCTGATGACGAGGTAAATTGATACATATGCCACTTTCGATGTTAAGATCGTGTGATAAACTCTCAAATGATGTCAAAAGCCTCTTCTATTTTTTGTCATAAGATCCTAGCTAGAACATTTAAAGTTCCAGAGATGTAGCTTCTAATCCAAAATCAGAAGTGTTTCCCGCTTGGTTACAGTCCCATACCAGACTTAAAGTTAAGCCCGCTTTGGTTACACTCCCATACCAGAGTCAAAGTTAAGCTCGCTTTGGTTACACTCCCATACCAGACTTAACCATAAGCCCTCTTTGGTTACACTTCCATACAAGACTTAAAATTAAGCCCGCTTTGGTTATACTCTCACACCAGACTCAACGTTAAGCCCGCTTAGGTTACACTCCCTTACCAGATTTAAAGTTGAGCCCGCTTTGGTTGCACTACCAAACCAGTCTCAAAGTTAAGCTCGCTTTGGTTACCCTCCCATACCAGACTTTAAGTAAAGCCCGCTTTGGATACACTCCCATACCAGACTCAAAGTTAAGTTCGCTTTGGTTACACACTCATACCAGACTCAAAGTTAAGCCCGCTTTGGTTGCATTCTAATACCATACTTAAAGTTAAGCCCACTTTGACTACACTCCCATCCCAATCTCAAAGTTAAGCCCGCTTTGGGTACACTCCCATACCAGATTAGTAGTGTATACTGCTTAGGTTATACTCCCCTACCAGACTCAAAGTTAAGCCCGCTTTGGTTACATTCTAATACCAGACTTAAAGTTAAGCCCAATTTGACTACACTTCCATCCCAATCTAAAAGTTAAGCCCGCTTTGGTTACACTCCCATACCAGACTAGTAGTGTATACTGCTTAGGTTATACCCCCCTACCAGACTCAAAGTTAAGCCCGCTTGTGTTACACTTCCATACCAAACTCAAAGTTAAGCCCGCTTTGGTTATACTCCCCTACCAGACTCAAAGTTAAGCCCGCTTTGGTTACACTCTCATACCAGACTCAAAGTTAAGCCCGATTTGGTTACACTCCCATACCAGATTAAAAGTTAAGCCCGCTTTGGTTACACTCCCATACCAGACTTAAAGTTAAGCCCGCTTGTGTTACACTCCCATACCAGACTCAAAGTTAAGCCCGCTTTGGTTACACTCTCATACCAGACTTAAAAATAAGCTCGCTTTGAGTATACTCCCATACCAGACTTAAAGTGAAGCCCGCTTTGGTGATATTCCCATACCAGACTCAAAGTTAAGCCCGCTTGTGTTACATTTCCATCCAAGACTCAAAATTTAGCTCGCTTTGGTTACACTCCCATACCGGACTCAAAGTTAAGCCCGCTTTGGCCATATTTTAAAACCAGTTTTAAAGTTAAGCCCGCTTTGGTAACACTCCCATACCAGACTAGTGCTAAGGTTATACCCCCCTACCAGACGCAAAGTTAAGCCCGCTTGTGTTACACTTCCATACCAGACTCAAAGTTAAGCCCGCTTTGGTTACACTCTCATACCAGACTAAAAGTTAAGCCCGATTTTGTTACACTCCCAGACCAGACTTAAAGTTAAGCCCGCTTTTGTTAAACTCCCATACCAGACTCAAAGTTAAGCCCGCTTGTGTAACACTTCCATACCAGACTCAAAATTTAGCCCGCTTTGGTTACACTACCATACCAGACTCAAAGTTAAGCCCGCTTTGACCATATTTTAAAACCAGTTTCAAAGTTCAGCCCGCTTTGGTTACACTCCTATACAGACTCAAAGTTAAGCCCGCTTTGGTTACACTCTCATACCAGACTTAAAGATAAGCTCGCTTTAATTATACTCCCATATCAGACTTAAAGTGAAGCCCGCTTTGGTGATATTCCCATACCAGACTCAAAGTTGAGCCCGCTTGTGTTACACTTCCATACCAGACTCAAAATTTAGCCCGCTTTGGTTACACTCCCATACCAGACTCAAAGTTAAGCCCGCTTTGGCCATATTTTAAAACCAGTTTCAAAGTTAAGCCCGCTTTGGTTACACTCCTATACAGACTCAAAGTTAAGCCCGCTTTGGTTACACTCTCATACCAGACTTAAAAATAAGCTCGCTTTGATTATACTCCCATACCAGACTTAAAGTGAAGCCCGCTTTGGTTACACTCCCATACCAGACTTAACGTTAAGCTCGCTTTGGTTACACTCCCATACCAGACTTTAAGTTAAGCCCCGCTTTGGATACACTCCCATACCAGACTAAAAGTGAAGCCCGCTTTGGTGATATTCCCATACCAGACTCAAAGTTAAGCCCGCGTTGGTTACACTCCCATAACAGACTTAACGTTAAGCTCGCTTTGGTGATATTCCCATACCAGACTCAAAGTTAAGCCCGCTTTGGTTACACTCCCATACCAGACTTAAAGTTAAGCTCGCTTTGGTTACACTCCCATACCAGACTTTACGTTAAGCCCGCTTTGGATACACTCCAATACCAGACTTAAAGTTAAGCCCACTTTAACTACACTCCCATCCCAATCTCAAAGTTAAGCCCGCTTTGGGTACACTCCCATACCAGATTAGTAGTGTATACTGCTTAGGTTATACTCCCCTATCAGACTCAAAGTTAAGCCCGCTTTGGTAACATACTAATACCAGACTTAAAGTTAAGCCCACTTTGACTACACTTCCATCCCAATCTCAAAGTTAAGCCCGCTTTGGTTACACTCCCATACCAGACTAGTAGTGTATACTGCTTAGGTAATACCCCCCTACCAGACTCAAAGTTAAGCCCGCTTGTGTTACACTTCCATACCAGACTCAAAGTTAAGCCCGCTTTGGTTATACTCCCCTACCAGACTCAAAGTTAAGCCCGCTTTGGTTACACTCTCATACCAGACTCAAAGTTAAGCCCGATTTGGTTACACTCCCATACCAGATTAAAAGTTAAGCCCGCTTTGGTTACACTCCCATACCAGACTTAAAGTTAAGCCCGCTTTTGTTACACTCCCATACCAGACTCAAAGTTAAGCCCGCTTGTGTTACACTTCCATACCAGACTCAAAATTTAGCCCGCTTTGGTTACACTACCATACCAGACTCAAAGTTAAGCCCGCTTTGGCCATATTTTAAAACCAGTTTCAAAGTTAAGCACGCTTTGGTTACACTCCTATACAGACTCAAAGTTAAGCCCGCTTTGGTTACACTCTCATACCAGACTTAAAAATAAGCTCGCTTTGAGTATACTCCCATACCAGACTTAAAGTGAAGCCCGCTTTGGTGATATTCCCATACCAGACTCAAAGTTAAGCCCGCTTGTGTTACATTTCCATACCAGACTCAAAATTTAGCCCGCTTTGGTTACATTCCCATACCAGACTCAAAGTTAAGCCCGCTTTGGCCATATTTTTAAAACCAGTTTTAAAGTTAAGCCCGCTTTGGTTACACTCCCATACCAGACTAGTGCTTAGGTTATACCCCCCTACCAGACTCAAAGTTAAGCCCGCTTGTGTTACACTTCCATACCAGACTCAAAGTTAAGCCCGCTTTGGTTACACTCTCATACCAGACTCAAAGTTAAGCCCGATTTTGTAACACTCCCAGACCAGACTTAACGTTAAGCCCGCTTTTGTTACACTCCCATACCAGACTCAAAGTTAAGCCCGCTTGTGTTACACTTCCATACCAGACTCAAAATTTAGCCCGCTTTGGTTACACTACCATACCAGACTCAAAGTTAAGCCCGCTTTGGCCATATTTTAAAACCAGTTTCAAAGTTCAGCCCGCTTTGGTTACACTCCTATACAGACTCAAAGTTAAGCCCGCTTTGGTTACACTCTCATACCAGACTTAAAAATAAGCTCGCTTTGATTATACTCCCATATCAGACTTAAAGTGAAGCCCGCTTTGGTGATATTCCCATACCAGACTCAAAGTTAAGCCCGCTTGTGTTACACTTCCATACCAGACTCAAAATTAAGCCCGCTTTGGTTACACTCCCATACCAGACTCAAAATTAAGCCCGCTTTGGCCATATTTTAAAACCAGTTTCAAAGTTAAGCCCGCTTTGGTTATAATCCTATACAGACTCAAAGTTAAGCCCGCTTTGGTTACACTCTCATACCAGACTTAAAAATAAGCTCGCTTTGATTATACTCCCATATCAGACTTAAAGTGAAGCCCGCTTTGGTGATATTCCCATACCAGACTCAAAGTTAAGCCCGCTTGTGTTACACTTCCATACCAGACTCAAAATTTAGCCCGCTTTGGTTACACTCCCATACCAGACTCAAAGTTAAGCCCGCTTTTGCCATATTTTTAAAACCAGTTTCAAAGTTAAGCCCGCTTTGGTTACACTCCCATACCAGACTCAAAATTAAGCCCGCTTTGGCCATATTTTAAAACCAGTTTCAAAGTTAAGCCCGCTTTGGTTACACTCCTATACAGACTCAAAGTTAAGCCCACTTTAGTTACACTCTCATACCAGACTTAAAAATGAGCTCGCTTTGATTATACTCCCATACCAGACTTAAAGTGAAGCCCGCTTTGGTTACACTCCCATACCAGACTTAACGTTAAGCTCGCTTTGGTTACACTCCCATACCAGACTTTAAGTTAAGCCCCTCTTTGGATACACTCCCATACCAGACTAAAAGTGAAGCCCGCTTTGGTGATATTCCCATACCAGACTCAAAGTTAAGCCCGCTTTGGTTACACTCCCATAACAGACTTAACGTTAAGCTCGCTTTGGTTACACTCCCATACCAGACTTTAAGGTAAGCCCGCTTTGGATACACTCCCATACCAGACTTAACGTGCAGCCCGCTTTGGTGATATTCCCATACCAGACTCAAAGTTAAGCCCGCTTTGGTTACACTCCCATACCAGACTTAAAGTTAAGCTCGCTTTGGTTACACTCCCATACCAGACTTTACGTTAAGCCCGCTTTGGATACACTCCCATACCAGACTTAAAGTTAAGCCCGCTTTGGTTACACTCCCATACCAGACTTAAAGTTAAGCCCGCTTTAGTTACGCTCCCATACCAGACTTAAAGTAAAGCCCGCTTTGGATACACTCCCATACCAGACTAGAAGTGAAGCCCACTTTGGTTACACTCCCAAATCAGACTTAAAGTGTAGCCTGTTTTGTTTACATAACCATACCGGGCTAGAAGTTAAGCCCGCTATGATTAAACTCCCATAACAGACTAGAAGTGAGCCTGCTTAGCTTGCACTCCCATACCGGACTAGAAGTATAGCCCGCTTTTGTAATATTCCCAAACCGGACTAGAAGTATAGCCTGCTTTGGTCACACACCCATACTAGACTAGACGTGTAGGCCGCTTTGTATAAACTCTCATACCGGACTAGAAGTGTAGACTGCTTTGGTTACAGACCCATACTAGACTAAAAGTGTAGCCCGTTCTGCTTACACTCCCATACCGGACTAGAAGTGTAGCCCGTTCTGCTTACACACCCATACCGGACTCGACGTGTAGCCCGCTTTGTTTACAGTCCCATACCGGACTAGAAGTGGCCTGCTTTGCTTACACTCCCATACTCTTTTAGACGATATCAAAACAAAAGAACTACTAGACTCAAAGTTAAGCCCGCTTATGTTACACTTCCATACCAGACTCAAAATTTAGCCCGCTTTGGTTACACTCCCATACCAGACTCAAAGTTAAGCCCACTTTGGCCATATTTAAAAACCAGTTTCACAGTTAAGCCCGCTTTGGTTACACTCCTATACAGACTCAAAGTTAAGCCCGCTTTGGTTACACTCTCATACCAGACTTAAAAATAAGCTCGCTTTGATTATACTCCCATACCAGACTTAAAGTGAAGCCCGCTTTGGTGATATTCCCATACCAGACTCAAAGTTAAGCCCGCTTGTGTTACACTTCCATACCAGACTCAAAATTTAGCCCGCTTTGGTTACACTCCCATACCAGACTCAAAGTTAAGCCCGCTTTGGTTACACTCCTATACAGACTCAAAGTTAAGCCCGCTTTGGTTACACTCACATACCAGACTTAAAAATAAGCTCGCTTTGATTATACTCCCATACCAGACTTAAAGTGAAGCCCGCTTTGGTTACACTCCCATACCAGACTTAACGTCAAGCTCGCTTTGGTTACACTCCCATACCAGACTTTAAGTTAAGCCCCGCTTTGGATACACTCCCATACCAGACTTAAAGTGAAGCCCGCTTTGGTGATATTCCCATACCAGACTTTACGTTAAGCCCGCTTTGGATACACTCCCATACCAGACTTAAAATTAAGCCCGCATTGGTTACACTCCCATACCAGACTTAAAGTTAAGCCCGCTTTGGTTACACTCCCATACCAGACTTAAAGTTAAGCCCGCTTTGGTTACGCTCCCATACCAGACTTAAAGTTAAGCCCGCTTTGGTTACAATACCATACCAGACTAGAAGTGAAGCCTCACAAGCTTGATGCCAATATAACAACTAGACGTATAGCCCCACAAGCTTGATGCCAATATAACAACTGGACGTATAGCCCCACAAGCTTAATGCCAATATAACAACTAGACGTATAACCCCACAAGCTTGATGCCAATATAACAACTAGACGTATAGCCCCACAAGCTTGATGCCAATATAACAACTGGACGTTTAGCCCCACAAGCCTGATGCCAATATAACAACTAGACGTATAGCCCCACAAGCTTGATGCCAATATAACAACTGGACGTTTAGCCCCACAAGCTTGATGCCGGAAATAACTTTGAAGTTTCCTGATTTTGGTAGATTTCAAAAATAGATTATAACAAATAATGAAAATTTAACCTTTAACTTTAAGCAGTTTAGGAGAGTGTGAAATTAACAATTGTTGGAAGACATATCTTAATCCAAATTCATATTGTCAATCATCTACATACATTATCTCAAATTCATCTCATTTAGGTGATCTGAAGCTAACAATATGTGATATGGCCCTAACGGGGTTCAAACCTTGTTCCCCTGGTCCATAATCGGACGCTCAAACCACTCATCTTGAGACGGCCTAATGTCCAACCTAGACACCATACACTGATGTGGCATAGCTTAACCCTTTACAAAATACAAAACATCTGCAGCAGACTACTTTGAAAACATAGTGACAACAACCTGAAAAATTTCCATAAAAGAAGGCTTAATTGGGTAATAAAGTTGAAAACATTGTGGCCAAAGGAGAAATTGCTCATCATGAGCAATTACACCTTTGGCCACAATGTTTTTAAAAGTCGATTGCTGCTATTGAGTCAAAATGCTTCTGCAGGTGGGAAAGGGTTTACACAATTCTCCCTTGAATACTATGTACAATGTGGTCGCGATAACTCTTTCTGCGCCGAATTATTAAAAGTAGACTCTTGGGGGTCTCGATTTCTCTTGTAATACGAGTTTTGGAATATGTTTATACCTAAAAGGCAAACAATGCTGCTTTCAGGTGAGACAGCTCGTTGCGATTGTTTGCCATTGGCGCTGAAAGAGTTTATCTCGAATAACATCCTGGAACGGATCTCGGGGTTTTCCAAACGGCGTAGCAGCAGTACTTATTGGTCATACGAGTAATCAGACCTACTTGTACGCTGTTTTCTTGATATGATTATATAATTGGCTTGTTTTTTCATAATAAACATCTAGTATAAATGACTTACGGACAATACATATATACATTTAGCATGCGGTAACTCGAAGACGTCGTTAACTCGAAGTAATAATAGTTCGAGTAATGACGAGTCCGCCATTTTATTTCGTTTCTGTAAACATTCTGCTGACCAACAAAAACCTTATCAATTATATTACATCGCTTCTTCATACCATGACAACACTTCGTGACGCCTTGACCGTTTAAGATCACGATCTTATATCGGTACCATGTAATTGACCATAGGTCAAGCACAATTGCTGATCTCTTTTTCGTATAAATAGCCGAGGCAGGGCTGCAAATATCACTTCAGACCTTGCAAGTAAACAGGTAACACTTAAATACTTGTTGTTTATATTTTTTTTTTTTTTTTTTTTAAAGATAACTTTATTTGATTATTATAAAAGTCTGTTTTTCGAGAGAAAATACTTCTATTAGTAGCTTTTGCCTTCATTGACGCCGCGTGGAAGCGCGGCGTCAGTATGAGATAGGTTTTAATTGTGTACCATGGGGTGACGTAATCGAAAAAGGAGCAACCAACATTATTATTGTTTAGAAAAACTTTGTTATATGTTTGAACAAACAAACTTTATGAATTAATTAATTGTATTAACTGATTTAAGAAACAATACGATCCGAAATACGCATGTCTTTTACCGTTATTACAACAATTTAGACACATTTAATTTGTATTTAATAACTGTTCCCAAACTTCCTAGGCTACAATTGGTTTATAGGTTGGTTTACGTAGTTCACTTTTCCTCCAACTTCCTAGGTTACGCCTTTTTAATTGTTTGGTTTACTCGATTGTCGACTCGATTGATCAAAGCTCAGATATAAGTTTCGGAGGATGTCTTTTCCTATTTATTTCTGTTGTATTTCTTAACTCAAAACGTTCCTCCAGTTACAGTTGTTCATTCAGACCATTGTATTTTTTGCTATATGTTGACTATACATGTAAACATTTGCTTTTAATTTCATTAATGCTCAATTTTGATGATAAATATCTTTAAACTTTGTATTTTTTGTTTATATACTCCCGTTTTTGTTATCCTACTTCTGCTAAAATTGGAAGGAGAATAGACTTCCCTCTCTCCTTCAAAAGCTTGTGTCATACTTAACTTATAACTAGACGCAATATCTGTTAATATGTCAGCACCTATGTTTTTTGTTTATCTAATTGATCGAGTTAAAAACTTTTTTTGTAAAAATTAAGAAACTTCATTACAATTGAAGTAAATGTTAAGCAAACGGTAAACCAAATGGTTTGAGGACTAAACTTGTCCTTTCACGACTAAACTTCACATGCTGAATATCACATAGATCATAGCATATAAAACGTTTAATCCCTACGTCAAAATCGACCCTTTCTACTCTTGATAACCTTTTGTTATAGGCTATGGTAGCCAGATGAGCAATATAGGCACATCTTGGACTTCTTGTTTAAAATAAAGGAACATTTGGCCTTCTTCAAAATAATTACAACCTGTCTGTTTGCACAGGTTATTTAAATGTACTGAACTGTATCTGCTTCCTTTAAGTTATGCTTCAAAATCATGCGCGGCGTCTTTGATGATTTGCATCAAAATTCGTCTTGCTAATACAATGTTAAATCTGAAATGACCGCGCACAAGTAAAAAAAAAAAATCAAAATCATGTATCTATTTTTTCTCAGCATCGTTACGGGCATCTTTCCACTTTTGTTTTTTTAATTAATTATTGTTCATCGTTTATACACAGAACCAGATAAAGGGGAGTAAACTGAAGTAAACAATTACTCATTGTGTTACAATGTCTTCAACTGTTTACATCAATGATACTAACTTACATTGATATAAAGATTTTCCTGGATGTCGTCTGCTGCAGATTGTTTGTATATGTGGCCACAGCTTAAAGTAATTTGTTGCAACGACTAACTCCTTGTTGACTTGTTGATCTTTGATTAGAACTGTAGAAACATCGGCGTAACTCGAACCATTCGCTGGACCTGGTCTTTCTTCTGAAAACAGCATAGCAGCAGTTCAGATTGCTCATTTGAGTAATCAGAACTGCTGCTGTGCTGTTTTCGGGACGGGATCTTATAACCGGCTTGCTTTTCATAATAACAATTTAAGTACACATTACTTACGAAGCTGACAATACATCAGTACACTTCGAACCATAGCAGTTTTCTCCTCAAAAACTGATTGTTGTGTTAAAATGACCGCGATTTGTCTTTATTTTTTTTGTATCACAAGATACATGTACATGTATACATTATAAACTATATATATGTCTATTTCTATACAACATTTCAATTGAGCATACATTTGTGGGTTCCCTTTCGACTTCGTGTTACTGGGAATGCATTATATTTCTCGTGTTAATATTCATGTTTACGATGACTTTTTTGTTCCAGTCATCAACCATGAGAGTCTTATTGTGTATCCTCGTACTCTTACCCATCATGTGGTGTGCAAGCCTTGACCAGAGATTTATCCTAGACTCTTTTGGATTAGACCGTGAGTACAATTAAGAGTTATCATACTTAAACAAGATTCCTTTCTCTTTTCTCTCAATGACCATACATGGTACAACATTGACCAGAGGTTTATCCTAGACTCTTTCTGATCAGACTGTGAGTAAATAAAAGTAAACTTGGTTTAACGCTGCTTTCAACAGCTGATGTCATATCGCGGTGTACATGAAAGATGACACCGTATATATATATATCGAGATTAAACATAAAACCAATACCATCCCACCTGCTTGAGCACAAGAGTTGCATTGACTCCAATCGTTCAGACCCAGTTAGCGGGCTCGAATGGTTCCCAGCAATGGTCAGACTGTGGCTGCCATTCATATTGAGCGTCACCCAGCCTTATTGTAGAACCCGGCGTTTGTACGGACGTTTTGATAGAGTCCTTGACTTGTTCACGAAGTTAAGCAATGCACAAACAAGACGACAAGCTCTCACCTACGTATGCTACCTAGTTCGATCAGGCCAACACGTTGATATAAGTGACCGCTATGTCGTTAACTACAGATGTATCGACATGACAAACAAGTTGGATAAATATTCTAACAGTTAGATACAAATCCTTTAATAATACATCGCTTTAACTTCATAAACGAAATTACCCATCTTTTTCAGAGGACACTTTAGTACACAAGTTACAGAACTTTCTTGGATCCGATACGTCTGAGGCAGCATGTGAAGCCGGATGCCCAACCCTACTTGCGACAATTCCTGGTGGATCTTTGGCCTCTTCACTCTGTCACCCAGCTTGCCAAGAGTAAGTTTTAAACAGTGTTTCGTATTTCTGCTTTTATGCCTCAAACTTACATAGTGCGTTGCCTTACCTCGAAAATGCCGTGCTATTACTTGAAAAATTGTTTAAAGTCGTGTTAAATACAAAAAGCAAATAATTCTTCTCCGTCACATATGTACTCCCATAGTTCTGTCCCTTTATAAAGAGTTGGTACCACACTTAAGAACACATAATCTCATGAGTGATATGCCAATCTGATATATTTCTATAAATGAGCTGTGGTTCGTGAAACCAAGCTTAGCGTACTAATTACGCGTGCATCTAAAAATTGTTTAAAGTCGTGTTAAATACAACAAGCAAATAATTCTTCTCCGTCACATATATACTCCCATAGTTCTGTCCCTTTATAAAGAGTTGGTACCACACTTAAGAACACATACTCTCATGAGTGATATGCCCATCTGATATATTTCTATAAATGAGCTGTGATTCGTGAAACCAAACTTAGCGTACTAATTACGCGTGTATATAAAAATGTGCGAGCGCAGCTAAAGCATAAAAGTGTTTAGAACCCCCTCATTGGCGTATTGGAAACAGTTCAGATCCAGACCAAGCTGCGTCAATTCACATGTTGGTCTGGTTCTACACTGGTCGTACAGGCTTAAATGTTTGCTTTTCGCAAAGCTTAAAATATATAATACGTATGCAATATGAACCAAAAACGAGTTGTGAATACTTTAACTTATGTATATTTTTTATTCGTTGTAATATATTGTTATTTTCACCGATCCCTGGTAGCTCAGTAGGTAGCGACGTGGGCTGTTAATCATGTGGTTGTGAGTTCAAACACCACTTTGTCCAACGTTTTAAAAAAATACATCGTCTTTCACCAATGGTTATGTGTAAAAGTAACCAGTGGCTTAGAAAGGAAGTTGTGTGGAGTACTGGTGTCAGAAAGCCAGAAAAACACATCGGTAGGTGAACTGGTCTTAGTGATATAACTAAAGGATTGTTGAACACGGCGTTTATACAATTAAATAAACACATCTGTTATCTTCAATACTTGTTGCTTATCTAGTTTCTTTTATTTTTACACAGGCTCCAAAAGGCTATCCAGGGTTAGAAGACCATTGATTTACATGTTATAATTCATTGTTAAGTTTAAAATAAACCTTTAAAAAATAATGCAAACTTGCTGTTCATATATTCTACAAGAGAAGGTTGATGCAACGCATCAAATGTCATCGGAAATTCAGAATGCATTACTGCAAAGCACTTTAAAGTTACTAAAGTTGAAGACACAATAAACAGCTGCAGCACATATTAGAACACAAGGGTGGTGTCAAGTTCAAGTTAATCATAACTACATTATAGTCTTAAAATGACTAGAGAGAATGAGAGTACACACATGTACATATATGTAATCATAAGGACACACACATATACATATATGTAATCATAAATACATTATATTCTATAAAATGACTAGAGAGAATGAGAGGACACACACATATACATATAAGTTATCATAATCACTGGTCCCACTGTGTTTGAATTGAATCAACCCCTTATTGTCCTCTACACGGTTACTTCAAATCGATTGGATACATCCTAACTTCTTGGAACCATGACAACCGAAGGATGAACAACGAACATATTCTCCCAAGACACAACTTGCCCCTTTTCAAAAAATTATTTCATAGAAATGCCCTTTGTGTAACCCTCTACCAGATCGATTTTGGTCGTATTGATCTCGGTAAATAACTTGGCCGACTTTAATACAAGTTCACATTAAGACTTCTATAGTGACACCTCCTTATATTCCTAAACGGCCCGGTGGTGTAATGGTTGGGTTCAATCACCGCCTAGGTCATAGCAAAATAAATGGTAGTAATGGACGCTCAGGATCGAGGGGTTAGCGTTAACGACTTTATTGCAGGTTTTAGGATAAATAAACCAGTTTTACCAGGAAACGCCCCGATATGACTGTTGACTTTTTGAAAGAAGCGTAAAACACCATACACAGAAAGAGAATGATTAGATGCCGTCAATGCCTCAAACCATATAGATTTACTCGTCATGACATTGACCTGGGCCTAATCATTGTGTAAATATGTTTAGGATGAATATGAATTTTCATTAGGAAACTCTCCGCGCAGTGATGTTTGTCATAGCCGTTAGTTGTATGTCAGAAAGGGTTTACGAAGCGCGTGAAAGGGGCCCTGAGTTGTTTTCAGTGGTTCTTCAATATTTTGGGAACTTAAGGTTGAACTAATATATGTGGAAAACATTTAAATACTTTATTTCAAAGATGTTAATGGGGGGCAATACATTTTACATATTGAAACCAGATAATTAGCTTTAATATAAACTATCGATTAATAAACACATGTGTTATGTACCTGCACATTTTCCAGCACAAATACGTGCGGATGGCCATGGGCAGTTCAAACACGACGGTTCTAAATTCCGTATTTGACAACCTCAAATACGGTACCAAATATGGTAATGGTACTTCAATGAAATATGAATTGACGTCCTTGAAATATGCTTTTACATTTCCAAATGTGTTAGTTAGGAGTGGTTCACAGGCCAATAATAAATTATATTTTATGTGTAAATTATGTTATTTTTTTAAAATTTAGAATATAGAAATTTATATTTTGTTTTCTTTATTCTGTCGAAAAAGTTATATCATAAAAGGAAAAGTATGTTGCAGTAACGATAAAGGTTTAACTATTGTCAACTCGGGGCGTAGTCAATTTGACATATCTCTCACCTTCGGTCTCGCGAGATATTATTTATCCACGCCCTTCGAAGTATAATACTAAAACCTGTATCGCAACTGCAACATAATATTCGCTATATAATATGGTAAATAGAGAATATTATGTCCCTGACGTAAGATATGAACTTTATCTGACGAGCTTGGGAGAATTGATAATTGGCGAGCCTTTTGCGAGACAATTATCCTTTCTCACAGCCGAGTCTGATAAAGTTCATGTCGAAAGTCAGGGACGTAATATTCTATTTATCTTGCATGTAAAATTATGTTTTCAGGTAAATCTACATTCATTTTAACTAGTTTTAATAAATAACATACAAAATTACAAAAACCCATTCCTTGAATGACCTCACCTAAAATAGAATGACGTCACGCGCGTGCATAAATCCGCGCCGAATTACATTGTGTACACACGACATACGGAAGCTAAATAGTTCCGACTTCAACTCCATATTTCTCGATTATTACTACTTAATTTGTATATCTGGTGTGACATAATACCTTAAAATGGCAATATTAACTCGAACATATTATTAGTAGAAGTGTAAGTATTGCGGATTGGCCGTCGCTTCAGTACACAAGATAGGTCAACACGTATGTCAACCGCCGTGTTTTGAAAATGAATAGTTGTGTTGGATCTAAAAGTCAATGTATAAAGTTAGTTCAGGCTATGGAAGTTCAAGTAACACTCAAAGTTTAAATACAGATGACTATATTCAAGACAAGTGTGATGCTTAGGCTTAGTCGTCGTTTAGATTGGAGACATTCATTTTTGGAAAAGGATACCGTCACTGTTGTGGGTAGACATGCCGAAGACACGTTACGAAACTTTTAGTTTTAAGAATGATCATTTAAACACTAGCTGTACGTAAATGATACAGTTATTTAACAAGAAGAAACATTTTCTAGATATCTCGAATGCATAATGATTTTCTGTCGGAACTTCTGTATGAAAGAGGAATCCATGGGTAGATGAGGCTGTTCGAAAACCCTTTCTCGTGGTAGAACACATATGACGATACTGATTTAAACAAGGTTACCTATGAACTGATCACGTGAGAATAAACAGGTCTATGTATGCTACATTTTCAACGAAGAAAGACAGTTCATCAAGTAAGACTGAACGTGCAGATCCCGTGTGATTTATATAACGATATTCTTTTCGATTTGTAATTTGCATTGTAAAATTTGTTGAAATGTAATTAAAACAAGAATAACTTTATTTCTGATTGTTATTTTATGTTTGTTCATTGCTTTGACTGCTATACTATCAACATAATTGAGCCGTTCCACGATAAAAACCAACATTATGGATTCTGCGTAATGTATCGATCCAGATCAGCCTGCGCAGGCTAATCCGGTCCGACACTTTCCGTCTCAGGGGATAGAGGTATTGAGCAATGATTCCTTAAACAGAAAATCCACAGGAGGCGAAACGTGTGTGTCCGGGTTAGCCTGCGCGGCATGTTGAGGCTGATCGGGTTCGATAATTTTCTGGTGGAACGGCTCATTTTATTTATATTTCAGAAAAAGTAGTTCCAGCGATTACGTCATTTCTAAAAATAAGTAGACTGATAAAGATAAAAGTTTATCATACCAGTAGACATGTAAACAAAAGGTTTATCATACCAGTGTTATACGTCACGTAATCTGCTCATTGCATGATAAAATATAATACATCATCACAAGTCTCGCTAAGTAGTATCATTATTAAAATAAAGACCCAAGTAAACATGATTGCACAACAGTACCATCGCTGCATACTCACGAACAGCAAACGGAAGTCCTTCTAAAACATATCCCCTATACAGACGCATTTTGACACATTAGCTGCAGACGACTATTTGCTGTATATTGAAAACGGTACCTGTGAAATCGCTTTGAAAACATAATGAAGCCAAACAAAAATCTACATTAGACGACTTTTAAAACATTATTCATCGACGGAATATGCATGCAAGAAAACTTCTTTTTTTTTAATATTTGGTCTTCTATTAAATATAATTACTTGCTGTTACTCGACGGTACAACGTATAGCTGAGTACCTTTGTCCTCACGGAAAGAAGCTACAAAAACCGGTTTTTGTATACGCACGAGATGTATGTGAGATAGCTATTTATAGCCTGGGCGTTTCGAGAACTCACTTCTAGCACGACAATCGACAGAGGCAGTCGCATCTTTTAGTCCAAATCATGGAAGTCGATCCGAATTCAAGGGGCAGTATCCAGCAACTCATAGACGAAAGACTTAAGAGTTTCACTCCAGACGCATGAATCGGAGAGTATAGCCAGCATGGAAAGCGTTTTTGAAAAGTTAAGTGGGACTTCTAATTGTCATCAATTATCACAGATTAGCAACATAATAAGTGGGCATTCGTTTAAACGAAAATCTAATGAAGAGCAGTTTAAATTCAACTCGAAAGTCAATGTTGCTCTAGAAGAGGTTGACCATTTGCTGCAAGTTGCCAAACAATTTGAATGTCGACAAAGGATAGCAGAAGGTAAATTTTATTAAAAGATATTCATTATTTTAGTTTAATTTTTTAAACTGAATGGTTTAACTGTAGTGTACCTACCGCGTAGTTTATATGAAAATAATAAGTGTATTTATTCAACTACCCAGATAAAATAACCTTATTTAACGCTAACTAGTTATTTTAAAGTTAATGGCTAAATGGCAGTGTACCTACGGCGTAGGCGTTATGAAAGGGCCGAGGTTATTGATTCTGTTGTCGGTACTAGTGACACGATTTAAATTCAGTATTTGTGAAAGAATTGGGTTTATATTTTAGCCAAGAGTTTAGTGGCGCACAGGCAGAACTTGATAAGATTGGCGGATTCCTCGGAATTTGGATGGCGGGTGGTAACCGAGTATGATGCCAACCATCTTGCCAGTGACTCCGATGATGAAAAACGCATGTACAAGGCTGAGGCTAGAGCTTCAAAAAAGTTGAAAGCGGAAAAGAAAGGTCGGACATCGAAGGCTTGGCCATATCGGAAAGGGGCTAACAATGTATCGTCGACGCCGTCTCCTGCACAGCCTAACCGCAGACCGGGGCTTTGTTTTGATTGTGGTGAACCAGGCCATTGGAGGGGCTCGCCTGATTGTCAGGGGAACGCATCGCAAAATAAGATGAGTATCAATACTTCAATAATTCAGGATAAAGCCGGTCGGTCTTTAACAAGTGTTGTACACTTTTTAGAAAGGCGGAAAAGGGTGAATTAAAAGTTATATCACCAGTTGGCAGGCTAAAGGCTAAATTAGAGAAGTGGAAAGAAGCCAATGATAGTGCATTTATACATGATACTGTTGTAAACGGTTACAAATTACCTTTACAAATGGTACCAGAAAGAGTTATTTTAAAGAATAATAAACCTGTTAGAGAAAATATGAGTTTTGTTCATGACGAAATAAGTAATTTGTTAAAAACAAGTGTTGTTACAGAGGTGATAACCCCTCCTTATGTAAACCCTTTGACCGTGGCATATAATAAAAAGGGTAAACCTAGACTGGTTCTTGATTGCAGACACATAAATGAGTATCTCCATCTTTTCAAAGTAAAATTTGAATATATTAAAGTCGCGGAATGTATGTTTGATATTAGATCGTTCTTGTATACTTTCGATTTGAAAGGAGCGTGTCATCATATTGATATATACCAGGAGCATAGAACTTTTCTTGGCTTTAGTTGTAAATACAACGGTAACACGAGGTATTTCGTTTTCAATTCTCTTCCGTTCGGTATAAAAACAGCAGGTCATATATTTACAAAAGTTATAAGGATTGTGGTGAAGTTTTTAAGGGGCAAAGGTCATAAAGTCATTATGTTTTTAGATGACGGGATAGGCGGAGATGCTAACTATGAAAACGCTATTTTGTCCAGTGAGTTTACAAAGCAAACGTTACTCGCATTTGGGTTTTTGTTGGCTCATGAGAAGTGTCATTGGATACCTTTACTGAGGGTCACATGGTTATGTCATGATTTAGAAATGTACAATATTAGGCTATCAATTGTCAAAGAAAGGATAGAAAGGCTTCATTGCAAAGTAAAGATCAGTTTGAAGGAGATCAAGTCCAAAACTATGTTTCTCATTCACGTTAAATATCTGTCAAACTTAATCGGTCAGATTGTATCCATGCAAAGTGATGTTTGTGGAAAGATCAGATTGATGACTAGGTATATGTACAAATGTATTGATTCAAGAGCTAGCTGGAACGCTCCAGTAAGAATTACACCTGAAGAAGTTACTGAGCTTAAGTTATCGAACACAAATTTGGTTCGTCTAAACGAGCGTGGAAAACCCATTAAAGATGGTCGGTTATGTAGTTATAGCCTATTTTCAGATGCCAGTGGGACAGGTTATGGCGGTTATTTAGAATATTTACCAACTGGGGAGATACCGAATGTAAGTCGGTGCGGTGCGTAAACCTTACGGAAAATTTGTAATGACCATTTCTAGATATAAATGAGTATGAGTCATTGAATGACATACCCGAGAAAATATATCGTAATACAGGTATAAATGTGAGGCAAAGATACTCGGAAGTTGATTTTGAGATAAATTGCCTGATCCCGGAAAAGAACGAAATTCGTGATATCGAGTATGATTAAGGATCCCCGGATGTGGATCCTTTGAAAGAAAAGTTGTCCCTGGAGGCCGACTTAGAGTTGGACTCCGAAATGGTCGGTTTATGGTCATTTTCTGAGCACAACGAACGTTCGACTTGGAGAGAAGCGGAATCAATATACCGCATCGTTAGTTCGTATGCGAACGTTTTACAACATTCCATTGTCCAGGTATATTGCGACAATAAAAGTGTTATTTCAGTTCTGCTTAATGACAGTCGTATTTCTGCAATTTAAAATATTGCTGTAAACTTGAATTTGTTATGTGATAAAGAAAACACTGCTTTGTCCTTAAAGCCTCATTATGTTATGGTATTTCTGGATAGAAAATGCTTCCATTAGAACAGTCCTAAAGTTTCAAATTCCAGTATGTCATAAAAAAAAAAATTTTTATAAAAAACTAAAAAGTACATTTACTGAACGAACAGGAGGTAAATGAAATTGTATTTATCATATTTTTTTTTAAAAAACACGCGCATGCGCGAACCGAGCCGGAACCGCGCTGTTCAAATCACAACTTGACAGGAAATGGCAACGCGAGGTCGACCTAAATTCAGTCCTGCAACTAAACAGAGAGCGAAAGATGCTAAAAAGGAACTTCAGAAAGAATATGATCGAACACATAAGCCAATCCGACTATCCGTCGAAGTATATAGTCGGTTGGAGAAATTGAAAAAAGTGCTGAAGACTAAATCATGGGACGAAACGGTGAGCGTGCTTATTGACAAACGGTGAGTTGTTGTGTTTTTGAAGAAATCTTTTCCGATTATGCTTATCTCGGTATAATTAACACATCTGTTATGATATTTATAACAGTATGTTATTATTATTGTGAGACATTATGTTAAAAACCGCGGAAACGTGACTTTTCTCTTCCTTCAACGCTTCGTTCGAATTGTTGACAAAATTGAGGGGCGCCGAAGGGGTCAGATTACCGAAACCAACAGTTATTTGCTCATTCTAATTTCTATACAATAACCATTGAAATATCCTATGTGGGTTATAAAATGTGATATATTTCTTTCAACATTGAATAAATTGGCCATAACTTTGTTTCTGTGTGGCTGATTTATCATTTAGACAAAGTTGCATCATTTATCCACCTTGTAATATTTATTGGTATTGCATTGCTTATCTTTATATATACTTTTTTCAGCAGACCTCATTTATAATAATAAGGAAATGAGACACAATATGAACTATGATTTATCTTCTTGTCTAAAGCATTTTACCCTTTCCCACATAAGGACATATAACAATTTTGCAAATGATGATTTTGAAATTATTATGCAACATATGGAAAATCTGTATTAGAAAGAACAAATATAAACATGAAGTGTGGAAGAGTTACCCTTTTCCACATTAGCATATATACAGCAGATTATTTGAAAATATCAATGCAAAAGTTAAAAACCAGAAATATTGATAATTGAAGTGTTGAAGACACTGTGACAAAGGGAGGTATTGCTTATGAGCAATTTCTTGCCACAATGTTTTAAGAAATCGTCTGCTGCAGAGGCAATATAATGCATTTGTATAAAAGAAAGGTTTTACCGCTTATATTACAAAATAATATAGCAATATATTATATCATATTTCCCCCAGATTTCTAATCAAATTTACCCCCTCAAAGTTCATTCCCTGAACCTGTGAAGAAATACTCTTTACTTTAGAATGTTCGTCTTAATTATCATATGAAATGCTTTTCAGTGATGAGAAAAAAGGATGTACCAAAAAGAAGCTACTCCCCGAAAAATGCCAGAGGCAAGTCAATCGACACCATTGACTGTTGGACAAGTGCTGCCTTCTTTTCCTTTCTCTGATATTTCAGATTCAACTGGAGGGTAAGCATTTGCTTGTTAAATCACGAAACACAAACTCATTTGATGATGTGTTTTTGCATCGGTATGGATATTGAAATGTTATGTTGGAATACATTTAGTATTTTTCTCCCATCACATTTTTAATTATCTGGATAAAATGAAAGGACTGTAATGAATGTCTAAATATGACTAGACTACAATAATCTCTTCAGGTTAGTTTTGCATTATATTATAGTACATGGTCAATAACTCAATTTCTGTTATATACATAAACAAATTGTTCTCATAATTGTTAAAAAAAATCTACAGTAATTAGACCCCCCAGATACATAGTATATGGGGGGCTATATAGGAGTTTAGCTTGTCGGTTGGTCTGTAGACATTTCTTGAAAACACTATTTCTCAGCAACCCCTTGTCAGAATTCAATATAACTTCACAAGAATGATTGATACCAAACATAGTTGTGCATACTGTCAGCGTGTTGCACTGTGTTTTTTTTTTAAATGAGTTATGGCCCCTTGAATTTCTCATACATAGTTGGTCTGTAGACATTTCTTGTGAACACTATTTCTCAGCAACCCTTGGTCAGAATTCAATATAACTTCACAAGAATGATTGATACAAAGCCCAGTTGTGCATGTTGTCGGCGTGTTGCACTGAAATTATTTTTAAATGAGTTATGGCCCCTTGAATTTCTCATACATAGTTGGTCTGTAGACATTTCTTGTGAACACTATTTCTCAGCAACCCTTGGTCAGAATTCAATATAACTTCACAAGAATGATTGATACAAAGCCCAGTTGTGCATGTTGTCGGCGTGTTGCACTGAAATTATTTTTAAATGAGTTATGGCCCCTTGAATTTCTCATACATAGTTGGTCTGTAGACATTTCTTGTGAACACTATTTCTCAGCAACCCTTGGTCAGAATTCAATATAACTTCACAAGAATGATTGATACAAAGCCTAGTTGTGCATGTTGTCGGCGTGTTGCACTGGAATTATTTTAATGAGTTATAACCCCTTGAATTTCTCATACATAATAACATATGTATATTGTCAGGCACCAGCTGGGGGTATTCATCACCTTCAGTGATATTTCTAGTTTTATTTCAATTTATGAAATAACTACTAACGTTTACATGTAGTTCCTTATTTCAATATTTATAGATCTGAGTTGGACAGGGGTAAGGACACAGAAGAAGTGATAGTTATGAAATACTTAGAGCGTGCAAAACAGACAGAAACATCTTTTGTTGAGTATGTTTTATTTTGTTTACATGTTATTGTACATGAAAAACCAAAAGACTCACCCAGTTTGCTTTCTTGAGTTATAACAACAGGAAGGATGCTAAGCTTATGCCACCTACATATGTTTTCTGGTGTCTCTGCAGTAGACAGCCTAATCATTGTGTCGAAAGGATGATTTTCTTTTTCAGTAAGTGAAAATTAAATTATAGAGATTGCTCATATTTTTATTTAGGTGTTTTTTGGTCTTGTTTATGGAATTCATTATTTTCACCAAATGTTTATATTTTAGCATATCATTTGAGATTATGGAGGATGTTGATGAATCCTACCGACCATCATCAGGGACAGAATCTGATGACGACTACGATGAAGATGAAGATGATTTTGATGAAAATGAAGTGGATGATTATCTTTTGGATATGTCTTTACAGTAAGTCACATCATCATGTTTCACTTGGTTTAGCCTGAAAAACAGTGTGATGCAAAGCAATCAATTTGACTCAATTGATATGTTTTAAAGCATTACAAATTTAGTAAAATTACATAATTTAAAATTCTTCATCTCTGAAAACAGGCCTTTATTACAGATAATTTGGAAGAAATGTACCTTATGTGACACTGACAAACCTGTTTACTATATTGATTGATACAAAAAATGGCCACTATGTGAAATAAGAAAATGGATTAATTGACAAAACACTCTTTTTCTCTTCATCTGCTTTTCTGATTTAAACTAAGATCATTTGATCGAACTGTTCTTTAGGTGACCTGACCCTCTATAGAAATTGTTGAATATTTTTATACCCCCTTCGAAGAAGAGGGGTTATATAGGAGTCACTGTGTCGGTCAGTCTGTCGGTCGGAAGCCATATTTTGTCCGGTTAATTTCTTAAAAACCACTGGGTGAATTCAATAAAATTGTACATGAAGCTTCTACACCAAAAGGAGGTGTGCATATCTTTAAGGGGTTACAATTGCATGATATTTTACAGTTATGGTGTAGGTAAAGGTGCTGTTTAGGGGGTATTTATCATCTTCAGTGATAGTTCCAGTTTATTTTATAAACATGGCCATGTTTTACGACAGGTAGCATCTATAAGGTGATTGACAAAACTTGATTAATAGAAAAACATTGTTTGCATTTGGATGAGGAAACAGTAGGAATGAGTAATTTACATACATGTATAACCATTTTTAAACAGGCTCCAACCAGATGATAGATTATTGCCTATTAGAGCAGCAGCAGATGTCATATATCATCTAGATTCAGAGGACGAAAGTGAAATTGAGGAAGAGGAGATAATCCAAGAAGATGACAGGGAGTTTGTTACAGAAAAGAAAGCCATTTGCTTTGAAAAATACATCGTACAATTGGCCAAAATACATGTTTCATCAAAATGTAACCGTAAAGCATGCACATCACTGGTCAGCATTGTTACAAAGACAATTGGCACATCAATAAGAATTTCATGGGTAAGGACCTATTTTTACAACATCGGAGCCGAAGGGGTCAATGTCATAAGTTCTGATCTGTCTCTGTTCGTCTGTCTCATTCTGTTTGATTTGGTTAAACTGTAAACATGAAACCAAAATATCTAACTGAGGATGATACAGAGAAAATCCTGTAAAACTGTTGTTTACAGTTACAGACTTACAGTACTGAACAAAAAACAGTACTGATCCCTTATTGTGTCAGTTAGCCAGGAAACTTATGGGCATGCCTGCAAGTTCTGCTTCCATTGAGAAAATATTTTCCAACTTTGATTTAATTCAAACAAATCTTAGAAACAAACTAGGCATACAAAAATGTGCAAAACTTGTTACCTGTTATCCCTTTCCCGCATACAGACGCTCGATGACGCCTCTACAGCAGACGGCTTTTTGAAAACATAGAGACGAAAGAAGAAATTTCACAAAACGTGCAATTTCTCCTTTTGCCACAATGTTTTCCAATTTTGTCATACAACGAAATCATAGCATGTCTAAGAATTCTTTGTAAAAATAACCTTAAAAAATCATATTACGCAGTACTGCCCATTTCAGGGAGTATTGCCCAGCACAGGTAAACCCAGGTTTTTCCGCTCAGTGAGACCTTGACGGTCAATACTTAGCCAACCCTGCTGTCCTTTACTAATATAAAGCATTTTTATTTACATGATCCAATCATTGCAGTTTGTTTCTAAGTTTTACCAAAATATTCACCTATTTGCTACTGTCCTAGCAATAATGTGATCACTCCTAGGCAATTTAATCCTCTTTTTAGATCACCTGAGCCAAAGGCTCAAGGTGATCTATTCTGTCTGACTTAGAAAATATTCCTATTCTTATGTGTTCAAGCAGTATTGATTGGTTACAAAATCATAGCAATCAGGTGTCATCAGAAAAGGGGTAAAAAACTTTAGCAACAAATGACAACTCCTATCATTCCACTGGATTAATTTCAACATACCTTCACAGGAATGTTCCTTTGTTGGTTGTCTTTCAAACTTTTTCAAATACTTTCATTCTGTGAAGATCTTAGGTTGCTGCGGCATCAGAAAGTGAGAAAAATATGCAAACTTTAAATTCTTTTCCTCCATAATCTGCTTATCCGATTCGAAGATAATTTAGTAGAAATGTTCTTTGAGTGACCCTTTACAAAAACTGTTCAAGCCATATTGATTTTGTTGAAAAACAGGGCAGCAAGGCTGCATCAGGAAAGGCGCAAAATGACAAAACCTTGTCATTCCATTCTTATAAAGTTCTTGTTGATTTTAAGATACAAATGGTCTTTACTGATAAGCTACTTTCTTTACAGTGTCCACTCCATGCTGTTTCATTTGCTCCCCTGATCAAATATCCCGAAATATTTTCAGTTAAAATAATTGCTTCTAATTTACTATCACTCAGGTGATCGATTTTGGGCCATCTTGGCCCTCTTGTTAGCACATCTGATTTTTCTGGAATTAAAAGAGGTGTAAGGGTCCGGGCTGCAATGTTGTTTATAGTATATATGTTGATCCATTTACTCCTTATCAATATAATTATTTGAGATACATAAAAAATATATATTTTTCATTGTAGGTATGTGGTAATGGTCATAAAATAAAGACTTGGGACTCTCAGCCTGTGGTCAGAAGAATGCGTGTTGGGGACATCCTTATGTCGGCTGCAACCTTAACAAGTGGCAACAATTACGACAAAATTAAGTTGTTATTTAAGTTCTTCGGGATGGGTATGACGAATAAATCCACCCACTACAAACTCCAGACACGACACTTTTGTCCGATAATTGGGGAAGAGTACGAACTCATGCAGAAGAGAAATATTGAGAAATATATAGCCAAAACAATCGTTATTGCAGGTATTTAGATGAAAATGATGTTTATTAATCTAATGATGAGCTAATCCTTTATATATAAGTGTGAAAATTGTGAATTACGTTTGGAGATTTTTCTGGTATGGGTAATTAGATAGGTGAAATGGCCATGGTGACAAAACTGTAAACTTTTGAAAATATATTTCGCTACTATGTGTAACTTGTAATTGTTCCTTATAAGTTGGGGATATTTTACTATAGATCTATAATTCAGACACATTCTACACAATACGGTCATTGCTTTTGCTTCTATTATTGATCCATATGGGAGCACCAGTAGCTCAGTCAATCCAGGGGTTGTGAGTTCGAACCCAAGCTTGACCAACATTCTTTCCGCCGTTTGACAAAAGTCATTTTGACAAGCATCATTCATCTTCCACCCATGGGCTATAGGTATATGTGGAAAACAGGCAGTTGCTTAGAAAGAATATTGTATGAAGTACTGGTGTGAGAGAAAGTCAATAAACATATGAGTAGATGAGCTGGACTGAAACATTATTGAACTCTGCATAAACCCCAATCAATCAATCCATTTATTGAAATGCTATTTATTTTTACAACAGGCGATGGGAGGATGGATTCTCCAGGATTTTCAGCCCAATACTGTACATATACCTTGATGGAGCATGAAACCAAAGATATTTTGGCCAGCATTATAATTGACAAAAGGATGACTAGTTTAAAATCCACAGCGATGGAGTTAGAAGGTCTTAGACGGGGTATGAAGATAATTCAAGACAGCGGTGTTCTGATAGGAGAACTTGTAACAGACGCAAGTACTAGCGTGGCAGCTATGATGAGTAAGGAATTATTTTTAAAACCATCTGATGACTTTATTGAAATGGAGAAAACTAGATTATGTTATTCCTATAATTTTGGTGTAATCTTTTTACGGATTATGAACTGTCAACATGGATAAATCGCTATGGTGCAAGTCATGGATGTTTGTAAAGCGCATACTGAGCACAAAATGTCTTCGATTCGGTGGGCATATAGTTTTTGGCCTGTCTGCACGTCTGTCTGCATGAAAAAAAACTTTAACCTTGACCACTACTTTTGAACCATAACAGGTACGGCTACCATATTTCACATGTGTATTCCTTGTGACATGACCTTTCTGTCAGTACCAACATTTTTGACCTGGCGACCTTTGACCTAGATGTTGCCATTCGGGGGCATCAGTGTTTCACAAACACATCTTGTTTTTATAATAAATGAGACATTTTCATATTTTTAGCTTTTAAAGTCATCTGCTGCACACTTGTTGCATTCCAGCATGTCGGAAAACTTTTCATGTTGTTTGGAGAAAAGTTTGACTCTTGAGGATTTACCATTTTTCGAGGTTTTTTATCAAACATATTTTACTTACAGTCTTGAATGACGGTCTAAGAATCACATTTCGCTTATAGGCTTACAGTCTTGAATCGTGGTCTTCAGAATCAGGTATGGTATAAAAGTGACTGCTCATGTTGGATAATGCCCTTACAGCATATCGTTATTTTTTGCAGGAAAGGATTATTCAACAATCAGGCATTCCTTTGATACTTGGCATGGGGCTAAAAATTTTGGGAAGAAACTTGGAGCGGTAATAATAACTTTATTTTTTTTCTTGTAGCCAGACAGGTTATTTCTAGTTTGAAATTGTATATGCTTGCGCCCGTCTGTCCTTTATTTTTGGCTTCAAGTGACATATCATTTGTGACCAATGTGCTAATTAATGAGACCTCATAAGGCAGTATATTCCATCAATGCATTCTCCTAAAAAGAAGAAATTTATCAGATGAGCAATTATGGTCGATAGGAGTAATATTCATTAGAAATGTAAATATTTGAACATCTGTAAATTGCTTACATGTATTCCATTCACATGGATTGGATGAATAATGATTTATCTTAGAGAGAGAGTAATGAATAGTTGAATACAACAGTAGTTGAAGAAATTCATGCATCCTGCAAATATGTTCGTAAGTGAAAACGTTACGTGGATTGACTCACATATGACAGAAAAGAAATGTCTTCATTGCATTATAATATGTCGTCAAGAAAGACAAATTAAAGATTTCTATTTCTCTCTCTCTCTTATAGGTTGCTGCTGAAACCAAAAATAAGAAACTGAGACCGTGGGTACCTCATCTGATAAACCATTTCTGGTATTGCAGTAGGACATCTAGTGGAAAGGAAGATATAATACTAGTGAGTGTTTTGAATATATCATTTCTGTTACTTATCATAAAAAAAGATTACATCAACTGTAATCCTTCGATTACAATTTGGCTGGCATGTTTTGCTTATAGGCACCCTAGAGCAACCACCCTCATTTAAAGGCAGGCGATCTTTTGAGCAAACCTTAGTATGTTGTAATCACTTTTTGTCAACCATATGTTGTCAACAGCTGCCTTGTTAGACTACAGGCTCCATTTTACATCTATTTTCATGACAATTCAACAGAACATAGATCACCATCAATTTGTAGACAAAATCTGGTAGTGTGAGCTCAAAAACTATTTCACTAGGTCAATTGCAGGAAAATTAGCATGTTGAAACTTGGCCATACATGAGCCTTACATTCTTGCTAAATGAAGTGAGTGATTGGGTTTCAACAATTCTTCAGTCATATCACAGCATCCAGTTCACCTACTCATACGATGAAAAGAATGTTGGCCAAGCTGAGGTTCAAACTCACAACCCCTGGATTGACAACCGCTTTGCTAACGGGAATCGGCCTACATCAAGTCATGTCATCTTGGGATTTATCTCTCAGATCATAGATATATGTTAAAAATTATGATTGCAGGCAAAATGGAGAGGGGCTTTACATCATGTTACAAACGTACATGAATGGGTATTCGGTGATGGTGCCATTGAGCCAAAGTGTGACCATGGTCAATTAGTTGACACAGAAGAGGTAAAATGGCTTGAACCAGGAGGCACATCTCACCAGTCACTGACCAAAACCATGTTGGATACCCGGTTAATGCACAATTTACATCATTATGTAAATTTTAGGTAAGACATTTTTAACATTATCCAAGTTGTGGAATATTTGATTTCAGATTTGTAAGATGTATAATGCAACTTATTTATATAACGGAACTATTGAGAATTATTGAAAAGATGTTATTTCATGTTGATGAATTGAAAATATGGTTGTTGAACACTGAATGCCCTGAGACGGCTACAAAGTTATATTTATATATTATAGAAGGAAAGTCAACATTATGGGTATAACTGGAAAAGTCTTGATTTATTTTGATTTTATAATCGAGACATTTTTATTATTACAGACATACAGGTGAACTTGAGAATTTGCATGAACACATACTCATGTACTGCGCAAAGAGATTTGCATACAGGTAAGGTACCTTTTATCAATTGAAAATTACTGTTTTATAATTATTCAGAAGAGAAGAACAAATAAGATATAAAGTGGTTTATAACTGACATTTACACTGAGGGTTTCAACAATAATAATGGCAGCCTTTATAATCCTTATGGGTATCCTTGCTATTCATTAGAGGAAGGAGAACAATTATTATGACTATAAAGATCTTACGTTAACCTCATTTGAACCCCCAATCCATCAACTGAAGAGACTAGCTACCTGGACCATGCTTTATTTACCTTGTAATGTCAATACTTGAGCCCCTGGAGCTCAGTCGGTAGCGACGCGGGCTGTCAATACAGTGGTTGTAAGTTTGAATCCCATCTCTGCCAACATTGGCAGAAGTCATTCGTTGTCTCACCAATGGGCTGTTTACAATCTATGTGGAAATACAGCCAGTTAATTGGAAAGTATGTAGTATATGGGAAAACCTTGAAATGTATGTCAACTGGTGGCCGTGATATGACTAAAATTGTTGAAAAATGCATTATGAATAAATGAAGGATACAACAAAAACCCTGTTTCTGTTACAGTTACCCAGCATATAAAGCCAGGAATTATCTAGCAATGATAGATTACACAGAACACCTAGACAGGCCAGTTTTATTAAAAAAGAATGGAGAGCCAATGTAAGATTAATTTATGTTTTTAGCTCACCAGAGCACGATGCGAGTTATTGTGGTCGCCCTTGTCCGGCAACTTCATTGGTATGAAACTTCACAAAAAGAATCCTTCTAATGTATTCATCGAAACTTCTTCATGAAAAAAAGATCCATTCATAATTATGTTTTCCATGGCAACCATAAGAAACAATCTTTTAAAAAATATCCACTGGTTGGCAGATTTTCAAATCATGTTGTAGATATGGTTCTTAGGTGACTCTATCAGATTTTATTTCACCATGTTGATTGTTCTTTACTGAACATGGTCGTGCACATATGTGCAATTTTATGTGGGGACATAATGGAAGGGCACACTTGCAAATGCACTGGCTGGTTTAATTTGCAATCGTAAGGAGCCTGATTTGGCTGCTTTTCCTGTAGCAGACATTTTTTCTTTGATTAACCTAACAACGACTTATCTAACAATATATTTCTTTTACAGGCTACATAGATGTTATTCCAAAAAAAATAAGGCATATAGTGTTTATAAAGAAAAAATTCCAAAGACATACAAATATATACCAACATTACAGGAAAGACTATTACAAAGTGTGTTTAACCGTACAGAACCAGTTAGTGCACCAATCCAATTAACCCCTTCAGACCCAAGGAAGATAAAAAAAAAGATTATCGGGGATTTCACCACCTTCCTCTAAAAGGCTGATGGAGCTAAAAAGGTCCCGTTTCAGTCAGTCAAAAATCTCTCTTTCAGATGTTTTTCAAAGTGGCTCAACAGATAATTAATTTGGATTCACTAATTGGTTCATGTGTTAACCCTTTCCCTCATATAGACGCTTTCTGACGCCTCTGCAGCAGACAGCTTTTTGAAATCAAAGTGACAAAAGAGGAAATTGCTCAAGACGAGCAATTTCTCCTTTTGCCACAATGTTTTCCACTTTTAGTCATAAGTTATCCATTCAATTATAAAGATTTTCTATTTTTTGACAAAAAAAATGGTCAGTCGTCTGCTGCAGAATTGTCATATGAGGGAAAGGGTTAATAGCATTTTTAAACTTTTCAAATGAAGCATTACTTTGAATGCCTGCATGTACAGGAAACAAATAATATTGCAATGTAGTAAAAGGTGAAATTAGATCTAAGCACTTTCTATTTCCACAAAGCTTTCTGCTCTGTTCCAGATAGCTTTTCGTTTGACTTGATTTTCTTTGTTCCGATGTTGGGAATGCTGATATTTTGCACATCATTGTACAGAATTAACCCTTTCCCTCATATAGACGCTTTCTGATGCCTCTGCAGCCTCTGCTTTTTGAAAACGGTGACAAAAGAATAAATTGCACAAAACAAGCAATTTATCCTTTTGCCACAATGTTTTCCACTTTAATCATAGGTTAGCCATTCAACAAGAGATGTTTGTCAAACATTATGCCCCCCCTGAGCGCCATGTTGTCAGGAATATTAGGACAATTGAGTAAAATTTGCATGGACCGAAATGCCAGTTGATTTGTCATTTCACATTGGATGTGTATAAGTCAGTTTAAAAGATTATGACAATGTTCATTCAAAGTTTGAGGTACAGTTCTTTAATCCCACTGTGATTATGACTGATATTTGCTGATAGTATGTATCCTCCAGGTGCAGGCATTGTTGAGTTATCACTCAGACAAGCTTTAAAAAATGTTTTTTTGTTCAAGGTCACTGTGACATTGACCTTTTGACCCAAATATCTTAAAAAAAAAGGGTTCATCTACTGGTCAGGCCCAACCTCCAAGTCAACTTTGAAGACCATAGGTCAAGGCATTGTTTTAAAAAACAAGCTTAAAAAATGTTTTTTGTTCAAGGTCACTGTGACATTGACCTTTGACCCAAATATCTTTAAAAAAAAAAAGGGGTTCATCTACTGGTCAGGCCCAACCTCCAAGTCAACTTTGAAGACCATAGGTCAAGGCATTGTTTTAAAAAACAAGCTTAAAAAATGTTTTTTGTTCAAGGTCACTGTGACATTGACCTTTGACCCAAATATCTTTAAAAAAAAAAAGGGTTCATCTACTGGTCAGGCCCAACCTCCAAGTCAACTTTGAAGGCCATAGGTCAAGGCATTGTCGAGTTATCACTCGGACAAGCTTAATAAAGGGTTTTGTGTTCAAGGTCACTGTGACCTTGACCTTTAACCCAAATATCTTAAAAAAAAAGGGTTCATCTACTGGTCAGGCCCAACCTCCAAGTCAACTTTGAAGACCATACGTCAAGGCATTGTTGAGTTATCACTCGGACAAGCTTAAAAAAGGTTTTTGTGTTCAAGGTCACTGTGACCTTGACCTTTGACCTCAACATAATTAGGATTATTCTACTGGTCAGGCCCAACCTCCATGTCAAGTGTGAGTACCATAGGTCCAGGCATTGTTGAGTTATCACTCGGACAAGCTTAAAAAGGGTTTTTGTGTTCAAGGCCCTTTGACCCAATGACCTCAAAATAAAAAGGGTTCATATACTGGTCAGGCCCAACCTTCAAGTCAAGTTTGAAGACCATAGGTCCAGGCATTGTTGAGTTATCACTCGGACAAGCTTTGGTCTACTGACCGACCGACCGACAGACATATATGCAAAGCAATATACCCCTCTTCTTCGAAGGGGGCATAATCAATAGACAAACGTTATATAGTTTTTTTCTTAGACACTTTTATTCTGTAAATACAGGTCACAAAAGTCAATTATATTGAGTACATAAGTTGTTCTTGCAACTGTAGGAAACAAGTGGGATGCAACATGAGCATACATAATAACAATATATAAAGATCATCCCCAATAAACCAATGTAAACATTTTTTGTTATTTACTTTTGTACTGTAAATTATTTTTTCACAAAACTCACTTCAAAATAAAAAAATGTCTTGCAACTATAGATAGCAGACTGCTGTTCAAGATGACTTTGAGGGAGGAACTGCTCTAATGAACACTCCGTTTCACACAACGTTTTAATTTATTCAATAATAAATTAAAATACTTGCATTTACAGAGTCTTCATACTTTTGCCAAGATATTTTAAAAGTCATCTGCAAGTGGGAAAGGATTACATGAACAAAGAAAGATTTGGAAAAGGGTAAAGATTATATCTAATAAACAAATGCTGTACAGTTTATTTTGTTAGTTTATACTTTTATACTGTAAATAATTGTCACAAACGTCGATTTATAATAATAAGTACCTATTTTTCTTGCAACTGCTGTTCAAGACCAAGAACAAAAATAAAGATGTTTGCTTTACCCTATTCTACTTGCAGATAACCTCTGCAAATATTGTGACAAAGGGAGAAACTGCTCATAATCAATGTTCTCCTTTTCCCACACTATTTTATATATTCAATAATTATACTTGTATTAGTATTTAAAAGTCATCTGCAAGTGGGAAATGATAACATGAAGCCATATGATCTGAATCATCTGTGAAGTTCGCAAATGATGAAAATGGTCAATATTTTCATAAAGGAGGACAAGCGTGATCTAATTGAAAACGTTTAAAAAGCGTAAACATAGCGTAAACAATTGCTTGATGTATGAAGCAGTGAAATAGAAAGGTGTCGGTCTATAAAAAGAATGTTTTCAAAAAAAGAGTATTGCAGTAGGATAAATTATATGAATCTATTAGGAAGGAACCCAGTGTACTGTCCTTGGGGATTTGTGAAAACTCGCCTTATTCTCCAAACACAGCAACTGGGTATCACCCTTCTACTCCCTGCTCCAAGTCTGCCATGGCGCCAGAGAATGAAGTTTATATAGGCTGCCAGTCTCATCGAGGCATTATAATCCTCCATCCTCTGTCCATGGCGTCCCAACATCTCCTGATGGTATCTTTGACCTATGGCTAAAACCTGTGGATTCAGACATAAGTCTTGCATCTGCTGAAAAGCGAAAATGAAAACATATAAACAGTTTGTAACACAATGATCTTTATAAATCCGGAAGATGGCCCTAAATAGATTACATGCATGATAGTTTAGTAGCAAATGTGTATAATTGTGTACCAATAATCAAACGAATTATATTGGAATCCACCATGTTGAACTTGATTGAGAGGTGAATAATTTGGCGTTTACCACATGGATGATGCTGCAGAAACCAAAGTTATTTCTCCATAGAATTTAATCTTTGAAACTATTTGAAAGAGGAAGCTTGAGCCTGCGACTGGTGATCTAAAAATCAAAACAATTTTAAAGCTTCATTCTACATTTATCTTATTTTTGCAAAATTGAAGAAGACAGTTTATGAAAACAAGAGGCCCTCATGGGCCTATGCTCTACTGGCATTGATCTGGCTTGTTTCAAAAGGAACCAATATGTCATCAATATTCAAATACCATCTAAGTTTGGTAAAGATCAGATAGTAAATGGCCGTTTTTTAGAAATGAACCAAACTTTCATGGATATCTAACTACTGTATAAGTTTGATTGAGATAGAATCAAAAATAAGGACTGTATCATGTTAACAAGCCCTATTATAGCAATTTTGACAATTTCAAGGGCCATAATTCAGTCGTGCATGGGGCGGATCTGGCTTGTTTTCGAAAGGAATCGAGCTCTCGTGGATATCTAACTACTGTATAAGTTTGGTTGAGATACAATCAAAAGTGAAGACTATCGTGTTAACAAGAAATTGTTTACGGACGCACGCACGGACGAATCGCCACGACATAAGCCCTTCTGGCCTTTGGCCAGTAGAGCTAAAAAATCATAATTCCGTTTCCAAAATGTGCTTTAATTTTTCTTAAAATGGTGCTTTGTCTTGCATAGAGATAAATTTTTACCATCTTTTCTTCAACTTGGTTATAATTTGACAATGGTATTCCTTCCCTTTTTACAATATTTTAAAAAATGGAAAGAATAGTTATAAAACATTTGAAACCGGTGTTACAAGAGAACATTGCATATTAGCAGGTTAGTCAAAGTCAAATGGTTAGTTTCAATGCAAAAGTAACTATGTGTACAATGAAAACTCGGTTGTTTGAGTAATGCCGACTGAAACATGGGTTGCACAGACTTGTAGCATAGACCTGGTAGCTCAGTTTGTAATGACGCGGGTTGTCAATCCAGTGGTCGTGAGTTCGAATCCTGGCTCGACCAACTTTCTTTCAAAAGTTATTTCAAAATGCGTCATTCCACAAATGGGCTAAGTCTATGTGGAAAAACAGCCAGTTGCTTGGCAAGATTGTTTTGTGGAGTACTGGTGTGAGAAAACTAAGAAACACATGAGTAGCTGAACTTGCCGTCGTGATATGACTGAGAAATTGTTAAAAACGACTTTAAACCCAAACAATCAATGCACAGACTAAAATCTGATGAAAATGTTGCCAGTTCTCTGATTATTTTCACATTTTTTCAAGGAAATACAATATTACAACAATAGGTACTAACCTGTTGTTCACTAGCGCAGTTTCTTGGCAACAAACCACAACATTTCCTTTCAAGTTCTGTTGGCATCTGAATGCAGTGGCCGCAGCGGCACCAATCCAGCATACTGGATGTACTGGGATCAGGTGAAATTGGAGGATCAGAGTCGTCCTCTAACAAAATGTCAAACAACAAACCCGGCTCTCGATCCACCAATTTCAGCATGATCCCTTTCATCTTCTCCCTCTCCATATCCTCTATAACCTCCTGTTATGTAAAAAATAAAATAAAACTATAAACTTGTGATTATTCATCCTTTAGGATTATCCAAGAAAGTAACGCTTGCTTGTGATCATTTCATTGAAAAAATGATATCAGTCTTTAGAACTGACTACTCTCCCAATGAACCCATATCGATAAAAGTGTCCCATCTGGTACATTTGAAGAAAACATTGAAAAGCTTGTTTGAAGCATTTGCATTTTTTTCAACAATGTTTTTTGAATTGTCTGTTAAAGAAGAAGCATCATTAGTTTTATGCCAAAGAAGAGGGTACATTGTTTGCGATAAAGGTTATCATATGGTGTATTCAACCTGCAAGTATTAACAAAATTAGCAGGTAATATATGATCAGTGAAGATTTTCATAAGACTACTGATGCACATAAAGGTTTATCTGTATCTACACTGATCATAAAAGTCATTTTGTACCTTTTCCCATGAACAGGCTAATACAGCACCCAGCAATATGCATTGTAAAATAATTCATCCATACTTAAACTATTTTATAAATTGTATCAAAACTTACTTTCACTCTATTTGTTTTTGTCTCGAACTGTTCATTTACTCGCTCCGCATCCTCTCTACCACCTCCGCTCCTTCCCCTTCCTCTACCCCGTCCTCTACCCCGTCCTCTACCCCTTCTTCCAGCATCCTTCTGTCTTTCTCCTACAACTACTCTTTCCCGGCCTCTACCACCTCGACCTCTACCACCGCGACCTCTGCAATTAATTTGTATAAGTCATTATCAAAATTCATCAAATGTATACACATAAAGTCAAATGAAATTTAAGATGCAAATTGCATTGCAATGAAGCATTCTTTTTAACCCGTTCCCTCATACAGACGTTTTCTGACGGCAGCAGACGGCTTTTTGAAAACATTGTGAAAAAAGAAAAAATTGCTCAAAACGAGAAGTTTCTCCTTTTGCCACAATGTTTTCCACTTTTAGTGTTAATGGTAAATTATTTATTTATAAGTGTTTTCACATACAACAAACTTGATGAACAAATCTGTCATTTTGCAACAATTTCCTCATATTTACTGTATTTAGTGTATCACAAAGGGAAAACATACACATACAACAAACATGATGAACACATTTGACATTTTCCCACAATTTACCCATAAATTATATTAAACATGCAAACAAAACAAAACAGATTTTCTTTTATAACCCCCCCGGCTAATGAATTTTAGATTGCCATACATATTATATCTTTTAAATTAACTAGGCTGTTTATTCCTTATTTGCTACAGTAATTACTAGTCAAAACTTAGTGTTAGGTAACGACTATTATAAGGATAGAAAATAAGTACATTACCTTCCTCTAAACAGTCTTTGGAACTCGTCATCTCTTTCAGTCCCAGATGTCTGAAAGATAAACAAACCATGAATGAAATTCCTTGTTATCTTCCAGCATGAATATTCAACAAAATTGCATGTATTACTATTTATTTTCTGATAGTGTAATAGGCTACTTCTAACAGACACACATAATGAATAATTCAGAAGTACATTGCTAAAGCCAAGGCCACAACCTTGCAATCATGTCGAAGGAACCATGACTTTCATTTTAGCTTCGCTAACCGAACACTTTCGTTTTGCCATTGGATGTCATAAAATCAAGATAACAGAAGTTGAATAATATACAGAAGCCCATTTAATTAAAATTGTTAAATAATATGACAAATTCATGTAAAGCAATGCAATAAAACTCGCCGATGCGACCCAAAAGTAAACTAAAACATAAACACTGCTGTTTACGGACGCTAATTCGAGTGTATAATAAATTTCCCCGTAGTGGCCCCATTTCAAATTAAATCATAGTTATTGCATTACGTCTCTGTGTTGACGAAAGGGCACACTTGCGAGTACAATATGTTTGACAAATACATAATTGCACACATCTTTAACGTACAAGACTGCACACATTTGCCACCGATTAGAAGAAAAAGACATTTAACTTAACGATGAGGATGATGAAGAAGCCATTTCCGCCATATTTGTTGACAAACTAATCAAAACGAGGCGCAACCGGCACTCTCACGTGATATGTCACGTGATGTTTTGATGTTCGCGGCCCATGATTAGATTTACTTTCGGTTTAAAATTGAAATGTTTTTTTCAAAATTAAATCAAATCGGGCAATTAACGGTGAAGATTCATATTGTTTCGTCAACAAGAACATATTTTCTTTCATATAAAATGCTTTTAATTCCCAACTTATCTCAAAACATAATGAGGCTTTAATGGATTCCAAGGCGCGAAAACGTCAAAGCAGATGACCTTAGTAGATGTTACGATTGCGGTAATTGGAAAATCGCTGAAACTGTTTATAACAGTTTAGATAGAAAATGGGGTTCCCATTCAATTGATAGATTTGCTTCCCATTTGAATACTAAATGTATCAGGTTTAATTCAAAATGGTGGGTACCAGGAACAGAGGATGTTGATTGTTTTCAGCAATCGTGGAGTGACGATAGAAATTGGCTGGTTCCTTGTTGATCCGACTGAAAGTAGCACTGAGAAATATTTACTAGAATGTGCCAAGCGTAACGATTCGAAACCAGTTCAAAAGAAAGACATTTTAACTTCTGATATGTTGCAGAATTTATGTTTTATATTTTATCTGCACTGATTGTACCAACGTTTTAGACTTACGAGATTTGTGTATGATCATGTTAGCATACACCGGTTTTCTTCGTATTAGCGAAGTAACCGAATTACGATGTAACGATGTTAATTTCAACGAAGATCACTTAGTCATAAAGATAAGAAAATGTAAAACAGACATTTACAGAGACGGATCGGAAGTTGTCATTTGCAAAGGTGTTTCAAAAGCGTGTCCTTTATCATTGTTATATATATATATGAATGCAACCGGTATCTCTTCATCATCGGATAATTATTTATTTAAGACAGGGTTCTGTTAAAAAATAGAGTATCTCTTATTAAGAAAAATAAACAATTAAGCTATACCATAGCTAAACTTTAACTGGTTGCACCTTATTTGAAACTGGGTACCCATTCCCTGAGAGCAAGCGGAGTTACATTGGCAGCAAATAGTTCAGTTATATCTGAAACGTGTTTGAAAAGGCATGGTCGGTGGAAAACTGACATAGCTAAGGATGGTTATATAAAGGATTGCATTGAGAACAGATTGTCTGTAACTAAGGTTTCGAACCTTAGTTTGTAGAAATATTATTTACAAACACATATTAGTATAACATTTTAATTTGTTAACACCCTTAAACTTTGTATGTCTATACACTCGTCTCCCTATACGCACAACATACAGTAGTGTTGTTGTTTTGTTTTGAGCGAACTAATTGAGGACTTGCTGGTACTCGACGGTACAACGTATAGCTGAGTACCTTTGTCCTCACAGAGAGAAGCAATCTCCTATCGCAGAGTGACCGTTCCTTACACTCACTATCATGTCTACAACAGGCTCAATGTCAAGATTCTTTACGAAACATGATAACTGTATATTAATTAATTTAGTTGTCACTGATGTAAGCACTCACCTTTTACACTTGTGACAGGATCTTTTTCTAACTTCTGCTGATCAAAAACAAAGTATTTATTTAGCAAAAAGCTACAGACTACTTTTCGGTAGTTTTACACATTTAAAGATTAATACATCTGTTATGTAGGTCACCTATTTTGGAATATATGGCCATGATCACGTGACTAAAAAGTCACGTGATAAAAAGTCACGTGAAACCCGAAAGTAGTTCGAGCCTGTGACAGAGGTAAATGTAATAAACCGATAGTGTAAGAGAGTGGGAGAGAAGCTACAAAACCGGCTTTTGTATACACACGAGATGTATGTGCGATAGCTATTTATAGCTTGGGCGTTTCGAGAACTCACTTCTAGCAAGACAATCGACAGAGGCAGTCGCATCTTTAAAATTCAAAATTCGATATTTTTTGGTTATATCACATGTTAGATGTTTGAAATGGAAATAATATCACATGTTATATACTATACTGAACCAAAAAAGAAACTTTCGCTAAGTTTGAATGTAGATAATGTTTTAAAATTTCAATAGATTTGTATGATACCGCCCCACACCATAACCGAACCCCTGGTTCAGTATATTTTTGAATGGAATAATGTTTTTATTTCTGTTTGGAAATCGTTATTAAACATAACTGAAAGTTATACATAGAGAGAACTTAAAGTTCAATACATATGAGTATAATCATACATTAATAAATGCTATATTAAGGATTAATACTGCAAATGGGGTTCAACATTTCATGTCATGACATTTGACAAGTGGACACAGGTTTCCAGAGTTTTTACTATTAGTTTTATCTCTGGTTGTTCCTGGGCGAGTCGGCCATACGCAGTAACTGATGTCTAAGTACCGGTAAATACAAGTATTTCTTTTACATTGCTATTATGCTTTTATTACAAAAATATGTTGTATATGTGTATATGTGACTGCCAATACACGCGTCTCCTTGTTCGCACAACATAAAGTAGTGTTGTTGTTTTGTGTTGAGCGAACTAAGTGAGGACCACTTTTTTCTCGATTCAATTTGTACTAGCAGTCAACTGAGAATCTTTTAAATATTTTCTAATTTAGTCATCGGCACTGTAGTTCTTTGAATGCTTAATACAAACCTAATGACATCACTCTTCTTTTGAGCCAGAATCAACAAGTCCTTGTAGAAATGCTCATTTTTTTCATCGGCTTCGGAAGGCATGTGATCGAATGGATATGCCATGGTCCTTGGAACGTTTCTCTGTACATCTTCATGGTCAGTAGACGCACTAAAAGATTTCCATTGGTCAACGTGACCTCACTTCCGGTCTGGACTTTGTCAACTTCACGGCATCTGAGATCTTCGTACCATCTGTAGATAAATGTTATTTCGTAGAATTGAGATACGCGTAAAAAGGAAAATTTAAATTAAATTAGGATCCCCTTGGAATACCAGATCCTTTACTTTTAAAAGACCCCGCAATATTTGGCCTTATATTTAGAGTTTATATAATTTTCATTTTCAATATTTTTTCAGTCTTATCGCGGCGGCCAGTTCACATATTAAAGTGTTTCCTAGGTTTTCTCACACCAGTACTCCATAAAACAGTCTTTCCGAGCAACTGGCTGCATTCTCAAACTACAAATATTGCTAGCACACATCGTAAGCGGATAGGCTGTTGCTGTCTGAATGAGGGACATTAGTGATAATTATAGTATCTCCCTTGTCAGATAAAGACCAAGGAAGACCAAATAGTTGGTAGGTCCTTTAAGTTGGAATCCTTTGTCTTTATCGCTATTTTGCAATGAGATATTGCAATTACTCGGTACACATTAATCATAAATGTGTTAATTAAAGTGATGATTCAAAAGAGAAAATTTACATAGCAGTGTTTAAAGAAAACAAATGTGGAATTAATAATCAATCTAATAACAGTTGGCCAAGAAAATGCAATTATAAGTGCACAATCCAGTGCAAAGAAACCAATGATAAAAACAGAGAAAACCAAATGATAGGACCTATCTAGATGTAGAGAATATTAAAGGGAGATAACTGACCGATGTCGCCAATTGTTTAGTTAAGAGTACACCACTTCAACATTGTTTCAGTAACATCATGTCGTTTCCTGTCAGGGGCGTAGCTCCCTTTAGGCACTGTAGGCACGTGCCTACACATTTTTTCTAAAAATGCTCCCAAAATGCAGCTGCAGCGATACACATCTGCGTTATGTATCGACCAGATCAGCCTGCGCTGTCCGCGCAGACTGATCCGGACGACACAGTCCGTCTAAGGGGGGGTAGATAGAGAAGTGATTCCTGAAACGGAAAATCCACATGGGGCGAAAAGTGTATATCCGGGTACGCCTGTGTGGCATGCTTAGGCTGATCCCGGTCGATACTTTACGCAGAGTCCACACTGTTGATTTTCTCACGAGACGGCCTACACATTGATTATTGCCAAGCTACGCCCCTGCCTGTGTATTTGTTATCCTGAACAAGTTCACCCATTAGTATTAATTCAGAACCAGGACAGATATTGCGGTTGTATTAGCCCGTCGGGCGAAAAGGAACACTACGGATTTTCATGAAAAGTGTAGTAACAGATCAGCTTGTGCACACTTGCATCTTGATCAAGATCTACTCTGTTCACATATTACACACATACGCCTTTTTAAATCTCTGTCGACTTGTATAGAGTCTGATAGAATAAAGCAGATATACTTGCTGACTTTAACCTACACTGTTCAGAAATACCAACTTATGCCTTTTGCTATGGCCAATGCATTGTTTTTATTTATTTTATGATAAATGATGACTCGAAGATACTGTGTTCTATCAGTGAAAATAAATCCATATCACCAACACTGCCGGAACTACTTTTTTACGAATTTAACAAATCGGACTTTTTGTAATTGTCTAACATTGTGTAGTAAATAAATAGACATGTTCCATATTTTTTTCTCGTTACTACTTTTCAATATGGCGGACACTCTGTGTTTGAAAAGGACATTCACACAGGCTCGTCCGCGTGTGAACAGGTACGAAGACAATGAATGGTTCCATTCTTTCGTCACCAATTAGCATAAAATAAAAACAAAATTTGTTTGTTTTGTGTGGATATGGAATATTTTTCATCGAAAAGTGAAACAATTTTTTAACATTTTCTCTAGCGCGTAGGCGAGTGAAAATGTTAATATCATTGTATCATTTCGAGATGATATATATTCCATATCCACCCAAAACAAACAAATATGCTCTATATATCAAGTAGCAGTAATATCGTACGATTAATTCAGATTTGGTTATTCATATTAATACAATTTTAAATACCCACATTTATTTTTCATAAAACACACGATCTTCTTCACAATCAATAGTATCGCGCTATTTTCATCGTTAATTCTCTTTAAACAAATAACAAAATAAATGGTTTGGCTCTCTTCTCTGCCTTAAATATAAGCCATAATATATCAATGATTGAAATTCTACATTAGATGTATATCGCTCGTGGATGTGTACATTGTACGAATTGGGTGAAATAAAGATATATAGACATTGAAAACAACTGTTACCATCGAAACCTTGAGCGCCAAGGAGAACGACCTCTACTGGCAGCTTTAACCCTTTCCCTCATATAAACGCTTTCTATTTGAACAGCATTTCAGTTATATCACAGCAGTCCAAACACCTACCCCAATGATGCGTTCATTTTCATAAAACACCAAATTGGCAATTTATCTTACAGGAAAGGGTCAAGTAGCCAGTTTTCTGAATTATTAAAATGGACTCGTAAAGTTTTGAATTTGGAAGAGTCCATTATAGCCATTTCTAGTAGTATCAAGAAATGTCAGCTGGCTAGTTGTACAGGCTTTATAAATCGGTCCCAGCAGTGAAAGGTCAACATCCGTTATCAACAATTGTTATATTCACACTCTCCTAAACTGCTTTAACCCTTTCCCTCATACAGACGCTTTCTGACGCCTCTGCAGCAGACGGCTTTTTGAAAACATAGTGACAAAAGAAGAAATTGCTCAAGACGAGCAATTTCTCCTTTTGCCACAATGTTTTCCATTTTAAGTCATAGATTATCCATTCAATTAAAGAGATTTTCCATTTTTTGACAAAATACGTTCAAAGTCGTCTGCTGCAGAATTGTCATATGAGGGAAAGGGTTTAAGATCACTGATATCTCCAAATTCAGGTTCATACATATATATATATATATATTGCTCTCAAAGCCGATTCCCGGTAGCTCTGTCGGTAAGCAGCGATGCGGGCCGTCAATCCAGGGGTTGTAAGTTCGAATCCAGCTCGTCGAACATTCTTCCTGACGTTTGACAGAAGACAATGCGACAAGCGTCATTCGTCTTCAACTAATGGGCTTATAGTCTACGCAGAAAAGAAGACAGCTGATACGATATGACTGCTGTGTGGCGTACTGGTGCGAGAAAGCCAGGAAATAGGCTTGGCGTGAAACAGTTGTAACTAAAAACCCTGGTTTAAATGCAATTTTGACCCCTTTGTAAACAATGCAAATTTAGATGCCATTGCTCAGAACGAGCAATGGCACCTACATTTCCATTATTTACCAAGAAAAATGATTTAACCCGTATAAAGGCTTTATGGTGAGGTGATTTACCTTGGTAAAAAAATATCATTTTTTGTTACAACCGTTTCACGCCAAGCCCTTGAGGTGTAGGTGAACTGACTGTAATGACTTGATTGAAAAAAAATTGAAAATGACATTAAACCTCAATCAATTATTACACTCAAAGGTTATGTTAGAATGTGTTTTATCGCGCTTATGAAGGCTATTGCGATGAATGAAGCAAACATAAAAAAGAACTTACAGTTTTTTCTTGGCAAAATTAAATATACCATCATTCCTCAACGTTTCGTGTCTTTACTCCTTGTGTTATAGATGTTTTAGAATTTAAAAAAAGGCGTCTACGAAATAACGGACTTACATTCGTGTATCAGCATATATAGTAAGGAGGCTGAACATGTATTGGATAATCAGATCTCGTCTTGTCACGTGATCATGACACCCATTCCGAAAGTTCCACGCTTCTCTGATAGAAAACTTCTAAAAGTTACACTTTGACAATGCGCAAATAGTGTGAGTTAAGCAGGAATGTGTTTTGTCGGCTGCTGTAAGACTTCCTCCCGACTGCTTCGAATTTACCTGCATTCTTTAAAGTCATGCTTTTACACATTTGTTACTCTTTTTCTATAATACGCGCATTTAAGATGCATTTTATTACTACCATAATGTAATGGACGAATCACCCTTGGCTACCGAAAATGTTTGTTTACCATGCTGTCTGCTAATTTAAACCCTGTTTGCTTACCATGCTGTCTGCAAATATAAACAATGTTTGCTTACCATGATGTCTGCAAATATAAACACTGTTTGTTTACCATGCTGTCTGCTAATTTAAACACTGTTTGTTTACCATGCTGTCTGCTTATCTAAACAATGTTTGTTAACCATGCTGTCTGCTTATGTTATAACACACTGTGTTTGCAATGCTTTCTGCTTATCTGAACAATGTTTGTTTACCATGTTATTCACAAATTTATATACCACTTTCTTATCAGACTTTGTACGACTCATCTTTTTTGTGTATAATGCTTTGTACGATACAAACAAACAACATTTGCGAACAATGGAAACACAGGTCAGGCTGCAAACATACAACACTATTAAAGAGTCCGTGTAAATGCTTATAATTGTTCATCCTTTCCCCCAAATGCAAACGCATTTTATGTATCTGCAATAGGCAACTTTTGTAAACATTAACCCTTTCCCTCATACGACAATTCTGCAGCAGACGACTTTGAAGATATTTTGTCAAAAAGTAGAAAATCTCTATGATTGAATGGATAACCTACGACTAAATATGGAAAACATTGTGTCAAAAGGAGAAACTGCAATTTCTTCTTTTGTCACTATGTTTTCAAAAAGCCGTCTGCTGCAGAGGCGTCAGAAACCGTCTACATGAGGGAAAGGGTTAAGGCAAAAGCTGATATGGCTAATGGCAATCAATGTCTACATTTCCCAATAATATATTTTCAACTGAATTTAATAAAAATACTTTCAATCTATGTTTTCTATGTTACAAGAGTATAAGAAAAAATAACAATAATTTACACAGGGAATGTTTTACTTTGCAGGTGGATAAATACCATGAAGATCTCAAGTTTAGGATACAGAAAAGGCTAGATGAACTCTAGTGTTCGTTTAACTCTCAATTCCATTAATACTCTTGTGATAGCATTTTTTTCTGCCAGAGGTGACTATAAGTTTACCCTCTCATTATCCACCTGATGCATTTTGACACCTCTGCAGCAGACAACTTTTGTAAACATTTTCAACTCTTTTCAATTATAATACTTTCATTTACAGGAATTTCAACTTGTCTGTTTATATTCAAAGAAAAAAAGTCGGGATATTGAAATACCCTTGGGGTTGTCTCACAAAACTTTAACATTACCTCATAACTCAAAAACCATTCAACATTATCAAATTAAACTTGGTACACATGTTCCTGAGAACAAAGTGCATGTCTATACCAAGTCAAAAAACTCTTATCTGATTATTTTTATTCAGCAATGCCCCTTTTTCGACTGGCGTTCTATTTCATATTTGTGCCATTATGTTTTCAGTCGTATGCTGTAGATTTATTGTATGTGGGAAAGGGTTAAAAACTTGATTATGCAATAACCAAAGTATTAGAGCTAGGTTCGTGAAACTTGCCTTGTGCAAAGAAAGGAGTCAGAAGACGGCACATTATTAGCTCACCAGAGCACAAAGTGCTCAAGGTGAGTTTTTGTGATCGCCTTTTGTCCGTCGTTCGTCGTCCGTCGTCAACATTTGCTTGTTAACACTCTAGTGACAACATTTTGCATCCAATCTTCATGAAAGTTTATCAGAACATATATCGCCATCAAATCTAGGCCAAGTTCAAAATGGGGTCATGTTGGGTCAAAAACTAGTTCACTAGGCTAAATTTAAGGAAAATCTTGTTAACACACGTTGAAACTTTGTCAGAATGTTTGTTAATGATATCTAGGCCAAGTTCGAATATAGGTCATATCGGGTCAAAAGCTAGGTAACTAGGCCACATTGAAGAAAAATCTTGTTAACACTCTGGAAGCCACATTTTAAACTTAAGCATGTTGAAACTGTGTCAGAAAGTTTGTCTTGGTGATATAAAGACCAAGTTTGAATATGGGTCATGTCCGGTCAAAAACTAGGTCACTAGGCCAAATTTAAGAAAAATCTTGTTAACACTCTGGAAGCCACATTTTTGGCTTGATCATGTTGAAACTTTGTAAGAATGTTTTTCTTAGTAATATCTAGGACAAGTTTGAATATAGGTCATGTTGGGTCAAAAACTAGATCACTAGGCCAAATTGAAGGAAAATCTTGTTAACACTCCTGAAGCCACATTTTAAACTTGAGCATGTTGAAACTTTGTCAGAAAGTTTGTCTTGATTATATCTAGGCCAAGTTTGAATATGAATTATGTTTAGGCAAAAACTAGGTCACTAGGCCAAATTTAAGAAAAATCTTGTTAACACTCTGGAAGCCCCATTTTTGGCTGGAGCATGTTGAAATTATGTCGGAAAGTTTGCCTTGATAATATCTAGGCCATGTTTGAATATGGGTCATGTCCAGGCAAAAACTAGGTCACTAGGCCAAATTTAAGAAAAATCTTGTTAACACTCTGGAAGCCCCATTTTTGGCTGAAGCATGTTGAAACTATGTCGGAAAGTTTGTCTGGATGATATCTAGGCCAAGTTTGAATATGAGTTATGTCGAGGCAAAAACAAGGTCACTAGGCCAAATTTAAGAAAAATCTTGTTAACACTATGGAAGCCCCATTTTTGGCTTGAGCATGTTGAAACTATGTCGGAAAATTTGTCTTAGTAATATCTAGGTCAAGTTTGAATATGGGTTATGTCAAGTTAATAACTAGGTCACAAGGTCAAATTTAAGGAAAATCTTGTTAACACTCGTGAAGCCGCATTTTAAACTTGAAAATGTTGAAACTTTATCAGAAAGTTTGTACTGGTGATATTTAGGCTAAGTTAAAATATGGGTTATGTCATGTCAAAAACTAGGTCACTAGGCCAAATTTAAGGGAAATCTTGTTAACACTCTGGAAGCCACATGTTTGGCTTGAGCATGTTAAAACTTTGTCAGAATATTTGTCTTGATGATATCTAGGGTAAGTTCGAATATGGGTCAGATCAGGTCAAAACTAAGTCACTAGGCCAAATTGTAAAACAATCTAGTTAACACTATAGAGATCGCATTTTTGACTTGAGCAGCTTGAAATTTTGTCAGAAATTTTGTCTTGATGATATTGCCATTGGCGCTGAAAGAGTTATGTCTTAAATAGCCCATTCTCAGGTGAGCGATTCCAGGGCCTCATGGCCCTCTTGTTTTTTATTTTGCTAAAGGTGAAGATCACTTCAAGGTGAAAAGTAGAAAAGAGCCTCTTAACTTAGACAAAACATTAAACCTTTGAGTGCCGGACAAAAACTATCCTACCTTTGCCACATGTTTTTAAAAGACAAGGCCTGCCTGCACATCCGGTCCGTCTGACAAGGATGTAATCTGTTGGCTTACCAACTCAACATTTTTATCTTGATTATCCTCAAAGGTCCATTTTAAAAAGATGAAGATCGAGTTTTTAGCATTTATGGATAACTCCCCTTAGATTTCTTTATTACCTGAAATATTTTGTTCCTTTTTGCTTTGGGAATGTTGTGCTAGTGTTTCCATGGTGAGAGACTTGTACCACAAGCCCCCCCTTTCGCAAATTCTCTATGCAGCTTTAGATATATTCCTCAAAATCAGAATCTCTTATCCAGTTTAAGTTTATATTATTCAGAGTATGAGCCGTGTCATTGGAAAAGTTGACCTTCTTTAGTTTGCGACCAGAACAAACTGCAGGACAGCCTGTGCATCAGTCCAGTCTGATCAGTTGTCCCTGCTCACAATCTACTCATAATGGCATTTTGAAGGTTAACCCTGTCCCTCATACGACAAATTCTGCAGCAGACGACTTTGAACGTATTTTGTCAAAACATAGAAAATCTCCATAATTGAATGGATAACCTATGACAAAAAGTGGTAAACATTGTGGCTAAAAGGAGAAATTGCAGGTTTTAAAGCGTCTATATGAGGGAAAGGGTTAAAGAAGAAAACAAAATCTTCCAACTAAAGAAACCATAATTATGCCACTCCTGTACAAATAATAGATTGTATGTACATTGTATATGTTGTTTTATAGGCCTGTCGCCTCTTTATTAGTAAAATGTATAAATACTTTTAGATGCGGCATATGTAGAGAACATGACCTAAAGATTGATTCATTTGGGTTTAAAATCATTTACCAAAAATGTTCATTCATATCAGTGGCCAGTTCACCAAAGGCTGCTTTTCCTCATACTGTTAGCCCATTGGTGTAAGACGCATGACACTTGTCACAGTGATTTTAGTCAAACGTCCATGACCTAAAGAAGAATTTTTCAAAAATGCAGCGTGAACTTAATATAAAAAAAGGCTGGTTTTCTTGTGGCGTGGCTCTGTTATCTTTATTCATACATGTATACAGATCTTCCATTTTGTCATTCGATATGTTAGTGAGTGCCATTGTGTTAACCCTTTCCCTCATATAGACGCTTTCAGACGCCTCTGCAGCAGACGGCTATTTGAAAACAAAGTGACAAAAGAAGAAATTGCACAAAACGTGCAATATCTCCTTTTGACACCAATGTTTTTCACTTTTAGTCATAGGTTATCCATTCAATTATAGAGATTTTCTATTTTTTGACAAAATACGTTGAAAGTCGTCTGCTGCAGAATTGTCGTATGAGGGAAAGGGTTAAATCCACACTTTTTTGTATTGGTCATTGTTTACAGATATTTTTATAATAAAAGAACGTACATGTAGTTGTATAATGTAGAAACTATGTGATGTTTTTCATTTTTAGTCCTCTCTCGGTTTCATCAGACTATAGGTTTACACTCTATCCATATGTTTGTCAAAAGTATAGAGCTTTGTTCATGAAACGTTGTATGTACATAGATAAATCATCTCTAAAACCTTTCTACGTGTTTGAAGGTCAATAGAAGGAATAGCATTTGTATCTTGCTCAATATGTCTCTGGTTCGAGTTCCATGAAAAGCAGAGTCAAACTTTGACATTACCCTTGCGTGAGTAACTTTAAAATATCTTGGAATCATGAATGGAGGGTGATCAATACAGTAGAAAGAACTCGTTACGCTAACTATTTGTCAAATTAAACAAAGGGAAATCACTTTGATGCAAAATTCATCCGAATGCCATCTGGTTATATCTCTTGAGTTAAACTGTGTACTGTGAACTGAGTACTGTAAAGATTAGGGGACGCAACACTGTGGTGGTCTTCTACGTGATGGTGATTTAAAACGAAGAGCAATGTAAACATTTGTCTTATTTCACAATAAAGAATCTATATTTAGTTCGACAGAATAGCAAAATAAAAATAAACAGTGGACTGACTCGCGATAAATATAGGTCAGTTCGAATATATCGTTCGTTCAAGTCAAACCGATCTCCTGGAATAATCTGTCTTTCGAAAACAGCGTAGCAGCAGTTATGAATGCCCAGAGAAGCACTCCGATCTACTAAAGTGCTGTTTCTTCACATGATTTGTGTATCAATGGCTTGTTTTGTAATACACAGATCAGCCTTTCCCACATATAGAAGCTTTCTGACGCCTCTGCTGTAGACAACTTTTGAAAACATTTTGACAAAAGGAGAAGTTGCACAACACGAGCAATTTCTCCTTTTGCAACAATGTTTTCAACTTCATTCAACAATTATACTTTCAATTAAAGAGCTGTGTCATATTTTTTCCAACATGTTTTCAAAGTCGTCTGATGCAGATGTGTTGTATGTGGGAAAGGGTATACTAAATAAGAAATGATTACGAATCTGAAAATACATAAACTTATTCAGTATAAATAGAGTGATTCTTGGAAAACGTCCATGACTCGAAATGAATCATGGGCCCTTTTCGACTTCGAGTCATCGCCAGTTCATTGTGCATGAAGGCCAACAAACAGTTCATGTCACATACTTTACAGAACATAACAGAATATAAGTTTATTCATATGACTTGAACGCATATGGTTCATCGTCAAAATATTTACAGTATACATGTGCATACGAAAAAAGAATAGACATACAGTTTAACAAAATACTATTATGAATGAAGGATGCACTTCCCAAGAAGGCGGAAAAAATGTTTGAAATAAGAGGAAAATAAATAAGTATGCAGATATTCGGATAAAGCGCTTAGTGCTATGTTTTCATGACATGTTAAGCAATAAGATTTACATATACACCACTAACATACATGATATCGCCAAATTAATAAGATTTGAGGTCACATATTGTAATATACACTATGAACATACATCACAATATTACACGTCACACATTCTGATATACACCACGAACACATTCGAACTCAACTCACCAAAAAAGTAGCATTACATATTACCTATTGTAATATACACACCATACATACCCGAACTCACCAAAATAACAACATTACATGTCACATATTGTAATATACACTATGAACAAATATGACAATATTAAATGTCACACATTGTGATATACACCTAGAACATATTCGAACTCAATTCACCACAAAAGTAGCATTACATATCACATATTGTAATATACACACCATACATACACGAACTAATCAAAATAACAACATTACATGTCACATATTGTGATAAACAATGTGAATATAAACGAACTCTCCAAAATGATAAAATTACATGTCACATATTGAAATAAATACCTTGAACATACATGTATTCACCAATCTGTGTGATAAAGAAATGCATGTTTTGATCAAAATTATTCACTATAAACAAACACCTTTGCAAGCAAACACGAACAGTTCGAATCTCCAACTAATTAACATTTCATGTCACATATTAAGGTATAGACTATGAACCTATATACACTCGCAAAAACATTACATGTCAACTATTGTGGTATACACTATAAATATACACGAACTCAACAAAATAAGAATATTTCTTGACACCTATTGTTATATACTTTATGCACATCAATCTTTTAATTAAACACTAATAGTTCATACGACATATGCACTATAAATAAACACGATGTGTTGTTTTGGGACTTTGTGCCGTTTTCTACATGTTTTTCAGTTATATCACGGCCACAGAGTACGTAACCTGGCTAACCAATGTGCCTTGCCCAAGGCGCTCCACCGTAACCGCCGCGACTTAGGATCGAACCTTGCAAATCTCTACGCTAAGCACTCTGCCATGGCGGATTCCTGTATAAACACGAACTCACTTAAAACATTATATTACATTTCATATATTATAATTTACACTATGAAACTTTTCGAAGCATCTTGCAAAAAGCGCAGATGAAAGCTCATCAGCGTTGTTCGATCAGAATCGATACATATCGGCACATGTTTAAAGATAATCACAAATAATAACGATTCCGACTACGTGCCCAGGTGAGCAAAACGATACTTTGACGTTAGATTAAGACCATCGTTAAAGAAAGTCAAAAACTACAACATATTTTGTTTTTTAAAAAGAATGTTTTCCAAATGTATGCCTCAAAAACCAGATTGATATGTTTGATAAGTGCTTTGTTAAATGTATGTTATTCATTTGAAATCAATCTAACAAACAAAAGGGTCACGAGGATCTGGATTGCATGGACATATCACATAACCACATGGACATATCAATACGTTTCCGAATATGAATATACCACATGTGCTCAGTTCCATTCCCGTACAGCGTGACACAAATATTCAATTTGACCTCCGTGCAGCGTGACACAAATATTCAGTTTGACCTCCATGCAGCGTGACACAGATGTTCAGTTTGACCTCCATACGGCGTGACACAAACATTCAGTTTGACCTCCATGCAGCGTGACACAAATATTCAGTTTGACCTCCATGCAGCGTGACACAGATGTTCAGTTTGACCTCCATGCAGCGGGACACAAACATTCAGTTTGACCTCCATGCAGCGTGACACAAATATTCAGTTTGACCTCCATGCAGCGTGACACACATATGCAGTTTGACCTCCATACAGCGTGACACACATATTCAGTTTGACCTCCATGCAACGTGACACACATATGCAGTTTGACCTCCATGCAGCGTGACACAAATATTCAGTTTGACCTCCATGCAGCGTGACACATATATTCAGTTTGACCTCCATGCAGCGTGACACACATATTCAGTTTGACCTCCATGCAGCGTGACACAAATATTCAGTTTGACCTCCATGCAGCGTGACACACATATTCAGTTTGACCTCCATGCAGCGTGACACAGATGTTCAGTTTGACCTCCATGCAGCGTGACACACATATTCAGTTTTACCTCCGTACAGCGTGACACAGATGTTCAGTTTTACCTCCATGCAGCGTGACACACATATTCAGTTTGACCTCCATGCAGCGTGACACACATATTCAGTTTTACCTCCGTACAGCGTGACACAGATGTTCAGTTTTACCTCCATGCAGCGTGACACACATTTTTAGCTTGACCTCCATGCAGCGTGACACACATATTCAGTTTTACCTCCATGCAGCGTGCCACACATATTCAGTTTGACCTCCGTACAGCGTGACACAGATGTTCAGTTTGACCTCCATGCAGCGTCACACAAATATTCAGTTTGCCTTCCTTCCAGCTATCAACACATATTCAGTTTGACTTCCCTTCAGCGTGCCACACACTTTCAGTTTGTCTTCCTTCCAGCTATCAACACATATTCAGTTTGACTTCCTTTCAGCGTGCCACACACATTCAGTTTGTCTTCCTTCCAGCGTGCCACACATATTCAGTTTGACTTCCGTGCCAGCGTGCCACACATATTCAGTTTGACTTCCGTGCCAGCGTGAAACAAATATTCAGTTTGACTTCCTCCGTACAGCGTGACACAGATGTTCAGTTTGACCTCCATGCAGCGTGACACACATTTTTAGCTTGACCTCCATGCAGCGTGACACACATATTCCGTTTTACCTCCATGCAGCGTGCCACACATATTCAGTTTGACCTCCGTACAGCGTGACACAGATGTTCAGTTTGACTTCCATGCAGCGTGACACAAATATTCAGTTTGCCTTCCTTCCAGCTATCAACACATATTCAGTTTGACTTCCTTTCAGCGTGCCACACACTTTCAGTTTGTCTTCCTTCCAGCTATCAACACATATTCAGTTTGACTTCCTTTCAGCGTGCCACACACATTCAGTTTGTCTTCCTTCCAGCGTGCCACACATATTCAGTTTGACTTCCGTGCCAGCGTGCCACACATATTCAGTTTGACTTCCGTGCCAGCGTGAAACAAATATTCAGTTTGACTTCTTTCCAGCGTTCCACACATATTCAGTTTGACTTCCTTCCAGCATGCCACACATATTCAGTTTGACTTCCTTCCAGCGTACCACACATATTCAGTTTGTCTTCCTTCCAGCGTGCCACAAATATTCAGTTTAACTTTCTTCCAGCGTACTACACATATTCAGTTTGACTTCCTTCCAGCGTACCACACATATTCAGTTTGACCTCCGTACAGCGTGACACAGATGTTCAGTTTGACCTCCATGCAGCGTCACACAAATATTCAGTTTGCCTTCCTTCCAGCTATCAACACATATTCAGTTTGACTTCCCTTCAGCGTGCCACACACTTTCAGTTTGTCTTCCTTCCAGCTATCAACACATATTCAGTTTGACTTCCTTTCAGCGTGCCACACACATTCAGTTTGTCTTCCTTCCAGCGTGCCACACATATTCAGTTTGACTTCCGTGCCAGCGTGCCACACATATTCAGTTTGACTTCCGTGCCAGCGTGAAACAAATATTCAGTTTGACTTCCTCCGTACAGCGTGACACAGATGTTCAGTTTGACCTCCATGCAGCGTGACACACATTTTTAGCTTGACCTCCATGCAGCGTGACACACATATTCCGTTTTACCTCCATGCAGCGTGCCACACATATTCAGTTTGACCTCCGTACAGCGTGACACAGATGTTCAGTTTGACCTCCATGCAGCGTGACACAAATATTCAGTTTGCCTTCCTTCCAGCTATCAACACATATTCAGTTTGACTTCCTTTCAGCGTGCCACACACTTTCAGTTTGTCTTCCTTCCAGCTATCAACACATATTCAGTTTGACTTCCTTTCAGCGTGCCACACACATTCAGTTTGTCTTCCTTCCAGCGTGCCACACATATTCAGTTTGACTTCCGTGCCAGCGTGCCACACATATTCAGTTTGACTTCCGTGCCAGCGTGAAACAAATATTCAGTTTGACTTCTTTCCAGCGTTCCACACATATTCAGTTTGACTTCCTTCCAGCATGCCACACATATTCAGTTTGACTTCCTTCCAGCGTACCACACATATTCAGTTTGTCTTCCTTCCAGCGTGCCACAAATATTCAGTTTAACTTTCTTCCAGCGTACTACACATATTTAGTTTGACTTCCTTCTAGCGTACCACACATATTCAGTGTGTCTTCCTTCCAACGTGCCTCACATATTCATTTTGCCTTCCTTCCAGCGTGCCACACATATTCAGTTTGCCTTCCTCCCAGCGTGCCACACATATTCCGTTTGCCTTCCTTCCAGCGTGCCACACATATTCAGTTTGCCTTCCTTCTAGCGTGCCACACATTCAGTTTGCCTTCCTCCCAGCGTGCCACACATATTCAGTTTGCCTTCCTTCCAGCGTGCCACACATATTCAGCTTGACTTCCTTCCAGCGTGTCACACATATTCAGTTTGACTTCCTTCCAGCGTGCCACACATATTCAGTTTGACCTCAATGCAACGTGACACACATATGCAGTTTGACCTCCATGCAGCGTGACACAAATATTCAGTTTGACCTCCATGCAGCGTGACACACATATTCAGTTTGACCTCCATGCAGCGTGACACACATATTCAGTTTGACCTCCATGCAGCGTGACACAAATATTCAGTTTGACCTCCATGCAGCGTGACACACATATTCAGTTTGACCTCCATGCAGCGTGACACAGATGTTCAGTTTGACCTCCATGCAGCGTGACACACATATTCAGTTTTACCTCCGTACAGCGTGACACAGATGTTCAGTTTTACCTCCATGCAGCGTGACACACATATTCAGTTTGACCTCCATGCAGCGTGACACACATATTCAGTTTTACCTCCGTACAGCGTGACACAGATGTTCAGTTTTACCTCCATGCAGCGTGACACACATTTTTAGCTTGACCTCCATGCAGCGTGACACACATATTCAGTTTTACCTCCATGCAGCGTGCCACACATATTCAGTTTGACCTCCGTACAGCGTGACACAGATGTTCAGTTTGACCTCCATGCAGCGCCACACAAATATTCAGTTTGCCTTCCTACCAGCTATCAACACATATTCAGTTTGACTTCCCTTCAGCGTGCCACACACTTTCAGTTTGTCTTCCTTCCAGCTATCAACACATATTCAGTTTGACTTCCTTTCAGCGTGCCACACACATTCAGTTTGTCTTCCTTCCAGCGTGCCACACATATTCAGTTTGACTTCCGTGCCAGCGTGCCACACATATTCAGTTTGACTTCCGTGCCAGCGTGAAACAAATATTCAGTTTGACTTCCTCCGTACAGCGTGACACAGATGTTCAGTTTGACCTCCATGCAGCGTGACACACATTTTTAGCTTGACCTCCATGCAGCGTGACACACATATTCCGTTTTACCTCCATGCAGCGTGCCACACATATTCAGTTTGACCTCCGTACAGCGTGACACAGATGTTCAGTTTGACCTCCATGCAGCGTGACACAAATATTCAGTTTGCCCTCCTTCCAGCTATCAACACATATTCAGTTTGACTTCCTTTCAGCGTGCCACACACTTTCAGTTTGTCTTCCTTCCAGCTATCAACACATATTCAGTTTGACTTCCTTTCAGCGTGCCACACACATTCAGTTTGTCTTCCTTCCAGCGTGCCACACATATTCAGTTTGACTTCCGTGCCAGCGTGCCACACATATTCAGTTTGACTTCCGTGCCAGCGTGAAACAAATATTCAGTTTGACTTCTTTCCAGCGTTCCACACATATTCAGTTTGACTTCCTTCCAGCATGCCACACATATTCAGTTTGACTTCCTTCCAGCGTACCACACATATTCAGTTTGTCTTCCTTCCAGCGTGCCACAAATATTCAGTTTAACTTTCTTCCAGCGTACTACACATATTCAGTTTGACTTCCTTCCAGCGTACCACACATATTCAGTTTGACCTCCGTACAGCGTGACACAGATGTTCAGTTTGACCTCCATTCAGCGTCACACAAATATTCAGTTTGCCTTCCTTCCAGCTATCAACACATATTCAGTTTGACTTCCCTTCAGCGTGCCACACACTTTCAGTTTGTCTTCCTTCCAGCTATCAACACATATTCAGTTTGACTTCCTTTCAGCGTGCCACACACATTCAGTTTGTCTTCCTTCCAGCGTGCCACACATATTCAGTTTGACTTCCGTGCCAGCGTGCCACACATATTCAGTTTGACTTCCGTGCCAGCGTGAAACAAATATTCAGTTTGACTTCCTCCGTACAGCGTGACACAGATGTTCAGTTTGACCTCCATGCAGCGTGACACACATTTTTAGCTTGACCTCCATGCAGCGTGACACACATATTCCGTTTTACCTCCATGCAGCGTGCCACACATATTCAGTTTGACCTCCGTACAGCGTGACACAGATGTTCAGTTTGACCTCCATGCAGCGTGACACAAATATTCAGTTTGCCTTCCTTCCAGCTATCAACACATATTCAGTTTGACTTCCTTTCAGCGTGCCACACACTTTCAGTTTGTCTTCCTTCCAGCTATCAACACATATTCAGTTTGACTTCCTTTCAGCGTGCCACACACATTCAGTTTGTCTTCCTTCCAGCGTGCCACACATATTCAGTTTGACTTCCGTGCCAGCGTGCCACACATATTCAGTTTGACTTCCGTGCCAGCGTGAAACAAATATTCAGTTTGACTTCTTTCCAGCGTTCCACACATATTCAGTTTGACTTCCTTCCAGCATGCCACACATATTCAGTTTGACTTCCTTCCAGCGTACCACACATATTCAGTTTGTCTTCCTTCCAGCGTGCCACAAATATTCAGTTTAACTTTCTTCCAGCGTACTACACATATTTAGTTTGACTTCCTTCTAGCGTACCACACATATTCAGTGTGTCTTCCTTCCAACGTGCCTCACATATTCATTTTGCCTTCCTTCCAGCGTGCCACACATATTCAGTTTGCCTTCCTCCCAGCGTGCCACACATATTCCGTTTGCCTTCCTTCCAGCGTGCCACACATATTCAGTTTGCCTTCCTTCTAGCGTGCCACACATTCAGTTTGCCTTCCTCCCAGCGTGCCACACATATTCAGTTTGCCTTCCTTCCAGCGTGCCATCCATATTCAGCTTGACTTCCTTCCAGCGTGTCACACATATTCAGTTTGACTTCCTTCCAGCGTGCCACACATATTCAATTTGCCTTCCTTTTGCTACACTATTTTCAACTTCATTCAATTATTGTTCTTTCATTGATAGAGATTTGTTGAATAGTTTTTACTAAATATTGTTTAGGTCGTCTGCTGCAGATTTGTAATGTAATGTAATGATAGAGACCAATTGCTCTGATTGAGCATAAGTTTGCAAGCTTCTATAGGTCCATTTGATAATGTACTCAACATCATGTTCAAGCAACTGGCAGGTGCAGATACATTCAAGAGACAGAGTTAGATACAAAGAAGTGCGGGTGCGATACTATAGCTCTTTCCGAAAAGACCCAATGGTTATAGCACCGATACACGCGATGCACTTATTCCTGGAAAAGAAAAGTACTTGAGCTCTAGCTGAGTGGGATAGGAAAGGGTAAACGCACGTGATTCCTGGCGTTTTAACACCCATCAGTACTCCACACAATAGACTGTTCAAGCAACTGACTGCTTTCCAAATATGCTATTAATCTAGTTAGTGGAAGACAAATGACGCGCTTGTCATAATGACCTGTGTCAAACGTCGGAAAGAATGTTGGCCGAGCTGATGTTCGAAGTGAACATTCTTACTGGGATGTCAAATAGCTCAGACTGCTTTTTTGTTTGCTCTTTCCAGATACGTGTCCAAGATATGGTATGCAACTCTTACACTCATATTGTTGGTTTAGATTTCTTACAATTAGTTAATGTTGCCATATTCAATATGTTGGGCCAATGGCTGAATATTTCTCATCTTATAAACAATCTAGGCAATACAGTTCTGCGGATAGTTTTATGTCAATGGGTTTCATGTAGCCTATAGCATTGAAATCTGTTTGTGGCGATTGGTTTGACAATCGCCACAATGCTAACAGAAACAACAACAACGAAACAATTTGCATAGTCAGTTTTGCACATTAACCTACATCCGATAAACCCCCAAATATATAGTTTCATCAGTGATGCAGAGACACGATTAATAATAAGCATGTCAGTGCTAATTTGGTACCGGATAGATTCTAAGATTTGAGATTTATTGAGATAATATCTACATAGAGTTAAATTATGTAAATATTATCTTGCTTCATGTTTGGGCAGATAATTAATATCATTGCGCGTTCTATAACTCTCATGATACTCAAAACACCCCAATGACGCAGTATAAGGCGTCTGGATATTCCAAAAGGTTCTATAAATAACTCGCGAAACTGGTTACCGATTGTTCTTAAATCTCAATATTATAAACCGTTTATTTTGTAGTTGTTGCAATATATGAAAGCGTCTAGATGATAAGACTGGTTTACAAAGGTTTCAACCCTCCGTCGATCTAGAGTCAATTAGCAATCAATGCTGAAAATGTAGCCTAATTTAGTTGGAGATCGAGCATTATCATATATGCCTATATTTGTATCGAATTGAACAGTTTGGCAACTACAGAAATTGTGCTTTATGAGTATTTTTTGTGGTTGTTTTTGCTCTCACATTTTTCAAAGCAGTTTAACTTTTCTAGGGAGAAAACCCTCAATGTGAAGGAACTAAATTGAACAGACCTGTTCAATATCGGACATCATTGAAACAAACACCAAACTAATGGATACTGTTTTCTCTCCTCTCTATGATAATTTAGTCATTTCTAAAGTGTACAAAATATTTTATCTTAATATGGCCTAGCGACCTGGTGATAAACATGTGATAACCCAAACAATTTAGATTACAAATAACCAAGACAAACATTCTAATGAGCTAAAACGGTAGTCTATCGAGTGCCAACTAGATTTTTCTTAAATTTGGAATGGCCTAATTTTGAACACATCATGACCAATTTTAGAACGTAACTTAAAAAATACCAAGACAACATTCTGGCAAACTAACATTATTCTACTATCAAAAGATGCAACTTTTCTCAAATTTACCCACACCAGAGTGCACTATTATTGAAAAATGGAAGGCCTACACCGAGATACCGCTTGTTACTTTGCAGGATTTTCTATACGATCGCCACTACAGTGCCATCGGCGCTTTGATTTATATTAGAGTCTTAATAGTGTATCTTGAATGGGCGGATAAGATGTACATGCTTGGGTTTTTAGATTCGACCACCTATATGTTTTTGAGACGTTAACTGGATTGACTCTCGCCTTTGAGACAGCCGCGAAAATTTTCTGGTGTTTTACTTTTCTTTCAACGATTTATTCGTTACCTTCGTAGTTTTATAGGCGTACTGGTTCATTCATCCTGACACGAGGGAGTCGGTCATAATGCTAACCCCACACACCCCGAGTGCCAAGGAAGCTCTAACACTCCAGTCTACACCACCAAACAGGCAAGTTCCTATTTATTTTTAAACGCGCTTTTGTTACAGTGTATGATGGTCAGAGTATACCGATATGGCGGACTTATCAAGCCTTCTTTCCCTCGGCAAAACATGATTCAATTCCGTAACCCCCTCCTCCGTTTAAGATGCGTCAAAAGTCATATGTGTCTGCGCCCAAATATATAAATTAGTATCGCCGCCTCTGTAAAGTCACGGAATTCACATTGTTTCGATTGTATATCAGTACTCACAATCAAAGCAAGCACGCACGCTTGTATACATGTATGTTTAAATCTGGCTATGTTAAGTCGACAAATTCGGACATGTGTATTGGATAAGAATGTCGACCAGAGAGGTAAGTTAACTTTTTGTTTTGCTATATATGGTATTGAAATTTAGGTTGTATCTCTTTATCTCTGTTTGAATTAACTGTTCTAAATTTATTAGGTTATATATGTGTTTTTTATTTAGTTTGTATGTATATGAGTATTTTTCAAACCAAATGCATCGGTGTGCTGGAAATATTTACCCAAAACCGGCACCATATCAATGCTATACTTTTGAAAACGGGGTTAAACTCCCTAGGAAGCTTCTCTCTGTTGGAAAAGGGGTTAAACGCCACGCACTGCCTTTCTCTGTTGGGAAAGGGGTTAAACTCCCTGCTTTTCTCTGTTGGAAAAGGAGTAGTATGGCAGTTTAAGTCCTACACTCTTTTGAGAACATTGTGATCAGAGGTGAACATTTATCTGCAACGGACTAATTTTGCCGCGATGTTTTCAACTCAATGGAATAAAAATAACTTCCATTTATAGAGATGTTCAATAATTTTGCCTGATTGCTTTAAACCAATACTGTATACACTCTAGCTTTCTACCAATTTCATAGGTCTGCAGTTCACTTTACTCACATGTTTAGTTCATGGTTTCCGTAATACTTTGGGTTATGCGGGAGATTAGCAGGCATCAAATATTTAAAAACAACTGTTTTAAAGAACAAACACATATTTTGTTATTAGTATTCACATTTTCTTTTGTGAACTGTAGATCAAGTGTAGTATTCAGCATATCGAGCGTCAATCCACTTTACCAAATCCATCTGATCGTTACATCTGTTAGGCCCAAGTGCTGATCGAAAGCTTGTCTTGCCGCCATGTCAGCCCATTATTCAATGGAGAACCAACAATCCACAATTTTTGCATTCCTGAAAAACCTGTTAAATATGCTTCTAATGAAATTGAATTTGATGATGCTCTTTTCCGTGACCCTGTAAACATTTGCCGTGAATGGGAGAGTCAATTTGCAACCCTTTACTGCGGTACTGAAAGCACACATTATGACCCGAATGTACTACTTGTCCGTCACAGATTATGTTAATAACATTCAGGAAGAGTCTATTAGTGTGGATGGGGATCACATTTTGTAAAATGAACTGTTATCTTCTGTTTCATCATTTAAAACTGGCAAAATGTGTGTTTTTTTACAACTAACATCTTATACATGATCGGCTAATGTTAAAACATAGCGTACTATTTTTATTTGATTTGGTGCATTGTTATGCTTATGTTCCTACAGTTCTTAAACCGGGTATAATTTTGACCTTATATACAAGTGGAGGTAAACCAAACAGTAATTCGAATAGTTATCCAGCCAATTACCCTTTCTTCGTCTTTGTTGAAATTATATGAAACGTGTTTTATTCAGGGGACTGCACGTGTCAATTGATAAACCTTACACTCATTACAGGGCGATTTTCAATCAAACATGGGTTCTTTCGTTTTGAAAAAGAGTATACAGCACTTTAAAAAAAAGCCAGGAATCCGCTGTGGTCGGGTGGTTAGCGTCGGGGATTTCGAAACCGGGTGTCCCGGGTTCGATCCCCAGTCGCGGCACTACGGTCATGTGGAGTGCCCTTGGGCAAGGCACATTTTCTAGCCTAGTACTGGTTCGTTAACCCAGGGATCATGAATAAGTGAACTGTCGCCGTGATATAACTGAAATAATGTTGAAAGCGGCGTAAAACTCCAATAAATAAATTTTAAAAAGGCCAATAGTAAACCGCTTTTTTGCTTTTTAGATGTGCGTCAATTGACGCATTTGACCGGGTGTGGCATGACGGTTTCTTCTACAAATTACGAGAACTAGGTGTTCTTAAATCCGTCCATGCGCTCTAACGTGAACAGTTGTGTCGTGTATATAGGTCACTTCTCTGACTGCTTCCCTGTTGATATGTCTGCATGCGCTTTAAATTTAAATACATGAGATTTAATTGGTGAGTGAACACATATCACGGATTACAACAACTGAAATTGAGTTGAGTTGAATATTGGAAAATTAACCATGGATAGACCTAATCCTCCCATATTTAGTGGCTAACCCTTTCCCACATACAACACATCTGATGCGGACGACTTAGAACATTATTAGAATGTGCTGAAAACAGTTTGGCCAAAGGAAAATACTGATGCATCTCTAAGACTAAAGACTACAATATTTAGAGGTCTTTCCCATATACAACAAATCTGAAGCAGATGCATAAGAGAACACGTTTGCAAAAAATATCTATATATGAAATGTGTCAAAAGGTTTGGCAAAAAGAGAAATATTGCTCATTATGATTTGTATGCTGCAGATGTATAAAAATGCATCTACATGTAGGAAATGGTAGACTATTTGTCTGTCTATGTCCCAAATACCATTTAAAAATTATTATGTGGAGGCTTTGATCAAGCTGAACAGATACAGTCTGCTCTGAGCTTTACTATTCACATTGATTGGACAGGCTCACATACTGTTAATGGTGTGTTTAACTTTATAAACTTAAATTTACAAAATTGATGGAAAGAGATAAGCACGGTTTAAAACTTTCTTTTCGGTAGTAGACTTTAAATATTTTCAAAGTTGTCTGCTGCATATATGGGAAAGGGTTATTAAATATTATCACATAATATATCTGCAAACTCGATTAATAGAGATGAACATTTTGGTAAAAGGAAAATGTAATAAACATGAGCAATTTATCCTGCTGTAACAATGTTTTAAAATCGTCTGCTGCAGAGGCGTAAAACGCTGTCTAAATGATGAAAATGATTAAGACATTTCACGTGCAAGGTAACCAAGAAACATATCTTTTGATTGGCTCACGACAAATTTCGCGGGAATGTTAGCGTTCACTTCACTCACTAGGCTTTAAATGTTCATTGTACATCTACACGCTGACAGATACACTCGTGTTCTAAAGTTAAACAGGATTAAATAAGTTTGATTGACAAGGAATTAATGCGAACAGTTCCTTAACTTGATGTGACAGGTAAGTTATCTCTCTGAAGACATTGTAGCAAAAGAAGACATTACTCATAATCAATTCTGTGCATAAGGAGCAATTGTTTTCAGAAGTCATATCACAGCTAGACATTTTTCCAATGCTGTTATAGCTTTCCTCTAACCCTTTTCCCACATACAGAAATATATGAATACATTATTCAATAGAGTGGAAAGCATTGTAGCAAAAGGAGCAATTGCTCATGTTTTCAGACGTAGTTATGGTTTTCTGCTGTTTTGAACATGACTTCATTCATCTCACGGCAACTGTTTACTTATTTCTTTCAAAAATTCATCCACTGGCTGCCGAGTTTTCAGAAAGTGTCTGTATCTGGGAAATGGCTAAGGTCGTTAAATCTTTAACTTAATGGTTGTGGAAAGTGGCATAAAACAATATGCATGATGGATATGGGTAACTGTGTTCACCGGTTTTCAGGCCACATTCTCAAATCAATAACTTTCATGTAATCCTTTTTGCACATCCTCAAATCTCTTAAAATAACTATTCAATATAGTTGAAAATATTTTGGCAAAAGGAGCAATTGTTAATCATGTTTTCCAAAGTTGTGTTTGAATTGTTTGGGATTTAGGCGGTCTTTAATGTCCACATCACGTCCACACCTTTCTCCAGTGCTGTAATAACCTTCGTGAAATATAATCCAATACAGAGTTGAAAACATTGTGGCAAATGGAGCAATTGCTCATGTTTTGGAAATTGTTTTGTTGGGTTTCAATGTCGGTTTGAACATTATTTTGGTCATCTCTGACACACTTCTGAAATAATTTTATAACTGTTCTCTAATACTTTCACACTTACTAAAATATCTATGAATGAACTATTCAATAGCCAATTGAGTTCAAAACATTGTGTCAAAAAGAGCCGTTGTTCCTAATGATTTCAGAAGTGATTTCTACTCCAACAAGCAAGACTTCTACCCAAAGGCAAAAGGACAAATTGTTCATGGTCGCATGGTTATCTTGTTTATATTTCAGACCTGTACATGCTAACAGCAGTCAAGTCCAGATCAATAGCTTTGAAACACTGTGTAATGCCTGACGTAAGGTTTTGAATGCCACTTACTATTAATCTGTTTTTCTAGCCTAGTACTGTTAGTTACCCCTGCAGTTATCATGAATAAGCATATTAATCATGCCCAGATAAAAGCGAAATACTGTTTAAATTGGTATTAAACATAACATTGACCACATAACAAGGATCATAAGGAATAGTAACAGTAGTAATTCTGGTAAATTACCCAGGAAGCGCTGTGAAATAACTGAAATTCCTATGGAATTGGCTTGAAGATATTGTGCGATTCATTTGCGAAGTGATCCTTTAAATGTTACACGCATGCATTTCTACGGTGACATAAAGTTATTTTTCTGTTTGTCAGTTACACTCGGCAAGAAATACCAAACAACAGGGTCTGATCGTTATGCCTTGCCACTACATCCTTAAAATGATATTCCCTCCATGGTGTTCATGGTTTCGGGGTAAGCATTACTTTCAAAAGTCGTCTGCATGATGGAAGGGTTAATCCCTTTCAAATACATTTATATTGCCGTTTCAAACATAATTATTGAATAGGGTTGAGAGTATAATAGCTGACATTCATAGGTTATTGGCTTGAAGATATTGTGCGACTTCATTTTGTCAAAAGGCGATTGCTGCAGAGGCTTCAGAAAGCCTCGAGATCTACATGTGGGATATAGTTAATTATGCAAAGAAGGCTTTGAATGCCACTAAATATTAATCTGTTTTCCTAGCCTAGTACTGTTAGTTACCCCTGCAGTTATCATGAATAAGCATTACTTATGCCCAGATAAAAGCGAAATACTGTATAAATTTGGTGTTTAACATAACATTGACCAGAGTGACATAATTACATGGATCATAAGGAGTAGTAATTCTGGTAAATTACCCAGGAAGCGCTGTGAAATAACTGAAATTCCTATAGCCTTGGCTTGAAGATATTGTGCGATCATTTGCGAAGTGATCCTTTAAATGTGTTACATGCATGCATTTATATGGTGACATAAAGTTAATTTTCTGTTTGTCAGTTACACTGATTTGAATGAAGTACAATAGAAAGTTAGCTTAAAATGTCTCGTTATAAATGTAAATTCAAAGTGAATTTAATAATCAGCAGATAACTTTGTAATTGTTATCGCACATATTCCGGCTAGTAAGGGTCTGATATTTATGCTTGGTCACTATCGTCCCTAAAAATGGTATTCCCTCCTTGGTGTTTATGGTTTTGGGGTAAGCATTACTTTCAAAAGTCGTCTGCATGATGGATAGGGTTAATCTCTTTCAAATACATTTATATTTGCCCTTTAAAACATAAATATTGAATAGGGTTGAAACATAATTATTGAATAGGGTTGAGTATGATAGCTGAATTTCATAGGTAATTGGCTTGAAGATATTGTGCGACTTCTCCTTTTGTCAAAAGGCGATTGCTGCAGAGGCTTCAGAAAGCCTCGAGATCTACATGTGGGATATAGTTAATTATGCAAAGAAGGCTTTTAATGCCACTAAATATTAATCTGTTTTTCTAGCCTAGTACTGTTAGTTACCCCTGCAGTTATCATGAATAAGCATTACTTATGCCCAGATAAAAGCGAAATACTGTTTAAATTTGGTGTTAAACATAACATTGACCAGAGTGACATAATTACATGGATCATAAGGAGTAGTAATTCTGGTAAATTACCCAGGAAGCGCTGTGAAATAACTGAAATTCCTATGGTCTTGGCTTGAATATATTGTGCGATTCATTTGCGAAGTGATCCTTTAAATGTTACATGCATGCATTTCTACGGTGACATAAAGTTAATTTTCTGTTTGTCAGTTACACTGGTTTGAATGAAGTACAATAGAAAGTTAGCTTAAAATGTCTCTTTATAAATGTAAATTCAAAGTGAATTTAATAATCAGCAGATAACTTTGTAATTGTTATCGCACATATCCCGGCTAGTAAGGGTCTGATCTTTATGCTTGGTCACTATAGTCCCTAAAAATGGTATTCCCTCCTTGGAGTTTATGGTTTTGAGGTAAGCATTACTTTCAAAAGTCGTCTGCATGATGGATAGGGTTAATCCCTTTCAAATACATTTATATTTGCCCTTTAAAACATAATTATTGAATAGGGTTGAAACATAATTATTGAATAGGGTTGAGAGTATGATAGCTGAAATTCATAGGTTATTGACTTGACTTGAAGATATCGTGCGACTTTTCCTTTTGTCAAAAGGCGATTGCTGCAGAGGCTTCAGAAAGCCTCGAGATCTACATGTGGGATATAGTTAATTATGCAAAGAAGGCTTTGAATGCCACTAAATATTAATCTGTTTTCCTAGCCTAGTACTGTTAGTTACCCCTGCAGTTATCATGAATAAGCATTACTTATGCCCAGATAAAAGCGAAATACTGTTTAAATTTGGTGTTTAACATAACATTGACCAGAGTGACATCATTACCTGGATCATAAGGAGTAGTAATTCTGGTAAATTACCCAGGAAGCGCTGTGAAATAACTGAAATTCCTATGGTCTTGGCTTGAATATATTGTGCGATTCATTTGCGAAGTGATCCTTTAAATGTTACATGCATGCATTTCTACGGTGACATAAAGTTAATTTTCTGTTTGTTAGTTACACTGGTTTGAATGAAGTACAATAGAAAGTTAGCTTAAAATGTCTCTTTATAAATGTAAATTCAAAGTGAATTTAATAATCAGCAGATAACTTTGTAATTGTTATCGCACATATCTCGGCTAGTAAGGGTCTGATATTTATGCTTGGTCACTATATTCCCTATAAATGGTATTCCCTCCTTGGTGTTTATGGTTTTTGAGGTAAGCATTACTTTCAAAAGTCGTCTGCATGATGGATAGGGTTAATCCCTTTCAAATACATTTATATTTGCCCTTTAAAACATAAATATTGAATAGGGTTGAAACATAATTATTGAATAGGGTTGAGAGTATGATAGCTGAATTGCATAGGTTATTGGCTTGAAGATATTGTGCGACTTCTCCTTTTGTCAAAAGGCGATTGCTGCAGAGGCTTCAGAAAGCCTCGATATCTACATGTGGGATATAGTTAATTATGCAAAGAAGGCTTTTAATGCCACTAAATATTAATCTGTTTTCCTAGCCTAGTACTGTTAGTTACCCCTGCAGTTATCATGAATAAGCATTACTTATGCCCAGATAAAAGCGAAATACTGTTTAAATTTGGTGTTAAACATAACATTGACCAGAGTGACATCATTACATGGATCATAAGGAGTAGTAATTCTGGTAAATTACCCAGGAAGCGCTGTAAAATAACTAATTCCTATGGTCTTGGCTTGAAGATATTGTGCGATTCATTTGCGAAGTGATCCTTTAAATGTAACATGCATGCATTTCTATGGTGACATAAAGTTAATTTTCTGTTTGTCAGTTACACTGGTTTGAATGAAGTACAATAGAAAGTTAGCTTAAAATGTCTCTTTATAAATGAAAATTCAAAGTGAATTTAATAATCAGCAGATAACTTTGTAATTGTTATCGCACATATCCCGGCTAGTAAGGGTCTGATCTTTATGCTTGGTCACTATAGTCCCTAAAAATGGTATTCCCTCCTTGGAGTTTGTGGTTTTGAGGTAAGCATTACTTTCAAAAGTCGTCTGCATGATGGATAGGGTTAATCCCTTTCAAATACATTTATATTTGCCCTTTAAAACATAATTATTGAATAGGGTTGAAAAATAATTATTGAATAGGGTTGAGAGTATGATAGCTGAACTTCATAGGTTATTGACTTGACTTGAAGATATCGTGCGACTTTTCCTTTTGTCAAAAGGCGATTGCTGCAGAGGCTTCAAAAAGCCTCGAGATCTACATGTGGGATATAGTTAATTATGCAAAGAAGGCTTTGAATGCCACTAAATATTAATCTGTTTTCCTAGCCTAGTACTGTTAGTTACCCCTGCAGTTATCATGAATAAGCATTACTTATGCCCAGATAAAAGCGAAATACTGTTTAAATTTGGTGTTTAACATAACATTGACCAGAGTGACATCATTACCTGGATCATAAGGAGTAGTAATTCTGGTTATACCCAGGAAGCGCTGTGACATAACTGAAATTCTCATGGTCTTGGCTTGACGATATTGTGCGATTCATTTGCGAAGTGATCCTTTAAATGTTACATGCATACATTTCTACGGTGACATAAAGTTAATTTTCTGTTTGTCAGTTACACTGGTTTGAAGGAAGTACAATAGAAAGTTAGCTTAAAATGTTTCTTTATAAATGTAAATTAAAAGTGAAATTAATAATCAGCAGATAACTTTGTGATTGTTATCGCACATATCTCGGCGAGTAAGCAGCGAGCAACACCACACAACAGGGTCTAATCTTTATGCCTGGGGGATTAATATAAATATACATTTATATTTGCCCTTCAAAACATAATTATTGAAAGGGTTGAGAGTATTAAAGCAGAAATGCATAGGGTACCAGAGTGACATCATAACATGGATCATAAGGAGTAGTAACAGTAGTAATAGGGTACAATAGAAAGTTAGCTTTAAATGTCTCTTCATGAATGTAAATTCGAAGTGAATTTAATAATCAACAGATCACTTTGATTGTTTTCGTCTCGGCGAGAAACACCAAACAACCGGGTCTGATCGATATGCCTGGTCACTACATTCCTTAAACATGGTATTCCCTCCATGGTGTTTATTGTTTTGGGATAAGCATTACTTTCAAAAGTCGTCTGCATGATGGATAGGGTTAATCCCTTTCAAATACATTTATATTTGCACTTTAAAACATAGTTATTAAATAGGGTTGAGTATGATAGCTGAAATTCATAGGTTATTTGCTTGAAGATATTGTGCGACTTTTCCTTTTGTGACCATGTCAAAAGTCGATTGCTGCAGAGGCTTCAGAAAGCCTCGATCTACATGGGGAATATAGTTAATTATGCAAGGATCTTGACATGACTCCTATAAGCATGTACAGGTCTGAAATATAAACAAGGTAACTATGCGACCATGAACAATTTGTCCTTTTGCCTTTGGGTAGAAGTCTTTCTTGTTGGAGTAGAAACCACTTCTCAAATCATTAGGAACAACGGCTCTTTTTGACACAATGTTTTCAACTCGATTGGCTATTGAATAGTTCATTCATAGATATTGTGTAAGTGGGAAAGTATTAGAGGACAGTTATACAATTATTTCAGAAGTGTGTCTGAGATGACCAAAATAATGTTCAAACCGACATTGAAACCCAACAAAACAATTTCCAAAAACATGAGCAATTGCTCCATTTGCCATAATTTTTTTAACTCTATATTGGATTATATTACATGAATGTTAGTACAGCACTGGAGAAGGGTGTGGACGTGATGTGGACATTTAAAACTGCCTAAAACCCAAACAATTTAAACACAACTTTGGAAAACATGATAAACAATTGCTCATTTTGCCAAAATATTTTCAACTATATTGAATCGTTATTTTAAGAGATTTGAGGATGTATGAAAAGGATTACATGAACGTTATTGATTTGAGAATGTGGCCTGCACGGCTGTGAAACCCGGTGAACACAGTTACGCATTTCCATGCATATTGTTTTATGCCACTTTCCACAACTATTAAGTCAAAGATTTAACGACCTTAGCCATTTCCCAGATACAGACACTTTCTGAAAACTCGGCAGCCAGTGGATGGATTTTTGAAAGAAATAAGTAAACAGTTGCCTTGAGATGACTCAAGTCATGTTCAAAACAGCAGAAAATCATAACTACTTCTGAAAACATGAGCAATTGCTTAGTCTTTCAAAATGGTATTTCCTCCATGGTGTTTATGATTTTGGGGTAAGCATTACTTTCAAATATATTAATATTTGCCTTTGAGAGTATGATATCCGAAATGCATAGGTTATTGGCTTGAAGATATTGTGCGACTTTTCCTTTTGCCACAATATCAAAAGTCGATTGCTGCAGAGTTTTCAGAAAGCCTCCAGATATACATGTGGGATATAGTTAATTATGCAAGGAAGGCTTTGAATGCTACTAAATATTAATCTGTTTTCTTAGCCGTTAGTTACCCCTGCAGTTATCACGCGCTGTGAAATAACTGAAATTCCTATTGTCAGTTACACCGGTTTAAAGGAAGAACAATATAAAGTTAGCTTAAAATGTCTCTTTATCAGTGTGAAATTAATAATCAGATAACTTTGTTATTGTTATCGCCAGAGACATATAAACACATGTGTTTATATGTCTCTGTTATCGCACATATCTCGGCGAGTAAGCAGCGAGAAACACCAAACAACGGGGTCTGATCTCTATGTCCTTAAAAATGGTATTCCCTCATTGCTGTTTATGGTTTTGGGATAAGCATTACTTTCAAAAGTCGTCTGCATGATGAATAGGGTTAATCCCTTTCAAATACATTAATAGTTGCCCTTTAAAACATAATTATTTAATAGGGTTTGAGAGTATGATAGCTAACATTCATAGGGTATTGGCTTGAAGATATTGTGCGATTCATGTGTTACATAGTGCCACCCTCCATAACATTGACCATAGTGACATTCAAAGTGATTTTAAATGATTAGCCGATAACTTAATGATTTAAATCGACCATATAATCACAAACAACAACGAGCGACAGTCTGTGGTGCAGGAGATTGCAGGTTCAATCCCCGCCCAGGTCAAGCCAAATACCTTACAAATGGGTAATGGCAAACCTTCTTTGACATTCAGGGTTGTGAGGTGATCATTACGACGCTGGTGTCTGTTAAATGAACCTGTAATACTGGAATGATATTCCCCCATATGTTTAGTTTCAAAGTCGTCTGCTGCCTTATTTTTTTATATTTCATAAACCTGGGGTTCTACAAGTCAGTGAATCTACTCGGAAGAAAAAGTGTCAATTTACAGATCAAACAAAAATCTAGTAGGTAGGTACATTTCAATAATAACCTAGAACTATCACTGAATGCGATTAATACCCCGAAAGCCGCCCTGATCGGAAATGGTAGTAGTTTGTCATATTTAGGTGTCATTTAGAAATGGCACCTACATATATATGACAATGTTATGGATCGGGTTGTTCTTGTTTGATTAATTTTTTGATTGTCTTGGTTAAAACTAGAAAATAGAGCTTTTTTAATTTTGTTTGATGGCAATCAATTTTGTTTTATTAAAACCATTGGGTAATTGAGCAGTTATACTGAGAACGAGAAATAGTCATAAAGGGCAATAACTCTGTAATAAACTCTGACTTATGGTTCTCATACAATACGTATGTTCAATGTCGTTTTCATCGAATCAGATGAACATATATAGAACATATTCATTTTCTTCCTTATTTTGAGTGACATCTAGAGGATATACATGTACTGCAATAGTCCAAAGCTACCGAGAAAGTCAACCTACGTACAAATCCACCTTGTGTATCCATACTACATCACAAGATCAGACGTCACACAACTGCATGGTAAACAAGGATAGGTACGCTAATGTTGGTCACGAACTTGTCATGGGTTTTCGTGACTGATAAAAACGACTTTTTAAATATTGTGGTAAATGGAGAAATGCTCAGCATCAGCAATTTCCTTTTACAATAATATTTTCAACTCTGTCCATATTCTTACCCAGATGTGTTAAGGTTGTACTCCACAGATATGTTGTCATTGTTGGAAAAGTTTTTAAAGTAAAATGAATATCATAATTTGGTTCATGGACATTTTGTTTCAAAAGCTAGTGGAAGCCCTTAACGTTTCAAATGTCGTTGCAATCGAGTCATGTGGACATATAGAGAAGCATGTACTTTCTTATTTAAGTAATATCACTAAGACAAACTTGCATAATACGAGATACTTCGTATGTACTTTCAGTTTTGCTTGGATGATTAAACACCCGACAATGCTTCCCAAACCTGGTGTTGTACCCGCTTTGTATTCACCAATTCAACGAAGATCAAACGCCCGAAGTACAGTAACCTACATGATAAACCGTTGGATTCCCAGGACAATTAAAAACAGGAAGAAATAACGAGATTAATAACATTAGTCAGTAACATTATCCATCTGGAACAAAATCTGAAATTCGAGGAAGTGGGTACTAGTGTATCTAATGATAATATAGAACTGACAATATAAGTTTTATATAGTTTTTTGTGCCCCGTCCTTTGCAGATGATATGTCACTTTTATCGTTGTCTAGTAAATACTTACAAGATATGATCAACATGTGCCATCAGTATTCTTGTGTATGGAGATTCCAATATAATCCAACTAAGTGCGCCATTGTCACTTAACGAATTTAAGCGAGCATTTGCACACAGGTCACAGTCCTGGTTTGTTGGTTACGAAGACATTCAAGAGGAAGACGAGTTCGTCAACTTCGGCATTCTTTGTAACAAATACAGCAGTTCAACCTCGATAATTAAACATGTTGATCGACAAATAAAAAGGTACCCTTTTCGGTATGATTAAAGAGGGATTACATAGAAATGGTTTAAATCTTATGACTATTCTAAAAATATATATAACTCTGTAGTTCTCCCCATGGGCCCTTTTTGGCTGTGAGGTGTTACAGGATCTTTCTGACCGGGATAATCTGACCATGGAAAGGTCACATCGACTCTGCCTTAAGCAAATTCAGGAACTACAGATTAGATCAAGAACATACATTGTTCTTTATCTAATTGGGGCTCTTCCAATTGAAGCGGAGATAGAAAAGAGCAAGCTTATGTTCCTGGATCAGCTGTGCCGGTTAGAGAGGGACTGTTCAACAAAAGATATGTTTTAACTACCCTTTGTTCTTTTCAAATTACGTTTATTAAAACAGGATTTATATCAGATGTATCGACCCTGTTACACAACTATGATCTGTATTGTGTTTTGCAAGACTATGTTACTTGTGGAACTTTCCCCAGTAAATTCATATGGAAAAAGCATATTCACAGAAAAGTGACTAATTACTACAGTGTACATAAATGAATGGATACGAGAACTTCCTCTGAACAATTTGTACTGTATAGGCAAATAAAAAAAGACATTCTCTGATAGTCCTGTTTGGTCTTTTGCAAGACATAATCATGGCACGCTGCGTGCTTGTTTCTCCGTGGCACAGTTGATTGCATATATGTCTTCTTCAGAATCGACTTGCTCGAGATGTGGTAATGTCGACATGCACTAACTTAACATGTGTTGATCAACTGTGCTATGGTTCAGACCTGCAGGAACTCGTTTGAACGAATTGTCGTAAGACATTTTGATTATATGTAACTTGTTACGTTCCTTGAACAGTCAGGAATATATGAGGTCTCTGTTTGGTTTAAATACTAATTTAGTTCACGTTTTATATAATGACTACGACATTTTCTATAAGAAAGTTATTATTTTTCATCACACTGCATGGAATTGTTAGACATTCAATAAAGATAACAATGCCATTTTTCCTGCTACCAGTGTTTTAAAAAGGTGTCCACTGCATAGGTGTTAATACGTCAGCAATCATTTGTAAATGTAGTTTTATGTCTTATATATATTGTATTTATTTCTAATGATTTTAAGAATTGTGTTGACGGTTCTTAAATGTCATTGTATGTTTAATTCTTATTATGTTACGATAAATGATAATTTAACCCCTGTTTCCCATATGCAGAGGTTGTCATTTTCTTATTTCTAAAACAGCAGTCTTTGAATAAATGTCATTGTATGTTGAATGTATACAAACTTGTGACACCGGGTGTAACGGTAAACTTCATTCAGCATTGTTAACAAGTGCGTAAACAGTTCCATGCTATCCATACAATGATAATTTATTTAATTTCGATTGCTTAATGTGTTTAATATGAAACACTCGCTAAAGAGAATACATATAGCATTCTTCTTATAAATTGCTCATCCATTTTTCCTGCTACAAGTGTTTTCAAAAGTTGTCCACTGCTTCGGTATCAAATACGTCTGCAATCATTTGTAAATGTAGTTTTATGTCTTATGTATATTGTATCTATTTCTAATGATTTTAATAAATATGTTGACGGATTTTAAATGTCATTTTATGATTAATTCTTGTTATTACGATAAATGATAATTTGACCCCTCTTTCCCATATGTAGAGCTTGTCATTTTCTTATTTATTGAACAGCAGTTTTTCAATAAATGTCATTGTATGTTGAATGTATACAAACTTGTGACACCGGGTGTAACGGTTAACTTCATTCAGCATTGTTAACAAGTGCGTAAACAGTTCCATGCTATCCATACAATGACTATTTATTTCAGTTCGATTACTTTATTTGTGTGATATGAGAACACATATAGCATTCTTCTTATAAATTGCTCATCCATTTTTCCTGCTACCACAGTGTTTTCAAAAGTTGTCCACTGCTTAGATGTGAAATACGTCTGCAATCATTTTTAGCTCGTCTGATTTTTTGAAAAAAAGAAACGAGCTATTGTCGTCACTTGATCGTCGTCGTCGTCGTCCGCGTCGTCGTCAGTTAAGTTTTGCGTTTAGCTCACTTACATGGAAACTATCAAACATAGTACTTTGAAACTTGGAAAACTTGTTCATCTAATACCCTTCTTCACATTGTATGCTAAAGATACTGAGTTTGACCTTATTTTTGGGGTAAAAACCATGATTTTGGTGGTTTTTGGTTGACTTTGAGATGTGATCAAAGCTCCCTCATTTTTTGTTAGATTGATTTCAAATTGTGCACACATATTCCATAAATAATATACTTCAACATGTCAAATGGGATTTTGGGTCAAACATTTGTATTTTTTGCTTTTTCATTTCTTGTATTTTTATGCCCCGGCATACGAAGTATGAGGGGCATATAGTTTTCCGGTCTGTTAGTCAGTCCGTCCGTCCGTTCGTCCGTCCCGCTCAGGTTAAAGTTTTTGGTCAAGTTAGATTTTAGTGAACCTGATGTCCTATCATTATGAAACTTCACACAAATGACAATCAACATATCATTGTTTAAAAAATTGTATCAATTTGAGGTTGGACCAACTGTTCATCCGTCTGTTCGTCTGTCTGTTCGTCCATTCCATTCTCAGGTTAAAGTTTTTGGTCAAGTTAGATTTTAGTGAACCTGATGTCCTATCATTATGAAACTTCACACAAATGACAATCAACATATCATTGTTTAAAAAATTGTATCAATTTGAGGTTGGACCAACTGTTCGTCCGTCCGTTTTAAAATATAGTTAACAACCGGGGCATCCGTGTTCCATGGACACATTTTCTTGTTTAACTTTGCGTTTAGCTCAACGTTAAAGTTTCTTTCTTTTTTCTTTCTTTTTCTCAATAAGTACTGGTACTAGGGCTTTCATATTTGGAATATGGTTATATCTAATACCCTTCTGCACATTGTATGCTGAAGATGCTGAGTGTGACCTTTTTGGGGGAGTAAAACACTTGATTTTTGGTGGATTTTGAGAATTGGACATAGCTTTTTTATATTTTGTTGGAATAATTTCAAATTTCATAATAAAGTACTGCAACATATTAAACAGGTTTCAGGGAAAAAGCTTTGTTTTTTTTAATTTTATTTTTGAATTTCTTGTATTTTGGACATTTGCGTTTAGCTCAAAAAAAAAAAATTGAATATTATTTCGATTTCTTGTATTTTTTAACTTTGTGGTTGTATTTTTTTTTTTTTAATTTCTTGTATTTTTGAACTTTGCGTTTATCTAAAAAAAAAAAATTGAATATCTTGTATTTTTGAACTTTGTGTTTAGCTCAAAATTAAAGTTTTGTTATTTTACTTCTTGTCTTTTACTCTTGCATGGATAGTCAAAGCAGGGGACAGCAAGACATTTAATTAAGCGTAATTCTTGTATGTTACATTGATTTCAATTTTTTCCTAAACAATAAAAACATAATGTCCTTCAACATATTAAATCTTCAGTATCTTAAATCCTTAAATCAGAGTTACTAAAAATAGGAAAATAGTAATATATTCAATATCTTTAGTTAAAGTTGACTTAATGTACCAATATCATTTGGCTGTCAATTGCATACACAAGAATCAGCTCATGATCTTGACTGATTGTGACAGCCATCCAACGTGAAGATCTTCCTTATCAATTTTATCATGTATATGAACTTGTATTTATTTCCACATAGTTAATCTTGTTTCAATACTTGAATAATAGCATTTGTGGGCGGTCATTATAATATGTAAATATTCTTTCCGAATTTGAATATTTTTTATATGAAATAAAAAAGCAGTAAAAGGATAATATCAGACGAGCGTCAGGCACCCGCGGGCGGTGCTCTTGTTAAATGTAGTTTTATGTCTTATATATATTGTATCTATACCTAATGATTTTAATTAATATACCTTAGCTGTCGATGCGCCATAAAACACTATACATTCATTCATTTTAATAAATATGTTGACGGTTCTTAACTGTCATTTATGTTTAATTTTTGTTATGTTATGATAATTTAACCCTCTTTCCCATATGTAGAGCTTGTCATTTTCTTATTTATAGAACAACAGTCTTTGAATAAATGTCATTGTATGTTGAATGTATACAAATAGTTCCATGCTTTCCATACAATGACCATTTATTTAATTCTATTTCTTTATTTGTGTGATATGAAACACTCGCTAAAGAGAACACATCTAGCATTTCTTCTTATAAATTGGTCAAGTGTTTTCAAAAGTTATAAACTACATTTACAAATGATTGCTGACGTATTCTTTATTTGTATGATATGAAACACTCCAAAGAAAACACATATAGCATTCTTTTTATAAATTGCTCATCCATTTTTCCTGCTACCAGTGTTTTCAAAAGTTGTCCACTGCTTGTCTTATGTATATTTAATAAATATGTTGACGGTTCTTAAATATAATTTTATGTTTAATTCCTGTTATTACGATAAATGATAATTTAACCCATCTTTCCCATATGTAGAGCTGGTAATTTTTTTTCTTGAACAAGTCTTTGAATAAATGTCATTGTATGTTGAATGTATACAAACTTGTGACACCGGGTGTAACGGTAAACTTCATTCAGCATTGTTAACAAGTGCGTAAACAGTTCTATGCTATCCATACAATGACTATTTATTTAAATTCGATTACTTTATTTGTGTGATATGAAACACTCACTAAAGAGAACACATATAGCATTCCTATAAATTGGTCATCCATTGTTTCTGCTACCAGTGTTTTTAGAAGTTGTCCACTGCTTAGGTATCAAATACGTCTGTAATCATTTGTAAATATAGTTTAATGTATATTGTATCTATTTCTAATGATTTTAATAATTGTGTTGACGGTTCTTAAATGTCATTATATGTTTAATTCTTATGTTACGATAAATGATAATTTAACCCCTTTTTCCCATATGTAGAGCTTGTCATTTTCTTATTTCTAAAACAGTAGTTGAATGTATACAAACTTGTGACACCGGGTGTAACGGTAAACTTCATTCAGCATTGTTAACAAGTGCGTAAAGAGTTCCATGCTATCCATACAATGATTATTTATTTTATTTCGATTGCTTAATGTGTGTGATATGAAACTCTCGCTAAAGAGAACACATATAGCATTCTTCTTATAAATTGCTCATCCATTTTTCCTGCTACAAGTGTTTTCAAAAGTTGTCCACTGCTTAGGTATCAAATACGTCTGCAATCATTTGTAAATGTAGTTTTATGTCATATGTATATTGTATCTATAATTTCGAATTCTTTATTTGCGTTATATGAAACACTCGCCAAAGAGAACACATTCATCCATTTTCCTGCTACCACAGTGTTTACAAAAGTCGTCCACTACATAGATGTCAAAAAACGTCCGCAATCCTTTGTAAATGTAGTTAATGTATACAATGTCCATTTCTGTCCGTCTTCTATTGAGAGCAGATATCATGTTAAAAAATATCAAGATGAAAGCGATTTCGCCAAAGAGAACGCATATAGTATTATCAAAAGTTGTCCACTGCTTAGGTGTGTTAATACGTCAGCAATCATTTGTAAATGTAGTTTATGTCTTATATATATATATATTGTATCTATTTATAATGAGTTTAATAAATATGTTGACGGTTCTTAAATATAATTCTATGTTTAATTCTTGTTATGTTACGATAATGATAATTTAACCCCTCTTTCACATATGTAGAGCTTGTCATTTTCTTATTTCTTGAACAACAGTCTTTGAATAAATGCCATTGTATATTGAATGTATACAAACTTGTGACACCGGGTGTAACGGTTAACTTCATTCAGCATTGTTAACAAGTGCGTAAACAGTTCCATGCTATCCATATAATGACAATTTATTTAAATTCGATTTCTTTATTTGTGATATGAAGCACTCGCCAAAGAGAACATATAGCCTTCTTCTTATAAATTGCGCATCCATTTTTCCTTTTTAAAAAACGTCTGCAATCATTTGTAAATGTAGTTTATGTATACAATGCAATGTCAATTCATGAGAGAAACCATTGCAGCAAATGAACAAAAAAAAAAGAATGTTCGGTTATGCTATTTTAGAATGCTCAGTCTCCCTTTTCGCCAATTTATCCAAGATATTATGCTTGCTTTTTTTTAGTTTAGTTGATACTGTTCAATTGTAATTTAAAGATAATTTCCCTTTTTCATGTTTCTTGTTTGCACTTTAAAGCTTTTCCCCTTTCCACCTCTGCAGAATACTTTTTTGAAAACATGATTAAATGGTCATGTTTTTGCACAACATTATAAATATGGTGCAAGTATTAACTTTAATCTATCGAGTGAAATATGTACAGAGCTTTGTTGTGTGAACAGCAGGAATGGTTCAATATGAGCGATTGCTTCTTTTGCGACAATTTCTTGAAAAGAACAACTTTACAATAAAAGTCGAATTGGGGAAAGGTTTAAGAATTTATTTTTTATGTATGTTCATTGAGTTTATGTATATTTGACGTTACATCGAATTTTTTACCAAAGTTACAATTCCTATCGATCCGAATTCGGTATCAATATGTGGGTTTAATAGATATTTATGTATTTCACTAATATTGTGCGATTCATCAAAGCTGATGAATAGTATGGAATGTTTAATATGCAATTTGTCTGCACAGGTTTCCAGAGTCTTCATAAAATGCTTTTGTCATAAAATGTGTTTATCTCTGGGGTTTTCCCTGGGCCAGTTCATTTGTTAAACATGTATATAGATATGTAATATAAACTTTTTATGCCGAAAAATATGCTTGAAACTGAATGTTCTACCAAATGATTTATTGGTTTAAGTTTTCAACAATTTTCCGTCATAACCGAACTGCCTGTTCACACCAATGTGTTTCCTCTGTTTTGGTCTCAATGTTTTAACAAGGCAAGGAACAGTTCTTCAAAATTATTTGAAATCGGCCAACCAGTTTTTCATTTGTAGTAAAGGGTTTACTGCAAATTGTTGAGTAGGACTCGCAAGAAATTTCTTGTGATCTAGTTTAACAACATCTTTCCGTAACCTTTTCTAATATTCTGATGTATTCCGACTCAAATGCAACAGTTGACCTTAGTACCCAAACAAAGAAATTAACAATAATGAGCAAATTCTCGTTTTGCTACAATGTTTCAAACACGTATTTATAGCTATTTTAAATTCAAGTGCCGTTAATTTCCCGCTAGGAGATGACGTTTGATAATATTGTTGCAAATGGAGATATTGCTCATTTAACAATGTTTTCAATTGCAATAATTTGTAGGCCCATAGATGGGAAGGAACAGACGAAATAACAATGGAGCAAGAACCTCTCGTTTAAAAGGAAACCCTTCTCTAATGCAAACGCATTTTAATACAAACTGCAGCAGCAGACTATATAATATAGAAGACATTGTGGCAAAAGCTGACTTAATTGCTTATAATTGGATATTTCTCCTTTTGTCACAATGTTTTCATCTCTATTCAATAACATTTTCAAAACCGCATTTTAAACCGTCTGGAATTCAAGAATATAATGGTTATAAATCATTTCCCACATACAATAAATCTGCAGCAAGGGACTGAACATATTAAGTCAAAAATATAGTAAATCTCTATAAATATTAGTATGATTAATGAATAGAGTTGAAATCATTGTGACAAATGGAGAAATTGCTCATTGTAACTATTTGACAATTATACTCTCCTTTATATAGATTGCACTGAAATGGCTTCAGTCCTTGTTATATCACAAATTAACACTTGTGAATTGGCTACAATAATCGCTTGAAACCCAACCCCCCCCCCCCCTTTCCCCTTCTGCAGCAGAATATTTGAAAGCATTGTATGCTAAAATAACGGAAAGTTTCTAAATGAAAACATTGTTTTTTTCTTTCGCAACAATGTTTTCAAAAGTCATCTGCAGCAGATGCATCAAAATGCAGTTACATGCTAAAAAACATTAATATATCATGTCATGGACTGAACGATCAGCCATACAGATATATGATGACATATGTGAATATGGTTTTTAACATTTTCAACATACAACAAATCTGCAATAGACGATTTTATCATAAACAGTTACAGTTAAGTTACAGTACAGTTAAGAAAATTATGAAATTGACAATCTGTTTGGACCCTGATTGCATCTTAAGCTCGATTTGAACGAAGTTGGATCGCTTTAAGAGCGGATTGGAATTCAGCGCTCTGATTGAAACAATCCAATAAAATCGGCACTTCGATCATATTGAGCGGTTGCAACATTATTATATGAAATTTTAAAGGAATTAAAACAGATGATATAGAAAGACCCAATCAATCGTGTACATGTACCCAGGAATAGATTATCAAATTGCAGATTCTGACGTTCGTTTATTTTCACTGTTAATTCGAATATTCCTGATATCAACATTCATGTCACCACAAGTTAGGACAATACCCTACTGATTATAGCGATCTATAATTCCCCGTAAAATATCTGTATTCTCGATGTAGTCACTAGGTTCATAATTTACTGAAGGCATATACACTGCGAACAAGTATATCGATGTTGAACTTTTAGCTGTTATCTTAATTCCTTGTATACGATTCGACTCGACATTATTTACCGGATCAACATGAAACGCAAGGGACGTTTTGTATATAATACTAACGCCTCCTTTGCCACAGCGCCCGGATGTGTCGCAAACAATCTCGGCAGTATACTCGTTATGTATAGATTTAAGAAAAGTTTTTATTCGACCAGTAAGTTTGTGTTCTATTATTACTGCTATATCAACGCAGATTTGTTCAATATATGCTCCCGGCTGAAGACATAGCCCCACGCGCGTTGCAAGTAAGTACATTGTACTTCGTATTTTCAGATGATGTGTTCATTATTGAATGGATTAGAAGGCTAATTAAACAGTAGACAAACATAGTTGGCTTCATGTTAGTCTACATTACTGCTGTAGCTATTTGTGTACTTGTGATTTTGTTCTTTCTGTTCGTGTGTCTTATAACACCTAGATTCCCATCGTCTACAATAGACCTTCCTTGGCCAGAATTGTTTGTTTTCTATCTTTTCCGAGTCGTTTTGATAAATTAATATTTTTGCAGCAAGACTTTCCCTATGAGTGTCTATTAGCTTGAGCGTATTTGGTATCACATATTTGTCTTTCAAGAAAGCTAGTAAACCAGCTCTGTTTGAACACGGCGCTATATTACCGACATGGTATCGACGCGTCTTCTTTGAGTAAACGCTCTCAAACACAGGTTCAGTTTCGCATTCGTTCTCATTGTCGGAGTAAGCAGCACTTATGTAAGACTGGGATCCTTCGAATTGAGCATTCGTAATCTGATCATTTTCACTTCTGTTTGTAACTTGAACCCCTATAGGTTTGTTGTTTTTGTTACAGTTTATACCTTCAGTGATATCGGGAGCCTTTTCACTCATAAGTACTTAAGCATAGTTACGTTTGTTTATCTTTTCAGTGATTTCTTGTTCACTTAATTCTGTCGTTGAGTTTAATGCTGTAGCGCCGTTTGGCACATTGATTCTGTTTCTTACATTTTGAAGAAGTAGGCTCCGTATTTGAATATAGGGTATAGTTCGACGATTTTGTAGCATGTTCGTTTTAGCGCTTCGCCTCAAGGTTTTGAAATAATGAAGGAACAGTATTAATTGGCGTCAAATTGCTTCCATGATTCACAGATTGTTGGTTTTCGGTATTTGCATTTGTTTGGTTTGCAGATCTATTCGTTTCCACAGCTTGCATCTGTATGATCGGAAATGGAAATAAATGCAATTTCAATGTGAGAAAAGGGTGAAAATGTTATTTTCAAAACATTCTCCTATTTCTAGTTTGATTAAACAATCAACATTTTCTCATTTTATTCAAGATACATTAAGGATGTGTTATCAATTATGGATTGAGGAATATTAAGTCACTTCGCCTTTGCATTCATAATTGGTTTGTCGTGTGTCTAGTTGTCTAGTTGTATACTTTCTACATTTATCAACACAATTATTAAAGATTAATGATAATCAGAGACCGTGTATTTTGTCGAGAAAAGGATAGTGTGTCGAACTTGCAATAAGGAAATATTATATTATAAATTATCTGTAAGATTGACAAATGAAACAAATACAATATCGAAATAAATGTGAGAATAGTGTGTCAGAGAACATTAAAGGAAACCAAAAATAATATTTAAGTACGCGATAAATATGTAGTGAGAAGTCTTATAAACCTAATGTGATCAGAATTGTCATTGAAAAATATAAAAGGAATAACTTTAATAAGCAATCAAAAACCAGGCTCAAAATAAGCTAGGTCGCGATTAACGAAAAAAAAGATCGGTAATTTCCGTAAAATATACCGGAAGTGACGTGGTAATGAGGCATTCAATGCAGGCTGTCATTAGGGAGACAGTAACTTCGTACCCTAGTTATTTTGTACCCTCTATATTTCGGTAATTTCGTACCCTAGTTATGTTGTACCCATGTGAATCAGCCACGCCCCTTTTCAACATAAAGACGTGTTTTGACGCATCCAAAGCAGAGGACTTATGAAAACTTTGCGGAAAAAGGAGAAATTGTTCTCTATGTGGTCTGCGGCTAAATTGTGTTGTATGAAGAAAGGTAAATCACCCACGTTAGAATACTCTCATTGTCTTAGACATCCTACTTGTTCAGTGCTTTAGTGGAATTTAATTCTTTCTTGGGAATTACGAGCTTCGGAAAATAAATCCGAAATAAGTTATCATTTTACTCGTTATGGGAGAACAAGAATTAAAACATAATTCTGAGGAGACAGCGACAGATGTAATTCTATATGTTTTCAAATTATTGTCATCGCTATTGGTTTAATGTCAATGTTTAACCCTATCCAACATATAGACGCTTTCCGAGGCCTCTGAATTTTGAAAACCGTGTGGGAAAAAGAGAACGTGCTTATAATTAGCAATTTCTCCATTTGCAACAATGTTTTCAACTCTGTTCAATATCAACACTTTGATTAATGGTCTTTTAAAAAAATAATAAGCTTAAGTTTTAAGCTAGCTAGTTGCATATATGAGCCGTCCCGCGCGAAAACCAACAGTAAGGTAATGTATCGACCCAGATCAGCCTAAGCATGCCGCACATGCTTAGACATTTTTCTGGAACGATACATAACGCAATGGCCATACTGTTGGTTTTCTCATGGAACGGCTCATACATGTATGTTGTATGCAGGAAGGGGTTAAAGGCTATAAAAAAGGGCAACTAGTTCGAATGTTATTGAGGTGAAAGATTTTGCCGATTTGATTTTACACAAGTCGTTTTCGATTTTGTTTGAACAGTTCATTGATTGATTGATTACTGTTATACCACGGCGGAGTTTAACGCCGTTTTCAACAATATTACAGTTATACCACGGTGGAGTTTAACGTCGTTTTCAACAATATTATAGGTATACCACAGCGAAGTTTAATGCCGTATTCAACAATATTACAGTTATACCACGGAGGAGTTTAAATCCGTTTTCAACAGCATTACAGTTATATCACGGCGGAGTTTAAAACAATTTCCAACCTTATTACAGTTATACCACGTCGAAGTTTGTTGCCCTTTTCAACAATATTACAGTTATACCACGGTGGAGTTTAACGTCGTTTTCAACAATATTATAGTTATATCACAGCGAAGTTTAATGCCTTATTCAACAATATTACAGTTATACCACGGAGGAGTTTAAATCCGTTTTCAACAGCATTACAGTTATATCACGGCGGAGTTTAAAACCTTTTCCAACATTATTACAGTTATACCACGTCGAAGTTTGTTGCCCTTTTCAACAATATTACAGTTATACCACGGCGGAGTTTAATGCCGTTTTCAACAATATTAGTTATACCACGGCGGAGTTTAATGCCGTTTTCAACAATATTACAATTATACCACGGCGGAGTTTAACGCCATTTTCAATAATATTATAGTTATACCACGGCGGAATTTAACGCCGTTGTCCACAATATTACCGTTATACCACGGCGGAGTTTAAAACCGTTTCCAACATTGTTACAGTCATACCACGTCGGAGTTAAATGCAGTTTTCAATAATATTATAGTTATACCAAGGAGGAGTTTAATGCCGTTGTCAACACTTTTACAGTTACACCACGGCGGAGTTTTAACGCCGTTGTGAACAATATTACAGTTATACAACGGCGGGGTTTAACGCTGATTTCAACAATATTACAGTTATACCACGGCGGAGTTTAACTCCGTTTTCAACAACATTACAGTTATACCACGGCAGAATTTAAAACCGTTTCCAACATTATTACAGTTATACTACGGGGTTTGACGCCGTTTTCAACAATATTACAGTTATACCACGGCGGAGTTAAATGGCGTTTACAACAATATTACAGTTGTTATTACATGGCGGAGTTTAATGTACTGAGTACACTTATTTGCTAAGTACTGAGTCCACTTATTTGCTAAGTACTGAGTCCACTTATTTGCTAAGTACTGAGTCCACTTATTTGCTAAGTACTGAGTCCACTTATTTGCTAAGTACTGAGTCCACTTATTTGCTAAGTACTGAGTACACTTATTTGCTAAGTACTGAGTCCACTTATTTGCTAAGTACTGAGTCCACTTATTTGCTAAGTACTGAGTACACTTATTTGCTAAGTACTGAGTACACTTATTTGCTAAGTACTGAGTACACTTATTTGCTAAGTACCGAGTCCACTTATTTCACTTATTTGCTAAGTACCGAGTCCACTTATTTCACTTATTTGCTAAGTACCGAGTCCACTTATTTCACTTATTTGCTAAGTAGTGAGTTCACTTATTTCACTTATTTGCTAAGTACTGAGTACACTTATTTGCAAATAAGTGTACTCAGTACTTAGCAAATAAGTGTACTCAGTACTTAGCAAATAAGTGGACTCAGTACTTAGCAAATAAGTGTACTCAGTACTTAGCAAATAAGTGAAATAAGTGAACTCAGTACTTAGCAAATAAGTGAAATAAGTGGACTCGGTACTTAGCAAATAAGTGAAATAAGTGGACTCGGTACTTAGCAAATAAGTGAAATAAGTGGACTCGGTACTTAGCAAATAAGTGTACTCAGTACTTAGCAAATAAGTGTACTCAGTACTTAGCAAAAAAGTCTACTCAGTACTTAGCAAATAAGTGGACTCAGTACTTAGCAAATAAGTGTACTCAGTACTTAGCAAATAAGTGAAATAAGTGAACTCAGTACTTAGCAAATAAGTGAAATAAGTGGACTCGGTACTTAGCAAATAAGTGAAATAAGTGGACTCGGTACTTAGCAAATAAGTGAAATAAGTGGACTCAGTACTTAGCAAATAAGTGTACTCAGTACTTAGCAAATAAGTGTACTCAGTACTTAGCAAATAAGTGGACTCAGTACTTAGCAAATAAGTGTACTCAGTACTTAGCAAATAAGTGAAATAAGTGGACTCGGTACTTAGCAAATAAGTGTACTCAGTACTTAGCAAATAAGTGTACTCAGTACTTAGCAAATAAGTGTACTCAGTACTGAGCAAATAAGTGGACTCAGTACTTAGCAAATAAGTGGACTCAGTACTTAGCAAATAAGTGTACTCATTACTTAGCAAATAAGTGAAATAAGTGAACTCAGTACTTAGCAAATAAGTGCACTCAGTACTTAGCAAATAAGTGGACTCAGTACTTAGCAAATAAGTGTACTCAGTACTTAGCAAATACGTGAAATAAGTGAACTCAGTACTTAGCAAATAAGTGTACTCAGTACTTAGCAAATAAGTGGACTCAGTACTTAGCAAATAAGTGTACTCAGTACTTAGCAAATAAGTGGACTCAGTACTTAGCAAATAATTGTACTCGGTACTTAGCAAATAAGTGTACTCAGTACTTAGCAAATAAGTGAAATAAGTGGACTCGGTACTTAGCAAATAAGTGTACTCAGTACTTAGCAAATAAGTGTACTCAGTACTTAGCAAATAAGTGTACTCAGTACTTAGCAAATAAGTGTACTCAGTACTTAGCAAATAAGTGGACTCAGTACTTAGTAAATAAGTGAAATAAGTCAACTCACTACTTAGCAAATAAGTAAAATAAGTGGACTCGGTACTTAGCAAATAAGTGAAATAAGTGAAATAAGTGGACTCGGTACTTAGCAAATAAGTGTACTCAGTACTTAGCAAATAAGTGTACTCAGTACTTAGCAAATAAGTGTACTCAGTACTTAGCAAATAAGTGTACTCAGTACTTAGCAAATAAGTGGACTCAGTACTTAGCAAATAAGTGTACAGTACTTAGCAAATAAGTGAAATAAGTGGACTCGGTACTTAGCAAATAAGTGTACTCAGTACTTAGCAAATAAGTGTACTCAGTACTTAGCATATAAGTGTACTCAGTACTTAGCAAATAAGTGTACTCAGTACTTAGCAAATAAGTGGACTCAGTACTTAGCAAATAAGTGTACTCAGTACTTAGCAAATAAGTGAAATAAGTGGACTCAATACTTAGCAAATAAGTGAAATAAGTGGACTCAGTACTTAGCAAATAAGTGAAATAAGAGAAATAAGTGAACTCAGTACTTAGAAAATAAGTGAAATAAGTGGCCTCAGTATTTAGCAAATAAGTGAAATAAGTGGACTCAATACTTAGCAAATAAGTGAAATAAGAGAAATAAGTGGACTCAATCCTTAGCAAATAAGTGAAATAAGTGGACTCAGTACTTAGCAAATAAGTGAAATAAGAGAAATAAGTGAACTCAGTACCTAACAAATAAGTGAAATAAGTGGACTCAATACTTAGCAAATAAGTGAAATAAGTGAACTCAGTACTTAGCAAATAAGTGAAATCAGAGAAATAAGTGGACTCAATCCTTAGCAAATAAGTGAAATAAGTGAACTCAGTACTTAGCAAATAAGGGAAATAAGAGAAATAAGTGAACTCAGTACTTAGCAAATAAGTGAAATAAGTGGACTCAGTATTTAGCAAATAAGTGAAATAAGTGGACTCAATACTTAGCAAATAAGTGAAATAAGAGAAATAAGTGGACTCAATACTTAGCAAATAAGTGGAATAAGTGGCCTCCATACTTAGCAAATATGTGAAATAAGTGGAATAAGTGAACTCAGTACTTAGCAAATCAGTAAAATAAGTGCACTCAGTACTTATCAAATAAATGAAATAATTTGATTAAGTACTTAACAAATAAGTGAAATAATTGGAATAAGTGGACTCAGTACTTAGCTAATAAATTAAATAAGTTGATTAAGTACTTAGCTAATAAGTGAAATAAGTGGACTCAGTACTTAGCAAATAAGTGAAATAAGTAATTAGCAAATAAGTGAAATAAGTGGTTAGCAAATAAGTGAAATAAGTGGACTCAGTACTTAGCAAATAAGTGAAATAAGTGGACTCATTTATAGATTTCATTACAAACTATTTGCGTCCATATTACGAGGGATACTAGTGTCCCTGATCATAAAGTTATTTCATATTTGATACCGCAGTTGTATAACTGTAATATTGTTGACAAGGGCGTCAAACGCCGCCGTTAAACTCCGACGTGGTATAAGTGTTATACTGTTGTAAATGCCATTTAACTCCGCCGTGGTATAACTGTTATAATTTTGGAAACAGTTTTAAACTCCGCCGTGGTATAACTGTAATATTTATTGTTGACAAAGGCGTTAATCTCCGCCGTGGTATAACTATAATATTGTTGAAAACGGCATTAAACTCCCCCGTGGTATAACTAATATTGCTGAAAAGGGTGTTAAACTCCGCCGTGGTATAACTGTAATATTGTTGAAAAGGGCGTTAAACTCCGCCGTGGGATAACTGTAATATTGTTGAAAAGGGGGTTAAACTCCGCCGTGGTATCACTGTGATATTGTTGAAAACGGCGTAAAAACTCCGCCGTGGGATAACTGTAATATTGTTGAAAATGTCGTTAAACTCCAGGGGGACGGGGCTATTTTGCCTTATATGGCTATAGTGAAAACTTAAAAAATCTTCTCCTCCGAAAGTGTCAGGCCGATTTTCAAATAATTTTGTAGAAATGTTCCTTAAGTGACCCACTATCAGATTCTTTCAAGCCATGTTGATTGGTAAAAAAAACATGGCCGCCAGTCGACAGGGCTATTTTGGCTTATATGGCTATAGTGAAAACTTACAAAATTGTCTTCTCCGAAAGTGTCAGGCCGATTTTCAAATAATTTTGTAGAAATGTTCCTTAAGTGACCCACTTTCAGATTCCTTCAAGCCATGTTGATTGGTCGAAAAACATGGCCGCCAGTGGGCAAGGCTATTTTGCATTATATGGCTTTAGTGAAAACTTAAAAAATCTTCTTCTTAAAAAGTAATTTCAAATAATGTTGTAGAAATGTTCCTAGGGTGACCCTCTATCAGATTCCTTCAATCAAAGTTGATTGGTTGGAACTTCACAGGAATGTTCCGTTAGTGGCTCACTTTCAAAATGACTAGGATTCAAATTTGAAATTGCTAAAAATAGGTCACTGATATTGAACCCCTTCCCACACATAGACGTTTTCTGCAACAGTCAACATTTGAAATCATAAGGGAAAGCTTTTAACTTTATTCATATATGTCTGTCACTAGACCAAAGCGTGTGTTATTGATAACTGGATAATGCTTGGACCTACAGTACTCAAATTGTGCAGGGAGGTTAGGCGTGACTAGTAGATGATCCGTATTGATTTTGATGTAATGAGGTCCAAGGTCAATGTCAAAGTTACTGTATGTCCTCAAATTCAACAAGCAATCACAGTAGGTGACCCATATTGATTTTGATTTCAAAGGTCAAGGTCACTTTGAACACACTCTGGGGGACATAATGTGTGACAAACATATCTTGATGCAAATTTGTTGCATGTAGGAAAGGCTTAATGTCAGCTATTTCAAACCGATTTTCGATGTGTTAAGTATTTGCACATGGTGTTGAGGTATAGTTTAAGACAAGCTCCTCATACAGTAGAGACCGTTTGATTTGAAGAATCATGACTTGTCAAAAGTGTTCATTCAGTGACTCATTCAGTTCAAAAGCAACAAATGTTTAAACAAGAGTCATGAATATGTTCCCACACACTAATTCTAAACAATTTATTTAATTCTAACCATGTTTTCAATCATTTAAATGATAAAGTGATAACTCAAGCTTCTTTTCTCCACTTCTGACAGGATGACATGTCATCCTTTCAGGGGTGATAATTATAGCTTCTTCTTCTAGGACTATGGTGAGAATGTATGTATGTATACCCATGTTAGTAATAATTGTAGCTTATTTTCTCCACTTCTGACAGGATGACATGACCGGGTCAGTATAGGAAGGCCATGTCCTCCTTTCAGGGGTGATAATTGTATCTTCTTTTGTCAACTTCTGACAGGATAACATGACCGGGTTAGTCTTTGAATGCCATGTACCCCTTTCAGGGGTGATAACTATTGCTTCTTATTAGCTCACATAAGCAAGAAGTGCTCAATGCGAGTTATTGTGAACACCTTTGTCCCGCATGTGTCAACATGTGCTTATATGGCTTAAGTGAAAAAAAATCAGGTGAGCGATCCAGGGCCATCATGGCCCTCTTGTTATGAAAGTAACAGGAATCTTACTTGAGTGATCCTCTTCTTAATTTTGGTTAAAGCCGTATTGATTTGTTACAAAATATTAGCAGCCAGGCGTCATCACAAAAAGGGATAAATTGAACTTTTAGCTACAAATGACAACTCCTACCATTCCACTGGACCATTCTCAACTTGACTTTACAGGAATGTTCCTTTGTTGGTCCTCTTTCAAAATTATTCAAAGACTTGCACTCTGTGTAGAACTTTGGTTGCTGAGGATATCAGAAATTGAGAAAATACCCAAACTTTAAAATCCTCTTCCTCCATGAAAGGAGGACATGGCTTTCATAGACTGACCTGGTCATTTCATCCCAGGTGTCAGAAGTGGAGAAAAGAAGCCGCAATAATCCCTGACATGGGTAAACATACATTCTCACCATAATTTGGTGACCCTCTATCAGATTCCTTCAAGCCATGTTGATTGGTCTAAAAACATGGCGGCCAGAGGTCGGGCGGGGCTGTTTAGCCTTATATGGATATACTAAAAACTTAAAAAATCTTCTTCTACAAAACTAGTTGACAGATTTGCAAATAATGTTGTAGAAATGTTTCTTAGGTGAACCCCTATCAGATTCCTCCAAGCCGTGTTGATTGGTAAAAAACATGGCCACTAGAGGGCGGGGCTATTTTGCCTTCTATGGCTATAGTGAAAACTTTAAAAATCTTCCTCTCCAAAACTGGTTGACAGATTTTCAAATAATTGTGTAATTGTCAAAAGACCTGGCTTCTCTTAAATTGTCAAAAATAGAACATTCCAAGGTGAGAGGTGCAGCCAAAATAATTATACATGTGATGTTTTTTGTTACTGAAATATTTATATGTGTTCAAATTAAGTCTGATGAACATGCAGCTTTGAGACTGATAAAAAATGTATTTTTTCCATTGTTTGAGATTTATGTGCTATAAGAAATGCTTTGCACTGTTGATATTTCCAAGTTGATTTCATATACAACATATTCTAAAGCTGCTAGTCTTTGGGGTGAAATATGATATTGTGGCTTATTTAAAATGTTTATATAGTTTTGCTCCACCACATTTCGTTTTTTGCTGAAATCTGCAGCAATTTTTGTACGTGTATGTATATATAGTGAAAACTTTAAAAATCATCTTGTTTAAAAATAACTGTTGGGTTTGAAAGTAAATTGGCACAAAAGATCCTTAAGTGACTTGATTACTTACAACTAAGTAAAGTTCAAAAACTTACGTAAGGTTGGAACACATTCCAGCATTCATGTTTTTCAAAAGTAATCGACTATGGTGACATACATATAAGTATTTCATTTATACACACTAAACCCTTTCCCACATACAACAAATTTGCAGCAGACAACTTTTAAAACATCTAGGCAAAACATAGTAAATCTCTTTAAATAAATGTATATTTACTGAAAACTATTGGAGATCTATTAAATCAGATGATGAATAAAATCCTACTTGTTGTTTTTTTGTTTATTTTAAATTTATGAATTTACCAGATAAAATAATATTTATTGTATATTATTGTGATTACATGATGGACTGCACACATACATATCAATGTATTAATAGTTTATGTCTATCTGAGTGCGCCAGTCATCAAGGTTGTTGACTTGTAAACCACTATTCGAGGATCAATTGTTCAAGTTCAGCTAACTGTAAAACTCTATCTGCGAAACTTGGCATTGCATGTGTCTGGTACTGTAACGATAGATATACAGAATTGTAATACAAGTTTCTGCTACGTGTTTACTGTACTTAGAAGTCACTTTAATTCACTTTAATTCAGCTTGCATGGGCAAGGTCAAGCAAAATGCGAGAACACTAAATTCATGGGCATTCATGAAAAGGGAACTTACAAACTCCATCCTAAAATCTAAGGTGATGAAACACATCGCAATCGCATATAAAATTAATCATTCAGCAAGCCATATAGCCGTTACAGTGCTGCAGTGACGTAAATCCTAATAAATTGAGTGTCCAGATTTGCGTTTTTTCGCCTCCCATCTCCGTTAAAATTGGAATAATTAATTGCCGGGAGGTGTTGCGAACTAGTTAGAAACTCGGAGAATGTGTAAGGTAACTATCATTTGTTAAATAAAGTGTCAAATCCAACCAGCCAATCGTATTCATTTATTTGTACAGCGAAAGATAATAATTGTATTGACTTAATAAGGATTGCAGTGTTTAATGTAAGAATATGTTGTAAACATGCTTACAAACCTTTTCTCATTCTCAATGGGGAGTTTCATGATCTCAAAAGGGAGATGAATTTAAAAGTAGAAATTTTCACGATAAAACCAAATTTAGATAACTATGCAGGAGACAATACTTTCAATGTTTATAGGAAAAGAAAAAATAGACTCAATTTGAGAATGTTTTCTATTTAGTTAACTATTTTCAACTGTGTTAGCATTTAAGTATTAGTATACCCCCTTCGAAGAAGAGGGTTGATTGATTGGGGTTTAACGCCGTTTTTAACAATTTCTCAGTTATATCGCGGCGGCCAGTTCACATACTCATGCATTACCTGGTTTCTCACACCAGTACTCCACACAACAATCTTCCCAAGCAACTGGCTGCTTTTCCACATAGACTTAGTCCATTGGTGGAAGAAGAATGACGCATGTCGTCGAAGAAGAGGGGGTATATAAGTGTGGGGCGGTCGGCCGGAAGCCATATTTTGTCCGTCCTATTTCTAACAAACCACTGGGTGGAATTTTATAAAATTATACATGAAGCTTCTATACCAAGAGGAGTGGTGCATGTTATTTTACAGAGTTATGGTGCTTTTACTTATTAAGTTATGGTGTAGGTCAAGGTGCTGTTTAGGGGCTCTTTAGCATCTTCAGTGATAGTTCTAGTTTTGGCATGTTTACAAATTCATGCATTGATAATAAAAAAAAATGTGGTTAACTAGAAAATCAAGCAAGTTGTTTGTTGTGTCAAGGACTTGTCTTATCGCATCCAAGAAAGAAAACATCTTGACCACATTTAAATTAGACATACTTGTGAATGAAAAACTGGGTACCAATGGAATCTTTGTTAATCTAATGACACAGGGAGAAATAATTCATTTGACAGACACACATTGTCTTGAACTTGTTGAAAGAAAGGGCCTTTAATCAGTGACAATTTGTTTAGGAATGGATGTAACAATCTTTTTTTTTTTCTTTTTTTTTTTAATTTTGAAAACCCTGAGCCGATCGTGGGGGTGGGGTTACCCTATTTAAATCGTGAGACGCAAGCTTGAATCTGGAGGGTTGGTAAGTATGTACTAGAAGACTAAATATTATTGAAGCTTACCAACTATTGTATATGTCTACCTAATGATGAAACAGAAAGCAGATATATAATGTCTGCCTAAGATATACAATATATAAATGAAAACATTAGGCAGACATCATCTGACGAATATATTTTTTAATGGATATGTCTTGAGGAAAGTAAAGATAAATGCATACATTTAAAATGAAAACTATTGCAGTTTACATAATAATTGTATATGTCTGCCTAATGCTGATTTGAGAGGGAAGTCTGCCTAATGATGAAAGCAGATATATAATGTCTGCCTAAGGTCTATAATATATAAATGAAAGAATTAGGCAGACCTCATCTGACATATATATTTTGTTAGTGGATATATCTTGATGAGATTATAGATTAATACAAACATTCATAATGTAAGATCATGGTGAAAGAGACATTAAAAAATATTGCAATTTATATAATATTGTATATGTCTGCCTAATGCTGATTTAAGGGGGAGGTCTGCCTAATAGTGAAAGCAGATAAATATATATATATATATATAAATATAACACTTACATATAAACCAGATGTATGCTAGTGTTATAAATGAAAGCTGGATAAAATAAGTGTCCGATACATTACAATAAACTTATGAAAATTCATCAGCGCATGAAAATCGCCATACAGTATTAGAATTCCTCGTAAGGAAGCCGATTTAAGTATGGTTTTACTTAAGTTAAATAATATTCCTTTACATTAAATACTATATAAATATACGTCTGTATTTGTGCTTCTCCTTTTGGTCTTGTTGAGAGTTTTTATCGTTAGCTCCATACTTAAGTGTGTGCTATTTTATATTTACTAGTTATACATGTACTTCATCCTAACATTGTTCATCCACAATACTATCCTAGCATACGTGCCTGCATAAAAGGGAAATCGTTACTACTAGTTAATTTCGTACATTAAAGGGATCGCCAATAAGCTTCTAACGGAATTCGATTTACGTTTGGTATTACATAAAGTATATATATCCGATACATTGAATATTATTTAATAAATTTGTCTGTATTTTAACTTCCCTCTTCTTTTTTTAATGTTTTTATCGTTAATTTAAACAAAATTTAACGTATTTAATCGTTTGGCATTTACATGTACCTCATCCTGACAACAGTCCATCATAATCACTTCTATCCCCGGATACCTGACAGCAAGAGAAGGAAATCGTAAGTACCAGTTCATTTCGTATATTAAAGGGATGGTCTCCCCTACCATGCAGACGCGCTATGGTAATACTTCAAGGGATATGTGAATGTTTTATTTATTTACTATATAATCCAGATTGAAAAGAAATCGATGTTTGTGTTTGTTTGTTGTCATATTGTTTTACTCACCTTTCAACATTATATTTGTAATTTCACGGCGTTTCTATGGTTAATAACTAATATTGCTAGTAAGCATATTCTTAAACAACCGCATCATCCTGTACTATGTATTATTTAAAAGAGTGAACAATCTATTTTATCATATCTCTATTTAGATTTAATTCATAAAAAAAACTACAGCACTTGCTTTCAATGGCATGTATTCAAATGAACACATATGTGATTTCTCCATATCCTGCCATTCAAAGTTGAAAGCGCGTAATGCGGAATTAGCTTAAAGATCTTACAATACCTTTGCGAAAAAGCTCTTGTCTCCTGGTTTACTAAGCAATATTTTACTCAGTAATGAATCCTGTCAAAGTACACTCCATCGTGAATGCTACGATAAGGATCACGTTCGTAGGTTGCTAGACAGTATCTGGTTCGGTTATGTGCCTTGCTAAAGTACAGCCCATCGTACACACTGCGAGAAAGATTATGTTTTCTGGTTAACTTGATAGTATTCAGCTTGGTAACGTATCCTGTCAAAGTACACTCCATCGTTCACACTGTGAGAAGGATCACATTTCCGGTTTAAAAGACAGCATTTGGCATGGTAATGTATCCTGTCATAGTACAATCCATCGTACACACTGTGAGAAGGATCAAGTTTCCGGTTTGGCTTGGTAATGTATCACTCCATCGTGAACTTTGCGATAAGAATCACGTTTTTCTGGCTTACTAGACAGTACTTGGCTCAGTAATGTACCTTGTTAAAGTGCACTCCATCGTTAACTTTGCGATAACAATCACGTTTCCTGATTTAATAACCGGTATTTAGATCGGTAATGTACCTCGTCAAAGTACACTCCATCAGGAACACTGCGAGAAGGATCAAGGCTCCTGGTTAACTATACACTATTTGGCTCAGTAGTCTATCCTGTCAAAGTACACTCAGTCGTGAACTTTAGCCGGTATTTGGCTCGTTTATACACAAAGTACAAATCATCGTAAGCTGTGTGATAAGGATCGTGTTCCCTGGTTCACTAGATAGTATTTGGTCTTTGATGTACTTCGTCAAAGAACACTCCGTCGTGAACAATGCGAGAAGGATCACGTTCGCTGGTTTACTAGACAGTATTTAGCTCGTTAATGTACCTTGACAAATTGCACTAAGTCGTGAACACTGCGAGAAGGATCCCGTTACCTGGTTTACTAGACAGTTATTTGGCTCTTTGACGTACTTTGTTAAAGTACACTCAGTCGTGAACACTGTGAGAAGGATCATGTTCTCTGGTTTACTAGAGAGTTCTTAGCACGGTAATGTACATTGTCAAAGTGCACTCAGTCGTGGACATGCGTGAACGATAACGTTTCTTGTTCTGCATTTTCCTCCCCATTTAATCATATTCCTCCTGTCAAAGGTTTGTTCTTCTAAACTTTCGCATCCCCAATGTTACTGATACCATGACCTGGCTCTATTGAATTCCACCCCAGAATCTGCTCCGATAATGACCTGGCTCCATTAAATCGCACCCAAACTGTACTGATACCGCGACCTAGCTCCATTAAGTCACACCCCAACTTGTACTGATACAATGACCTAACTGAATTCCATCCCAGAATCTGCTCTGATAATGACAAGCTCCCAAACTGTCTTGATACCGTGACCTAACTCCCTTGAATAACGATCCAAGACTGCTAGTTCCGTGATCTAAATTAATTTAATCGTAAACGAAACTATGCGGATAGTGTTACCTCTCTCCATGTAATCGCACCACAAACTATTCTGATACATTGATTTAACTCAATGAAGTCAAACACCAAACTGTACTGACACCCGAGCTGTATTGATACCGTGACCTAACTCCTTTTAATCGTACCCCTGATACGGTGACCTGGCCCCATTACATCCCAAAATGTACAAATACCGTGACCTTGCTCAATTAAATCACACCCCAAACTGTACTGATACCGTCACCTAGCCCCATTAAATCACACATGACATAGCTCTATTTAATCACACCCCATTTCTACTGATACCGTAATTAAGTCAATTAAGTCATACCCCTAACCGTACTGATACCGTGACCTAGCTCCATGAAATCACACTCCAAACTATACTGGTACCGTGACCTATCTCCATAAAGTCACACCACAAACTGTACTGATACCCTGACCTAGCTCCTTTAAGTCACACCTCAAGCTGTATGGATACCTTATCCTTGCTCCAATAAATATCATACCAAACTGTGTTGATACCGTGAAGTAGCCCAATTACAAAGATTGGCTGGAAAAATAAAGTACCCTTCACTTCCATTGAAATCTTTGCCGCCCATGTGATAACGGTGTGTAACTGGTAGAAACATATACTTTATCTTTTGTCAAGGATTACAAAATCACGTTGTATTCCCTTTAACATCTAGAAAATATGATATGTTTTAAATAGTCGTCTGCTGTTTTTACCGACGGATGTCGTCTGTATCAGGTAGATGGTTAAATGCTAAAACCAAAGGACAATCAAAGCACTGGAAGTGCTCATAGCAAGGGGCTAACTGCAGATAACATTTGGACATGGATTTTCCGATCCCAAAAGTCTAACTTGAACACTTTACACTAGCACTTTGTTAGATAGCACTTTATATCCATATATTAAATGATAAAGGAGTAAAGCAAAGTACTGTACACATAGTATGATGGTCTATCGATATACTAAAAGTTGGCATACACATGCGCATCTGCTATCTGGATAGTTTCTGCTTAACACACCTCCTGGTTTACAATGGATTTTTAGCCGTGTTTTTTTTAATGCAATTAACACATATACATTTCATATCAAAATCACAATCCAATTTTACTTTCAAAGCAGAAATAAAATCCTGTGTTATCTACATGTGTTATCTACATTTTCTTCAGCGTGCAATGACTGAAATATTGTTAAAAGCACCGTAAAACATCATTCACATGATTTAATCATTGCTTAGTATTTCACAACGCAAAGGTGAATAGTTTTAAATGCATTGCTTTTGAATTCATTTTAAATCCCAACATTTTGAAAGAGTTATTGCAGCGGTGTTAAATGACAATTGCACCACTGATATCGGCAATTTATAAGACAAAAAATATTATATTTTTCTTATAAAAAAAGAATTATCTGCCCAAAGCGGGAATCGAACTCTAGTGTCCCGCTTCACGGCCAAACATGCTAACCGCTACGTTACGCGGCCACTTCTATTCGGATGATTTTATTTATAACATAATTATAACCGATACACGAGTTAACGAATTATTTAGTATTGAAGCGTTTTATCTTGATAAAAAACAAATGTCATTTAAATCATTTGTTTTATAACTGGGACTTGACTATCTTATTCCGTCTGCTGGGGTTGTTCAGGTTATTTTTGGTTGGGAATTTGATGTATTTACGCAGGAATCTAAATTGAAATACTCTAGTAATTTGATTCCTGATTAACGTTACCGCTGAAAATACATTTTATTCGAAAGAATTTTTGGAAATTCCGACGCCTATGCTCATTTGCACATTTACCGTATATGTTATATTTTGTCAACTATTTCTTTTATTATCATTTAAATAATTTGAATGTTTGAGAATATATGTTATCATTGGGACTCGAATATCTGAATTTGTTATTGAGTCGGAATCGAGAAGTTGCCTTTACTCCATTCGATTTACAATATTTAGGAATTACCAATGAACTTTACGCGCGATCAAGTATGTTGAAAGCGTAGAAATACATTTTAATTATTAATCATGTAATTCATATATTTTAACATAAAATTTCTTTCGAATTATTTCTTTTGGGTTAGTGATGTCGAATCAAATCAATTTTCGGCTTCATATGTCAACAATTTACCGCATTTTGATTTTTAGACAGGAACTATTGGCAGTACAAGATGACCAACATGGGTATTAGCTGGCAACAGTCATTTCATTTTTAACAAAATATTCCACAAATCATCCACTTCCATTGACATTATGTACGATCTGCAACCACCAATACATCTATATGAAGTCGAGATGGTGTTCAGAAACGGAGAGCTGATGTAGAAAGACAGATGTGAAGTAATTCAATGCCGATATCGTAAAATGCCTGTCTAGATTCCAGTCTCAAAATGATGCGTCGTTTCGAAAATCAGCTACTATAGCAATTGGCTCTAACGAGCCCCTTGCTAAAAACCGCCCAATATCTATTGAAAGAAAAGAGTCAGCCCATGAGAAAGGTACTAGTTAACTTTTGTGAACTGTATAGCCCAATATCTACACTGTTCGAATACTACTTACAAAAGCTTGTCAGAAGCTCTGTCAAGTTAGATATACTAGGATAAGAAGAAGCTACTGCATAGGCTGGTCTGAGCCTTAACTATTATGAAAATGCCAAATTTTACTTTTTTCCATTTTCCATGTGTTTTTTTCACTGAATGTTTTTTGTCTATTTCCCGTTTTCAATGCTGCAGATTGGTGTTTGTCTGCAGTAATGACTGACTGATACTGGTATTGTCTGAAATATTCAATAACTGATGTGTGACTGCAATATTTAATGACTTATGTTTATCTGAGGTATTTACTGACTTGTGTCTGTCTTCTTATTCACTGGCTGGTACACGTACTTGTCTTCATTACTCACTGGCTGATGTATGTCTGCAATATTTAATGACTTATGTTCGTCTGAGGTTTTCACTGACTGGTGTTTAACTTATTATTCACTGGCTGGTACATGTATTTGTCTGCATTATTCACTGACTGATGTTTGTCTACAGTACTCATAGACTAGTGTGTGTCTGCAGTTTTCGTTGACTAGTATTTGTCTGTGTAATTTACCGACTAGTTTTTCTGCAGTATTCGCAGTTTGTCTGCAGTTTTCGTTGACTGGTATTTGTCTGTGTAATTACCAACTGGTTTTCTCTGCAGTATTCATTGACTAGCATTTATCTGCAGTACTCACTGACTGGTATTTGTCTGCATATTTCGTTAACTTGTATCTGTCTGTTTTATTAATCGACTGATATTGTCTGCAGTATTTAAGGACTGGTGTCTATCTGCGGTCTTCATAGCCGAGGGTTTTTCTGCAGGATTCACATACTAGTGTTTTATCTGCAGTATTTACATACTGATGTTGTCTGCAGTATTCACTGACTGGTATTTGTCTGAAGTATTCAAAGACTTGTCTTTGTCTGCAGTATTCACATTCTAGTGTTTTGTCTGCAGTATTCAGAGACGGACGTATATCTGCACATTTTAGTGACTGGTGTTCATCTGTAGTATTCATTGACTGGTGTGTGTCTGCAGTAATGCCTGACTAGTGTTTTATTTGCATTATTCACTGACTGGTATTTGTCAGCAATTTTCACTGACTTGGGTTTGTCTGCAGGATTTACTTACTGGTGCTTGACTACAATATTCACTGACTTGGACTTGTCTACAAAATTCACGGACTGTTATTTGTCTGCAATATTCACTGACTGGAGCTTATCTGCAGCATTCACTGACCGGTGTTTGTCTGCAGTTTTTCTGACTGGCACAGTTTTGCAGTATTCCCTGACTGGTATTTTCTGTAGTATTCACTGACTAATGTGTGTCTGTAGTACCCACAAACTGCTGCTTGTCTGCACTCTGATTGGTATTTGTCAACAGCATGCACTGACTGGTGTTTACCTGCGTTATTTACCGACTGGTGTTTTGTCTTAAGTATTCACCGACTGGTATGTCTCTGTAGTATCTACAGAATTATATATCTGCAGTGATCACTGATTTGTGTTTCTATTGCAGTTTTCCCTGTTTAGAATTTGTATTCAGTATTCACTGACTGATGTTTATCTGCAGTATTCACTGACTGGTATTGTCTTCAGTTTTCACTGACTTATACTCTACTGCAATTTTCACTGACTGGTGTTTGTCTGCAGTATTCACTGATGGATGTGTGTCTGCAGTATTCATTACCTTGTGTTAGCCTGCAGTATTCACAAAACATGTACTATATTATGATCTACGCACCGCTCTCATGCTTTACAATATACACTTTCGTTTAAACTAACAACTTGTCATACCTTTTAGAGAAAATATAGACATTTCTCAAAGCGAGATTTTGTCTCAACAATTTTTCAACGAAGCACTGAATACAGCGTAAATATTGAAAATCTTTTAAGAGTAATTATAATTATTAAATAGAGTTGAACACGTTGTGGCAACAGGGGAAAATCCTCATTATACGCAATTGCTTCTTTTAGCTCAATGTTTCAAATACGTCTGCTGCAGAGGCGTCAGAAAGTGTCTATAATTGGAAAGGCTTAACAATTTTACACCTGGATAAGACCTACGTACAATAACTGTCTTGATCGACTTCAGATGCCTCCGTCCTGTTTACTCCAAAAACACTCATCTTGAAGGTGCTGGTAGATAGTAAAAGTTGACCTGAAATTAAGACCTTTGGATCACTGATGTTGGCGTACCATTTACGAACTTCTGTCTCCCATACATGTCGGTTTTCGCGTGTTGCAGTTCATGTGTATTGTTGAAAATCTATTTTCCTTGTTTGAGGCCGTCTTAAACGAATGAAGAGGTCTACGGAAAGTAATAGAAACAGATAATTGATTCAAATACTATATATCCATACAATACTCCGGTTTACAGTTGCTCACCTGTAAGGCAGGTAAACATATAACGATCACATCTCCCTCGACATTCCTTCTATATTTGCATTAATTTGTCATAACTCTTTTTTCTATTTGGCCGATTAACTGCGTACTTGCTACACTTGTACACAGTAATCACAAAAAAGGGTTTTAAGACTTTACACGTTCACATTTACAGATACACATGTTTGTTTTGCCTGCCTGTAAGACGGGAAAAATCTAAGTGTGTCTGTCCACCTTGCATGAACTTGTCATAACTTTGTTTCTGTTCGGTAAAAATTACTTCGTACTAATAACACCTTCTGATCAGAAGAATAGAGCAATACAAGGAAACGAATTCAAGCATGCTTCTTTAATAAATTTCAACTATAACAATTGTTAGACTTATCTTTCTTTTTTTCAAGTTTTGTCATTTTCCTTCTTTTTCCCCGTGTATTAATTTCAAACTTGGTCTATAGATAATTTGTTATCTGCCGGTTTACAGGGGGAAATAAACATGATCATGGCTTCTATTTGTACAGATTTCTACCATTTCATTATTTCTTGATCACCTATTTTCCTCACATATTTACCACTATATCAAACTCATGTGCGCAGGTAGCCGCAGAAGTACTGTGCGTTGGAACTATTATTTATGCATGAATATGGTTGAAGTCTTCCCGCCTTTGTGGATTTGTCAGGCTATTTTCTTACTTTTTTGCAACTTCCTGCATGCAAATCATGCGTTTAAAATCTCTTTTCATCATTTACATAATTTGATATATGCTATTTTAATTAATTACTCAAGGCTGTTGGAACTTTCTCATTTCTATAGAAGATCACCGGCGAATTATATGAGCCGTTCCACGAGAAAACCGACTTTGTGGACTCTGCGTAAAGTATCGATCAGGATCAGCCTAAGCATGTCGCACAGGCTAACCCGGACAGACACTTTCCCCCTCATGTGGATTTTCTGTTTCATGGATCATTACTCTATACGTCGATACTATTGGTTTTCTCGTGGAACGGCTCATGTTGAGTCAAGTCAGACGGTCCGAATTGCATTTACTTACAGTTAATACTCTGGTGCGGTATCGTGTTGAATACAATTCAACCGGCACAGAACTTCCTCATTCCTACAGTAGATCCTGAGCAACGTCGGATTGGCGGAATTGCATTTACGTACTGTTAAGAGAGTGGTGCGATATCGTGTTTACTACATGTAGGGGCGTGTATATATTCGCCCTGCTACAAGTTAACCGAAACCGAACTTCATAATTTCTATAACTAACGTCATCAGAGGATTCAATTGCGTCGCGCCAAGAGTTGGGGTCAATTTCATATGCGTGCAGAGAAGAACCTAGTACACACGGGGTTTACCTGTACAATTTGGACAAGGAATTCAGAGGCAAACACTTATGGTTTGCATTCCATTGGTCTTTATTTGTTTTATAATTAGTATACACTTATAACAACGGCGTTTTAAGATATCACTTATCAAGGTATTAGTTATACATGTACCTAATGCAAATAGCTGTTTAATTATCCTGGCGTGTCATTTGAAAATCGGAATAAATATGAATAGGAAATCTAAAGACATACCAGGTCCAATCTCTGTATCTGCATTTTGCGTTACAAACAGAAGTACATGGCAGTACAATTGCACCTGCTACAAAACCTACACTGTATTTGTGGACACTGGACTGAAAGTTAGCCTGGTTCTCTGCGTACTTTATATTCAAAAGGTGCCGTAACAAAGTGGTAGGGTCAGGTTATCCAGACTGGACAGAAAGTTTGCTTTAAAAACGACATGGGTCTTGTCAATTTTAGCTATAAAAACTGGCGGTATCAAATATAGTATGCTAAAGTTAACTCGGTGCGCTGTCATAATTTTGTCATCAGAAAAAGGCAAATACATGCCAGTAGAATGCATTTGTAATTATTTATCTGTGAAACACGCCTTGTTTAATTTTCGGCGATCATAAATTTCAAATTAAAGAGCAGCTAGTAGGGAACATTCAAGCTTTCTTTTAAATTTCATGTTTTCGTATGTTTGTATGCTAGAAAAAACCTATATATAAATGTCTCGGACGTCTTCGTTTGTATGGTGTGCTGAAGAAAATGTATTTCTATGTATTTTCTGTACAAATAAACTATATAGAAATGTCACTGACGTCTTCCTTTGTATGGTATGTGAATTTCTATGTTCATTAGTGTTCAAGAAACTATATTGAAATTGTCTAACTCATATAATTGAGAGCATATATGTGTCGATACATTACGCAGATTACATAGTGTTGGTTTTCTTTTGGAACGGCTCATTTACATGTTGACTGCGTGCCTTCAAGTTCAATCAAGTGTGAGCACAATAACGATAGCAGATTATTGTAATCATAACAATATGCATATTTTTAGAGTTAATCTCTTTGTTTTATGTTTTCTTGTTCAGTATATTTCTCGTTTATTTTCAAATGTATTAAACTTAACGTGTTATTAACTTAACGTGTTAACTTAACGTGTTATTAACTTAACGTGTTATTAACTTGTATTCTGCAGATGTACAGGCGTAACGTGCGAACTGACTATATATGTAGCATGCGTGTTCATTCAACTTGTTGTACCTTTCCGACCATTTTAAGACGCCCGTATACGCGTTATATTGGTTTGTTTGTGAAGTCAGTATTATAATGTTTGATTTAATATGTCAATATGAAAAACGAGCCGCCTATGGCACATATATCGCATGTTGAATAAAAATCGTATATAAGGTATACTCCGGGATTGACTTTATGTATTACATACCAATTTTAGCCAAACAGCTTATTGAAAAGTGATGAATATATTGCCTTTCCCTTTTCAACAAAAATGCAGAGTTAGCTGCAAGCGTTTGGTTAAAAGAAGAAAGGCCGGCGAAGAAAGAAATTGTAACATTGGGGGAAAAAATATAATTTTGTTGAAACTATTCAATTTCTTCTTTTCAGATAGTGTTTAACGCTCTTGACACATAATTGTATCTTTGATATTTCAAAAGGAACACGTTTTCCTTTCAGCTTGCTAACATAGAATATATATCTCATTTACGTTTGTCAAATGACCTTCACAATTATTTCAGTCATGCAAGTTAAATTCCTTACATCGTGACAACTTTGTAGCTGATGACTTGAATTGACTTGAATTAGCTCCTATAGATATGTTGATACTGAAGATAGCTGTTTGTTTCAGTTGTTCTGTTTTGTCATGTTTTAATATTTTAACCTTTTCCCATATGCTCATTTTCTGCAACAATGGACTTTGTAACCAGCTTTGCAAAACTATGAGAAATCGCTTAAAATCTGATTAAACTGTCATTTATGGAGATAGTTCACATTTTCAATGGAGTGTAGGAGACTATGTAAAGACAAATATATATAGTAAAAAGTATCACAAGATAATTTCACTGTTTTGAAACAGTGAGTTTCTCAATAATCCATTGAAAAGTATGTTATAAATCCATCTCTTTACCCTTTCCCACAAACAGGGGCTTTCTGACAACTCTGCAGAAGATCACTTTTTGGAAAACATTTTTTTTAATTCACTCATCGATCATTTTGTTTGTTGACATTCTTGGTATGGTATCCCGTATTTTGCTCGCTTTTCCTAAATTGTCGTTTTGATCGACGTTTTCAGTGGTTTTAAAGAGCACCGTACTGTTCATTCGAGTTCTCTATCGAATACACTTGTTATATACTCTTTTCTTCAAACTGTACATATATTGATGTTAACATGTTATTTACCATATTTGTCTTGAACTGCCATGAGAATCAGTATTTGATGTAAACAAATGACTTTGTAAATAAAATAGGCCGAACAAATAAATACATTTCGTATAAAAATTATAGATCAATTTGTTGCAACTATTCAGCGAGCGAAGCTTTCATATGATTTGATTTGTTCAATAATTTGTTAATGTTTCAATCAGCGTTTAAAATTTTATTCCGCTACCGAAGCGTTCCGATAGTGTTCAAATCACGCTCAAGCTCCAATCACGATCCAATCAGAGTGTCACTTTCATGTATGTTATTAAACTATTGTTGAAAACATCAGTAAAATCTAATGAAAAAGTTGGTGCTAAAGGATGTATTCAAACTTAAACAAAAAGGTTTTTTGAGACGTTTTCAGAGCAGACGATCCTAACATTCCATATCGGGTTACTTCTAATTATAGCACTGTATATTTGTACATTTTATCATTACCTCATAAGGTAATAACCGCATATCGTTTCTAAGTAATAAACGGTATATATACGCTATATCACATGATAGTTGTTTTTAGCAAGGGGCTCGTAAGAGTCAATTGCAATAGTAGGAGACTCATCGTTTTGAGATTATTACTTCACATCAGCTCTCCGTTTCTGAACACGATCTGGGGTTAAAAGAGTTTGTAGTTTCAGATCGAATATAATGTCAATAAAAGTGGATGATCTGTGGAATATTTATTTTAAAAAATAGTGCCAATATACAACAAACCTGCAACAGACGACTATGGAAAACATCTTGGCAAAAGTATAAAAAATACTTTAAAACAAAATGTAATAAAGGAATAAAGTTGAAAACATTGTTGCACAGGAGAAACCGCTTATCATTTCAGCAAATCGCATTTTATCACACTGTTTTCAAAAGAAGTTTGCTACAGAGGCGACACCAAGCGTCTGCATGAGGGAAAGGCTTAAAAGCTCTCGTCTCATTGTAACAATTGGTTCACATCGGTGAAATCTCGGACATAAACTTTGATTGTACTATAGAAAGGTTCTTTAAAAGCCGAGCCTCTGATGCACAGTCGGTAACGAGGTTGGCTGTCAATCAAGGGGTTATGAGTTCGAACCATAGGTCGTCCTTCATTTCTTCTAACGTGAATGCGACAATCATCAATCGTCTTCCATCAATAGGCTCACAGTCCATGTGGAAAAGAAACCAGTTGCTTTGAAAGACTGTTGAGTGGAGTACTGGTGTTTTAATGCCAGGAAACATATGGATAATTGAACTCGTCGCCCTGATATGACTAAAATAGTGTTAAACCCGATTCGATCATTTTGACATAAAAATAAAGTTTATGAATACAACTGCACGATTAACAAAGCAATTGATAGATTTATTTCCCCCAACCTAACTCACAGGTTATTATTCCTCATTATTTCACACCCTCATTCGCTCACTTAATCCTCCACTAGCTAACGCATATACATTGTATACTACCTATCCAAATATATACACAAGAGAAAGTTGATGCAAGGCATCACTGTTAAAGGAAAATACTTTTTTTTTTTTTTTTTTTTAAATAGACCACACTTCAAACACCATATCAGCTTAATTGTTTATTTAAATCATTGGTGTATACAATATATGTATGGCGGGAGAGAAATGCCAGTTGCGAGTCCCATTACTAATTAAAAGGTGGCAAGTATGAAATTAATTGGGTGCGAAAGATCCGATTTTCTTTATTTCTAAAAGTATTGCTTATCAGAGTTTGTTCTTTTTTTAATTTGTTTCAAGCCAAATAAACATTCAATAACAATATTTAATCATTTAAGTGTGTTATGGCTATATATCTGTAATATTAGGTGTTTTAGCATATATCGAAATGTTAACCTCGTGTCACGATCGTGTCGTTGTGACATCGAAGAAAGTGAATAAAAAAATCAGGCAAAGCTCTAGTGCATGCTTTATTCCACTGCATTCGAGAGAAAAAAAGCATTTCTATAAAATATGTTATGTGAATTGTATAATGTTATGTCAAATAAAATGATTGAAGTCTATGTAGTGAATTAAAAGTCATCCACAGTTGTAAAAAGTGACGTGTGCAAAAAAAAAAAAATCTACGCGGTCGGTATGCGCTATAACTAGATCTACATTTTTCAGAGCATACTATATTTAGCTTAGAAACAGTTCCTGTTTTAGATAAACATGGATTAACATTATTAAATTAATTCTACACAAATCAAGTTAAAATTACTATTAAAAGGAGAATTCGACGTGATTTTATCCCGATATTGACACATTATAGTCTGCTGCCAGTCTAATCTGGGGCGCATTATTACTCTTTTGTCTTCGTAAAAAATATAATAATAACAAAAATGCGAGTTTAAAGAAACTGCAAATGCTTAAAACATCGGGATATTTATTTCATTTTAGATGTGTCATTACTCAGTGTTTTTAATCAATTGCAATTGTAATATGTTCAAGCCATTTAAATTTGTTTCTTTTTCTAATAACAACTCGTCCTCCCATTTCATTTCTGAAAAGCTTTTAAAAATATAAGTCTCCGGCTCCTGCTCGGCAACTAATAAAGCCAGCTTTTCCTAGATTTAAGTATTTGTTGCACTTCCTTGATTGTAACAGCTGGCATTTTATCAAATATATGCTATTGATATCTAAACGAAAGGCTCTCTTATTTATATTAATGATGTGTATTCGACATGAAAATGTATTGCTATTATCATTATCACTATGATTTATATTATTATTAATAATATTGTTATTGTTATTGTTATCAAAAGTTTAATGTAATATAAATATGTTGAACCAGAAAAGTAAACGTACATTTCAAAGGCTCATGAGTCTGAATTAATCTATGCCTATTGGTTATTGGGTATTGATTTTAGAATGTACATGGTCCCAAATAATGTTCTTTTGAAAAACTCTTTTTTTGATTGTCTTTGTTGTTGTTTGGGTTTTGCGCTGTTTTCACTTATTCATGACCCCTGTGTACACAACCAGTACTAGGCTTGAATATGTGACTTGCCCAAGGGTACTCCACCATGACCACAGCGCAGCGACTAGGGATCAAACCTAGGACGCCCGATTACAAATACCCGACGCGATTTGACATCAATTAATACCGTGAAGTATTGGGGCTACACTTTCATATTTATGGAAAAGGTACGTTGTAATGATTGGTTTAAAGTTTTACACATGCCTTTATTCTATAATGAACATGTTTTTATTAATTCCAAACATATTTCCATAACCGGGGCGTAAGACATGTAGTAATGTAAAGGACATAATGGATGTAAATGGAAATTTTCTAACCTTGGAGAATATTGAAAGCATTATGGGAAAAAGAGTCAATTGGCAAGTATTAAATAGTCTAAGAAATTCTATAAAGTCCTTTATACCAAAGAACAATATTGCAAAAACTAATTTTCCGTTATATACAGCCCATTACCCATGTATCAACTTCTATTTCTACGATATGTTAATAAAGACTGACTCGAACAAATTTGTCGTTAATACATTAACATATAATAGTGAGGTGCCAACAAGTCAGAAAAATATTGCAATTATTTCAAATGTACAAATGACACCTATATACAAAGGTTACAGACCCAAATAATACATAGGATATCACCAACTAATTCATTATTATATAAAATGAAATTAGTAGATACAAACTTATGCAATTTCTGTTTAACGCAAGAGGAAACATTAAACGATTTATTTATTCAATGCGAAAAAGTTAAACCATTAATCCAAAACATTCAATTAAATATCAATGAAATATATCCAAACTTAGAGATATCAAATATAGATATTCTTCTAGGCTGCGATAAGAAAGATTTTTAATTGGAAACTCTAGCATTAAATGTCAAACGCTATTTATACTCATGTAAAATAAAAAGAATTGTTCCTTCTTGGTATGTTTAATGAACAGCTTACATCTAGCTTGGAGTATATACAAATCGACCACAGCAACAACAAAAGACATAGAAAAGTGGGCAGTTGGAAGACATCTGATTCAAGATCATCCCTAATCTCTAAATAAAAAGATCCAAGGTTTTCTTTCTCATACCTATATATTTTGTATTTTTGTTTTCTTTATACCCCAGCCATCAACCCAACAACATTGTTTTTTCCCGGCTTTATTATAATAGGTCCTTTATATATATAAACTATGAACTAAAAATGAAATACAATTGTCTAAAATGTATACATACACTTTTTGAATTTAATTACAGTATATATCTCTTGCTGCAAATTGCAGAGTAGATTCTAAATTCTGTATCACACAAATTCCAATGAAATAAGTGTTCTGCAACTTGCAGAGTAAATAACAAATTCTGTATCCCACCAATTCAAATGAAATCATTATGCTGCAAATTGCAGATTTCAATTCCCAATTCTGTATAACAGGCTAAAATCACATCACCTATGTTACGATGGAGTTTCAAATTCAACACTTATTCTTGCAAGAAATGACAATTTCCCTAACATGGCTTGGCACCGGCAAATTGCTATAGGGCGCCTTGAAATAAACACAAACAATTGGTCCCGAAAAACCTGGTGACCCCTAGCATAGAATTGACTTCAAACTGCCCTAACCATTCATGAAATGACCTTAGCCGCTTATGGGCCGCAGATGCTGGCCACTAGGAAATGGTTGAAAAAACCCTTTCCTCCGCCAAATTTAAAAAATCCCCGCCCACTAAAATTTAGCGGCAGCAAGGCTCATTCCATTAACATCATAGTCCACGCCCTTCCGACTAAATGTAACCCCCTTAAATCAGTTAAATGATTAGGTAAACCAGGGTTGCTCCCCGTGTAAAAATGCAACTATTCCCCGACGTATGTTTTCAACAAAAATATAACTACCGGCTTCTGACAGGTGAACCCCGTCAGAAGCATACTGGGTGACATTAAAAGGTAAAAGATTCTTGTGACGGAGATAAAACCCGTTAATCAGCCTGACGTGCTTTACAGCTAACGAGTTCAGCCTCTTCCTAGCCGCGTCTAGCCCTTTGTTACCAGACCATTCTCGTGGAAGGATCTCCGACCATATAATAGTAGTTTTTGGAAAATTAGATTTCAAAAACTTTATCAAACATAAAAAAATGGAATGTAGCTTCTTCAATGGTTTGGTGCCTAAGTCGTTGCCTCCGACATGCAACAGCAAAAATGAAGGAGGGTCCCTTATCTTCAACAAGGTAACTAATTTAGCCTTTGTCTTTTCCAAAGTAAGTCCCCTATAACCTTGCCACCACAACTCTGCCTGGACTCCCATGTTCAGCCCTGGATATAACCGTTTTACTACTAGAAAACTTCTTCTAATCAAAGATGAACCAACCAGCCAGATCTGAGGTACAGCTGAAATTACTCGCTCCGTATAACAATAAGAGAACTAATAATTTCAAATTAACCTATTCGTAAATGTATGTTAAAAGTAAAAGCAGTATAATTACTACAACAAAGGCGGCAACGACCTGACGTCCCTTTCAGGACATATATACGCCCTGTAAGCATTTGAAGCCCATCTGCCAGCTTCCTTAATTTTTTCCACAGACCAACCCATTTGGGCTGCCCTAGTAGCTGCCCCCAAACGAAAACTATGAGATTTGTATCCATAGAGGTTGGGATTGATAGCTTTCAAGGCCTTCTGTAATATTGCAGAGAACTGGTAACGGGTTAGTGGTTTACCGTTAAAATGACAGAACAGTGGCCCCGGAACTGATGGACGAAATTCAAGGTACTGTAGCAAAGACTTGACAGGGCATATACTAGCCCCCGTGCGTTCTAATTTAAGAGACGTGCCTGCACCTAATTGGTCCCCCTTAGAGAAGCGAATGGACACCAGAATGGCACCCTCATGCATGGGTTTAATATCTTGAATACTTAAAACTTTTAAATCGACTACCCCTTGTTTGTGAACTGTATGTTCCCCTACTCGGAAGAAACCAAAAAAGGCTAAAGTGTACGCTGCTGAAAAAAGGATCGATTCATAATGATCCCGACAAACTGCTGAAGTCATAGTCAGAATGCCTCCCAGCAATGAAAGAGTAATAGGCAGCCTTAGTCTTTTATCTTTCCCGCTACGTTTGAAACCCTCTTTAAGCTTGCCAATTAGAAAATGCTTCGTATTGTCTTGACAATGTGATACTTTACACTGAAAACTGATAGCTGACAAATAAAGATGAGCCGTTCTATGACTGAAACCCTCAAGGGACATATAGGAAACAAAAAGGGAGATATGCTCGACTGGTGGGGGCCAAAACTCGCGCAATTGGTACATTGCGCGAAACTTTTTGAAGGATGCTAAACCAGTGTCGTAGGCTTTAGCTGTGTTTGGCGCCACTGAAGCAGTTAGCAATCTTCTAGCCTCAGACCGGAGATCAGATGTCGGAAAACGAGGGGTATGGCTTCTGGGTCCAATAGAGCGTTTGGTGCTAATACCCTGAATCTTTTCCACTGCTGACGAGAAATAGCATCGGCTATACAATTACTCTTAGAAGCAATATGCACAGTTTTAAAAACAATATTATATGACATATAAAGTTGGACGAAAGGTCTGACCAATTGCATGAGCCTCTTTGACTTTGATGATTGCTTATTCAGGACCCAGACCAAAGCCTCGTTGTCTATGTTAAATGATACTTTTTTATTTGCAAGATTCGGCCCCCAGAGATATAAGGCTAGTAACACAGGAACCATCTCCAAAAATGAGAGATCCTTTAAAGCTGATGAACTTTCCCATTCCCTTGGCCATGGGAAATAACTCCATCTGTCGGCAAAGTAACAGCCTGCCCCGAGATGACCTGCACCAGCACTGTCCGAGAACAATTGCAAGTCCTCGTTGGTAAACCACCGGGAAGGTGGGATATAAGTTATACCATTAAAATCGCGTAAAAAACGTTTCCAAACCCTCATGTCTTCTAACATGCCTTTAGAGATGCGTAGACGGTGGTGGGGCTTCTTTAAATGACTCATGGCATCATAAAATCTCCTCAGGAAAGCCCGACTTGAACGAATGGCCCTACTAAAGAAACTTAACTTTCCAACAAAGCTCTGTAGCTGGCGTAATGTTATTTTGTTTTTACTGGATAGCTAAGAGAGCAATTTAGATAATTCCTCCACCTTATGATCAGGTATACGAACGGCCATTTGCCCAGTATCGATTTCCAACCCCAAAAATATCATAACCGTGGTTGGATTAATCGACTTTTCGACTGCTAAGGGAACGCCTAATTCTAAGCAAAGGAACTCAAATGTGTTTACCAAATGATGGCAGTCTAATGAGTTTGCCTTTCCAGCAAAGATAAAATCAGCCAGCATATGATCTAGATTACCATCACCAGCCTCTTTGGCCACCAGCCAATGTAGAAAAGTAGAAAACTTCTCAAATAACTGAGCACTCTGGCTTAAACCCATTGGTAAAAATTTATCAACATAATAACTGTTGTTTACTTTGATACCCAATAATGGGAAATCCTCAGTGCGAATTGGTAAAAGGCGATAGGCAGATTTCAAATCCCTCTTTGCAATAAGTGTTGATGGGCCTAACTTATAAATCATATCAGTCACCTTATCAAACGAGGTGTACTGAACCGAGCAAAAAGAAACATCTATTCCGTCGTTAATACTTGAACCTATTGGATAGGATAAATGAGTTATCATTCTCCAACCCCCATCCGACTTTGGTACAACGCCCACTGGGGAAACCCTCAGATTTGAAAATGGTGGATGGGGGAAAGGACCTGCTAACCTACCTAGGGATATTTCCTTATTTATCTTATCTAAGAGATGGCACTCCTGATCGAAAGCAGACTTTAAATTCTTAAACTCGCATGCAACCCTTGGGCCATTAAATTCTATTTTAAAACCATTCCGGAATCCATTCACTAATATATGGGCATCCCGAAAATTGTCATAATTGGCAATTAATTTTATCAATTTTGGAATATTAATGGGGGAATGACCTGTATGTATTAAGGAATTATGGTGCAGTAAATCTGCGTGACTGATTTGGTGACTGATTTGGTGCCGAGTTCCTAAACTGGTATCTGGATGGTCTCGGACCTGGCCATCTGGCTTGCCTTTGGTTCTGTCCAAAACTAGCCGGTCGTCTACAGACTTGGGATTGATGGTTCCCACTACAAATTAAACATTGGTGAACAAACGGGCAGGAATTACGAGAACATGCTCTGTAATTGAAGTCATAACATTTTTTACTTGGACCAGTAGTACTAACCGCCTGGTTGACCATAGCAGATGGGCCCATGCAGAGCAGCCACAGCTCTTGGTCCACCTCTGCAAATGATTTATATAGAGGGATGTCGGCATCCCGAAGTCTAAATTGGGTATCATATGTTAAAAACCCTAAACCCAGATGCCTCTTGGCCGCAGCTCTAATAGTCGCCAAGTACTTGAGCAGGTCCTGAGCCCTTTCTGGGTGGGCTGACAAGTAGATACTTGAAAAAATTATGAAAGCATCCGACCATACATCAATAGAGGTTATTCTCTTCGAAACAGGCTGAGACGCGACAAGTTGTCCCAAATTGTCGATTGACAACCTGGTTGTTTGCTGCTCAGCCCCGGCACCCTGTTGTAACAGAGCACCGAGGTCAACATATTGCCCCAAAACAATTTTTTCCCTTAAATTCTGGGCGACATGGGACCCTATTTGGGCGTGTACACTTTTGATACTGATTGGATTAAAATGTTTACCCATGTCTGCATTCTGCAAAAAGCCACCCATCTCTGCCGACATCGACGGAACTTCAGTGACCGCAGCCTCCTGTGGCGCTGGTCGAGGCTCTGTTGGCATCTCTTGTTGCTCTGTTGCTGGCACATTGACCAATACCGGAAACGCATTTGTAGCCGTGGCCTTCCTTTTTGGGGTGGGAACTGGAACAGCCTTTGGAGCCTTTCTTTTCGCGGCCAAAACCGGAACTGCGTCCGGAGCCGGGGTCTTCCTATTCGTGGCCCTTCGTTTCATTTTGACGATAAATATGCAACAGAAAAACAAATAAACCGATTAGGACATCTGAACTTGTAATTCAACATACATAAGTACTCTAAGATTGAATGATTGCAGACTGTCTACCTACATGCTACCCCGAAATTTGTTGAAAGTGGGGCCACCGACATGGTACTGTAAAGTAAACAACATTCACTCTGTCGAATCCTTGTTAAACAAAACAAGGGAAAGCACCCGTGTTAGATTTGGCATCCCCAGTCTTCCTACTGTAAATTCTGTGTTAACTTTTCCGAAACAATATGCGAACCTCAAATCAACTAACCTGAGATGATAACCTGGTTCTCGAGCCTGCAAGTATAAAAGTGGGTTAAAATTTCCCCGAGCAAACATTGTTGAAAAAGGCGTCAAGTAATAGGTAAATTCCTCGACCCAACAATATGGGAAGGATAGCTAGATTGTCTGAAGCTATCGAAACATTAAGGCGACATCGCCCCCATGACACAACTAAAATATATGAATTACAAGATCATGTGAAGCAAAGATCAACCCTGTGGGGATTCCGATAAATAATTAACTAAATTTACAAACAAAACTCCCTTCTCTAAAACTGAATTAATTACATAACTGTATTTCAAACCTCCCGGCCATGCTAGAAAGTTGTTATTCTAACGTTAACAATCCTATCAACCAGTGAAATTAAAAGTTGAACATGTTGAGCCGGCGCCATTTTCCTAGCCGAAGGCGATTTCTTTCCGCCCGAACAAATCCGCCCCAATCCTAGGGCGTTCGACGATGCATTGCGATTAAGAAGCTGATAAACTGAAGTATACCCACTCACAATCATAACGGTGCAAATATATATTTGGACACCGCTCAAATAAGTTAAATTTTTCCCACAAACGGATTAACGATGAAAGCGACTTACTTATTTCCTATCCAAAATTATGAAGATGCCGGTGAAACGTGAGAAATTCCGCCTCGTGAAATATACCCGACCGATAGTAAAATTCTAAGGAGGCCGTCAAACAACCCGAGTTATTCACTAATTGAATAACACTCATTATTTTAAAAAAAAAAACACAAATCTGCAGCAGTTAACTTAAAAAAGATCAGTCTTTCAATAAACAAGACATAATGGAAAAGGAAGAAAATTGCGTTCGGAAAAATACTTAGTATGAACTGTGTTTAACCCTTATCATGCTGCAAACAACTCTTAGAATACATGTAAATCTGAACACAGTATAGACCAATCATAGATTGTACATACGTACAATGTATTATAGGTTTATATTTGTGGTTTTTTTTTAAGAATTAAGCTTTAGAAAATCTCCAAAGAATAAAATGAACAAGAAGAAAAATGATATGATCCGCAAATTAGAGAAAAACTGTTATACAACACAATTCAGCATGATTGGGGTTTAGATGAAAAATAAAACACTAATTTTAAAAACATTTGTATGTATAGATGTATTATTATATTCTTATGATAAATTTGAAAAATCTTGATGTAAGGTATGAGAGAGGATGGCCACGACCTCCATACATATGGACGTGGCACATTAAGTTTTGAAAATAAAAAAAAAAGACACAATATGGACACAAAGAAAAATGAAATGTAAAAATGAATGCAATTGCCCTTGTGTATATAGAACAGGTCCTCAATTTCCTGTCAAAAAACTAGCACCTATTCAACCATTCAAGTCATTATATTCCCTATTCAGTACATGTTTTTGTTCTATCTCCCTTGTTAATACTTGTTTTTTAGGCGACAAGCTGATTGGCTCATTCAAATGTCAATCTGAGAGGACCTGCAATAGGCAGTCATCATATGTATACAAGCGCTTGCTACATATGCAAATGATATTTCTTGAGAAAGAAACGTTGCCATACATTCCTCTTTTGAAAAGGGCAAAAGGTGTTAAATCAAAATCCTACGGATGATTTCGATCGGGACATTTGTATAACCCTCTCATCGCTGAATTCTTAACAAGACCTTTGCTAGCTTTTGTTTTAGAAGAGTTACTTGCCAATGTTTAAAATATCAAGATAAACATATTGAGTTGAGTAGCCAACATTATAGATCCTGGGCAAGCGGCACTGACTTGGATCTTTACTGGTTGCAGAGAATTCTCAAAGTCGGTTACAGCAATTTTAAGGGTTCATCACGATTTCAACAAGTACAATTTATGTTGCATCTTTAGTAATTTCACGGGGAAGAGACCTAGGACAAGGCACATTTAATTGATTTACATTGATTGATTGAGGTAGTATAAACACCATTTTCATGTACAGGTATACAATGTTAAATTCATTATAGTGATAATGATAACCCAGGTGTTTGATGTGCTGTGCTGCTTTTGATTTATCTACATATGTTTTATAATAAAAGAAAATGAAATGTGAAAAAAAAAATTTGTTCGTGCAAATGTATCGTTCATGTGTATGGCGAAGACTCTAGTGCAACTGTGCATATGTATATAAGCTTATCTTAATCTTCACTGTACGCAAATACATTAACCCTTTCCCGAATACAACAAATCTGCAACAGAGTTCTTTGGGAACATGTGGAAAAAATATATAGAAAATCCCTATAAATGAGGGTTTTATTACTGGAGAAAAATGAAAATATTGTGGCACAAGAAAGAATTGCTTGTTTTGAGCAATTTCTTCTTTTGTCACGTTTTCAAATCGTCTGCTTCAGAGGCGTTGGAAAGCACCAGAAAGCGTATATATGTGGGAAAGGGTTAAGACCCCATATCGCCAGACGCGACTCAACTGTATGTCTCATAATTATATTTACTGCGCGAACCGGATAGACAAAATTTGCATATATCGCAAAAACTTATACTCAGATGTCAATCGACATTGCGTTTAAAGTGCATAATATATGAAATGTATATTAACTGATGTTGCGGCGTAGTTAAAATGTACATGCCAACTAACACGCGGAAATAACACATCCGTATTTGAATACAACAAATATACGATACCAAATACGGTAACGTGACGTCATTGAAATATAATGGCACGTCATTTTAGAATGCGGTTGTGATGTTCAAGGTTTTTTTAAACACATTTGAACCTTTCTGCATGTACATTTGGAAACATTGTGGCAAAAGAAGACATTGCTCGTTATGAACAATTTCTTAATGTCTTCAACACTATTCAATAATCATACTATAATTTATAGAGAGTTTCCGTATCTGGCCTATACATTTTCAAAGTCGACCTCTACGGATTTGTTGCATGTAGGAAAGGGTTTTCACAGAAAAGGCTGTGAAATGGTTAAAAAGTTGCTCTAAGCTAGTTTAATCAAACATATACGGTTTACTTAATTTATAAATTTCCCACGTAGACGCTTTTTATACGCATCTGCAGAAGGCGTTCTTTTGAAAAGGGTGAAATTCTCGATTTGCCGCCATGATTTCAACGCTATTCAACTCAAAGTCGACCTCTACGGATTTGTTGCATGTAGGAAAGGGTTTTCACAGAAAAGGCTGTGAAATGGTTAAAAAGTTGCTCTAAGCTAGTTTAATCAAACATATACGGTTTACTTAATTTATAAATTTCCCACGTAGACGCTTTTTATACGCATCTGCAGAAGGCGTTCTTTTGAAAAGGGTGAAATTCTCGATTTGCCGCCATGATTTCAACGCTATTCAACTCTATTCAGTAATTTAACTGTCTTTTAAAGAGATTTTCCTCGTTTAAGCCAAATGTTTTTTAAAGTCGTCTGCTGATTTGTTGTATGTGTGAAAGAGTTTATTTACCATTTCTCTTATACCTGCGACATTTGGTGACGCTGCAGAATACTTTTCAGATAAAACGATAAAAAAAAAGAGGAACTACTAAAAACTTGAAAAACTTATGCACGTTTCCGTGGATGATTTCAAAACATATCTGTTCATTGACACCGTAGCTGTACTGTACGGTTAACCTTTTCCCACATACAACAAATATGCAGCAGACTACTTTGAAAACATCTCAACACTACATGGAAAATCTCCCTAGATGAAGACAGACTTATTGAATAGAGTTGAAAACATTGTGTCCAAAGAAGAAATTACTCGTTTTTAGCAATTTCATCTTTTGTCACAACGTTTTCAAAAGTCTGTTGCAGAGGTGTCAAAATGCGTCTATATGTGGGAAAAGGTTTAGGCAAAACTTGATTCAATTTTCACAAATTACTCACTTCAATATACTTCGAAATCATAAAAAACACTTCACACATATATATCTACTGTAATAAAAGACATGAACAGATTACAATAACAAACTTAAGGGAATGGCCTTACGTAAGCAGAGAGAACATGAGAGAGCCTTGTCTATATATATACTGTATATAATTGATTTCCTATCTGCAGATCACATCCACTTATGCTTGCATTATCAAAACATGAAAATAAACAGAGGAAATCAGTGAGGCGTGAAATGTCAACCTTATCATAACAAAATGGGAAGAGGTTTACTATAGTACAGTTCGATACACTCAGTGAAAGATCTGATTTCAAATAGCCTTTGATTTATGCTGAACACAATACTTTTTATAGTGCAACCATTATCGAAGATATGTATACATGTGTCTGTTTGTTAATCGTATTATGTATTTGTTGCATGTAAATAGTACATGTTATTTTTGGCAATTAAACAATTTTAAACGAGATAAAACTGGATTTGTGCGTGACATTTGATAGTTTTACTGCCTATATTTAGCTTTCTCGTATACGGTGGCTACCACTAAACCGGATTTCGAAATAATCCGATATTCATGGGGTTTATATAAAGGACGATTTTCTAAACAAGTTATATTCATTTTCGTACATTAGTTTGTTGGTCGAACATGGAATATTTTCATAGGTATGAATTTCAGTTTTAAGCTTTCCTTCATGTGTGGGCATTTTTACGCATCTTGTTTTTGCTTTTTTTAATTATTTCCCACAAGATTTACATAAGTACATGTTACAATACAAACAACAATTAAATCAGTCAAATATATGTCTTCACTTTTGAAAAAAAATGTTATGTATCATGCATTTCAATACTCTTGCAATGTTTTCTGTTTTTACAAAAAAAGAAATTAAAAGGAGGAGATAATGATAATGATAAGGGGTGGAGAAAGAGAAAGATGACTTGTAGAAAATTGAAAAAAGTAAGTGAGTTAATAAGGGTTGGACTGTGATTCAATTGGTTTAAACCATTGTGTTGTTTTTATTAAAGGTTTGTTAATTTTATCCACTTCCTGTTGTGAAGTTCTGATCGGTCTTTTAATAGAGCGATGTCTTGTTCTACCTTGATCTTGCTGTTCAAATGATTAATAAAGGAGTTGAAAGCAGGGATGTTGTTTGTTTGTTTTGTTCTAAATATATAATGTTTCATGAGAATGATGATATAATTCACAGTAATGTTATCGACACCACCTTTAAAAGTTCCAAGACAAACGTATATTACATTGATAGTTATGTTTATGTTCTTGGTGTTAAGAAATGCTAATAATTCATTCCAAATAATCTATACATATCTGCATTCCCAAAACAAATGTTCGATAGTCACACAAACTTGATGGTTTATATTTATAATTATGCAAATCTTTATTTGTAGGTAAGATCTGAGTTAAAAATGTATATTGGGAACTTCTTAATGATGTATCAGTTGTTGATTTAAACGGTATAACATAATGGCTTTTGCAATCTATTTTTACATCCAAAGATTTTTCCCATTTTTCTTCATATTTTGTTAAAAATATTTTTTGTGGTATTTGAATTTGATACAAAAAATTATTTACTTTATTTATTTCTACAATCTTGTTTATTAATTGTTCTTTTTCAACATTTATCGAAGTTTCAGTTTTCATTGCATTTTCCATAATGATTGGTATATTTCCGATTATGTTGCAATATTTCAAATATTGTTTGATCTTAAATTAAACATATATCTAAATGTTTCAAAATCGTAATAATTGTTTATTCGAAAATCGATAAAATGTTCTAGAAACTTTATGCCTTTTTCATACCAATCCTTATAAAAAAAATGTTTCGCCGTTGCATTTTATTTCAGTGTTGTTCCAGATGATTTTTTTTTTTATATTATTTTTTGGTAGACCAATTTGAATCTTTTACCATTGAATAAGGATATCTTTCAGAAATACGTTCTCTTTATACATTTTGTGTATATCTGCTTCAGTTAGTTTACGGTCAAAGATTAAATGATCGCCATATTTGTGTAGGATTCTTTTGTAAAACATTTTCCATAAACCTTTATTTTTGACATCTAAGTAACGCTTTACCCAGCCAGCTTTTAAAGAATTTATTAGAAAATATATATTTGGAATAGTTATGCCACCATTTTCAAATGACAGTATTACATTTTTTCTTTTAATTTTGTCTGGTTTTTTATCCCACAAATGTTCGAAAATGGTTTTATTTATATCGTCTAGAATGTAATTTGGTGGATTTTCTATAACCGACAGAGGGTAGATAAGTTTTGGTAATGCAAAAGTTTTTAAAACAGTTACTTTCCCAAGTATTGTTAATTTTCTGTGATGCCACTGTTTTAAAACATTTTAAAATTCTTGAAGTTTTAGTAGTATGTTTTTCTCTGAATTGATTGTGATGTCATAAGAAAATGTGATGCCTAATGTTTTTGCTGATTTTGATATCCAAATAAATATTTTACATTTGTTGTATTCTAAATCGCTCTTTTTTAGGCTTCCTACACTCCATATAGTTGATTTTGCGGTATTAAGTTTAAGTCCTGATATATCGCAAAATTTTGTTAGTGTTTTCATTAGTGACATGAATGAGTTTTCAGACCCATTGGTAAGATATGTTGCGTCATCTGCAAACATGCTCTGTTTAATCTCTTTGCTTTCAATTAGTATTCCTTGTATATCTGTGTTTTTTGTTTTACAATTGGAAAGTATTTGAATACAACAAAGGAATAGATAAGAAGACAGTGGACAGCCTTATCTTACTCCTCGTTCTACCGGAAAACTTTCCGAAAGATTACCATTGTAAATAATTTTGCTATTTATATCACGATAAAACAGCTTAACCCACTGTATGAAAGAATGTCCAAAATTAAATTTTTCTAAACATTTGAACATAAAATCATGATTTACACTATCGAAAGCTTTTTCAAAGTCTGCGAAGAAAAGTAATCCTGGTTTATTGGTATTGTTTAAATATTCTGTATTCTTGAATCAACCTAATATTTTCCCCAATATAGCGTCCTTTGATAAAAACCTGTCTGACATGGGTTTATAATTGTTGGTAGAACTTTTTTTATTCTGTTTGATATTGTCTTTGATGCTATTTTATAGTCAAATTTAATAAGCTTATTGCACGCCAATTTGAAAGAACATCTAATTTATTTCCCAATTTAGGTATTAAAGATACAAGACCTTGTCGTTGTAATATAATAAGAGAGCCATGTTCAAATGAATAATTGATTAATTTAATAAAGTGTGGTTTTAATATACCTCAAGATGTTTTATAGATATCTACAGTTAAACCATCAGAACCTGGGCTTTTTTCTTTTTTCATATCAAATAATGCTTCTTTAAATTCTTGTTCAGTCAAAAGCCCTTCACAATAATGTTCATCTTCATCTTTCAGTGTTGGTAAGTTACCATCAAAGAAATCAAGATCAATGTCAGATGTGTTTCGTTCCTTATATATATAGCTTTTCATAAAATTATTTTTGTTCGTGTAATATTTCATTTGCATCTGTTACTTCCTTATTATTTATTGTTAAATTGTGAATAATCTTTTTTTCACAGTGGTTTTTTTTCCAGTCAGTACTGGTGGGAGAAACCGTCTCGGTTGTGTAGTTGTAGAAATTTCGTACAAAATTGACATTCCCTGTATAATGCGACCGGATCACCGACATTATAATGACTTTTTGACAGTTATATTTTTAAACCCGCTATGGTCGAGTTGAAAGCGTCGGGGATTGAAATCTGGGTGATATAACTGAAATAATATTGAAAACGGCGTAAAATCTCAATGAAACAAAAAAGGCAGTTATATTATGGTATTGATTTGATCAATGACTCGGACGGAAAACGTCAGTCGGTCCACTGCAATGTTACTACGGTTCTTGAATCGTGAATATGCGTAATTTGATTATAAAAGAGATACTGGATACATCGGTACCGAAGCAACCTGCTTTAGTGCACTCTCTAACTATCAACTCATTTATGGAAGTGAGTGAAAGGAACGACTACTCTGCACAGGAGAATGACTTTACAGTGGAGTGTACCGTAATTGTATCCCGATTTACGCGACTTTAAATCACAGTATTTGCGACTTTAAACACCATTTTGGGGATGGTTATCTAAGATCCTAAATGGTGAATGTCCTACGTAAATGTATCCCGCTGTATGCGACTTTAAATCACAGTATTTGCGACTCAAAACACCATTTATCCCATCTATGTGTGTTTACATATCTGTTTCTTACAAAATTACAGAACATTAAAATATTATAGATACAATTCGCTTTTGCTATCATAATCATTTATATTCAATAATATATCTATAGGTGCTACCTATTTACGAAAAAAAACATAAAATGATTGTAAACAAAATACTAAAGAGTATTCTATGGCCATCAAAACATATTGAAAATCTTCATGTCATGTGTTTTGCATGATCATGACATGTTTGGAAGTCGTATTACTGTCGTCTATCAATACGGACAGAAAATAATAAAGTAAAGATTTTCAGAAAATGTATAATGAATTAATAATGACCAATGTTTGATAAAAGGGCTAATTTTACCCTTAATGTGTCATCTGAATGATAGTATAGAGGCAAATGTGTAACTGATTGTATGGGGGGGAATTTGTTTATTTCAGCCCTTTTCTGATGCCATCTAGCGACTACCTTTTGCAAACATTCAATATGACTGAAACAAATTATGGAGGTCAAGTTTCTGCTCAACCATTTCCCTAATACAGACGGCTTCTTAAGCCTCTATACGACCTAGGAAACGTTTGCGACTAAAAGAACAATTTCTCATTATGAGCTATGTATACTTTTGCCACAATGCCCGATCAATAATTATACTTTCATTTATAGAAATGTTATCTCCTTGCCAAGTTGTTTTCAAAGTCGTATGTAGCAGATGTGTTGTATGTGGGTAAGGGTTAATCATCTCGATATCGATAATAAACAAGTGGATACAGATGGTCTTAAATCTACAACATTGTAATTGGTTAGGTTGATTTGGAGAAGATGACATTTAAAGTTCAATTGATCCCTTTTCTGATGCCACCAGATTTTTTATTTATTTCGGCCAATCAATATAGCTTCTACCATGACTGCCATGAGTTTCAACAGATCAAGATCGCTTGAATAATTAAGCGGATTAGGAGTAGATGTAAATTGAAGCTTTAAGTTCATATAACCTCATATCTGATGCTAAAAAAAATAATTAGTCCTTCAGACAATCAACATGGCGTCTACCAACTGGGTAAGTCCTTAGTGGTGTAGTGTTAGAGCGTCCGTTTCGAGTGCAGGAAGACGAGAGATAGATCCACGGCCGGGTCATACTAAATACTTTAAAATGGAAGTAATGTCTGCTCTTCTTTGCGTTAAGGGTTGCAGGGTTAACAAATATTGAATGACTAATGTCAGGATAAATAAACCAGTAGTACTTGTCCAGGAATCATGTGATATAGCTGAAACCATAATAGCCCTGGATCGTTCATCACATAGCCAATGACAACAACTTTTTCGAACTTGGCCTATATATCATTACAAGATAATTCTTCTGACAAAATACTGTTTCCAGACTGGTAACAATATTTTCCTTCAATTTGGCCTAGTGACCTAGTTTTTTTATCAGACATGACCAACATTCAAATCTTACAATCTTCAAAACACCAGTTCAAGTTGAAAATGGGGCCTCCCCCAGTGTTTACAAGAAATTCCTTTACATTGGCATCGCAACTAAGATTTCTTTTCGAAATGACCCATATCTCTACAGCAGTGTTAACAAAATATTTCTCAAATTTGGCCTAGTGACCTAGGTTTTGCCGAGTTATGACCTATATTCAAAATAGCCTAGATATCATCAAGACATTTATTCTGACAAAGTTTCATTATTTTTAAGTTAAAAATGCTGCCTCCAGATTTCCTTCAATTTAAACTATTGACCTAGTTTTTGACCTGACATGACCAATACTTGAACATGGCCTAGAAATAAGCAAGATAAAACAACAGAATAAGTTTCATGTAGATTCGATGATAATAGGGAGTTTTAAAAAGCAAATTATTGACAACGGAAGACAAATGACGGAAAAAAGTCGATCACAAAAACTCACACCCAAAGATCGTTTCTGCATAATTATCTTGGAATTTGGCAAGCGGATTCAGAGGAGAAGAATTTAAATGTTTTGCAATGTTCACCCCTTTCTGATCCCTGGCAATCAAAGTTCTATATCGAACAATTTGTTATTAGGGTCACCAAGAGAATATTCATGTGACGTTTGATTAATTAACCCTTTCCCTCATATAGACGCTTTCCGATGCCTCTGCAGCACACACCTTTTTGAAAACATGTTTTCAACTCTATTCAATTATTGTACTTACATTTAAAGGGAGTTTCCAATTGATTTTGGGTATGTTTTCAAAATCGTCTGCTGCAAATTTGTTGTATGTGGGAAAGAATTAAAATTGCACCACCTGTTTGAGAGAAGAAGATTTGATGTACAATGGACAGTGAGTGATCACAATAGATAACAATGAGCCTTCGGATTGAAGTTGATCTAAAAAATAAGTAAAAAGTATAACATTAAAGATCAACTGTTATCTTTAATTGTTATAGATATTGTATGTATTCTTACATTCTCACATACAAGGAATTTGATTCAGATGACTTTGAAATTGTCAAAGTCTGTACGAAAGCTGGATAACTCTTACTGTAAGAAAGTACAATTCTGAGATGATATGCAAAATCATCATGAGAAAGTTCTGTTTTAATCCCTCACTATATGTTTACATGTTGCCTGCTTCTGATACATCAGTAGTAGTAGTCTGTAAGTGGTAAAGGGATAAACCGTTTTTACATGTAGATGCTTTCTGAAGCCTCTGCAGGAGACAAATTTTGAAAACAGTGTGACAAAAAGAAATGTTGCTCATAATGAATATTGTCCCCTTTTGCCAACATGTTTTCAACTATATTCAATAATAATACTTTTGAATATAGAAATTTTCCAAAAGGTTGTCTAAAGTTTTCAAAGTGGTCTGCTGCATTTTTGTTGCATGTAGGAAAGGATTAAGAAAACTGAAATTACTCTAAAATGTATGTACCTGTATGATTACAAAATAAAGAAATATTTTGTTTTCTTATTGTCAGTTAGGACTACCTTTCTATTTTCAATTCTTTATTTGATGTGGATGACTCATGAAACATCTGAAGCATTGATGTGTAAAACATACTGAGAGAAAATTGAAATTGCTTTAATTGAACAATTTATTCTTTTCCTTTATTAGTGGATGTTACTGTATCTCATAATGCAACTGCCTACTTTCTATAATATTCATATATTTCCCACATTTAATATATTTGCAGCAACCATTTGAAAACATTTTGGAAAGAAATACTGAAAAGTATAATTATTGAAAAGAGTTGAAAACATTTAAAGAAGAAACTGCTAATTTTGAGCATTTTCTCCATTTGCACTTATGTTTTCAAAAGAACTCTTTTCACAAATTACATTATACTATCATTTGTCATGATATTAAATGTTTGTGTCCAAAGGCTCTATGCACTTGTAAGCATGTATTATTGTTTAACCCTGTCCCATATGCAGATGACATATAGCTTCAACACTTTCCCTCAGTCATATAGAGGCTTTCTGACGCCTCTGTAGCAGACGGCTATTTGAAAACATAGTGACAAAAGAGGAAATGGCTCAAAACGAGCAATTTCTCCTTTTGCCACAATGTTTTCAATTATAGAGTTTTTCTATTTTTGACAAAATATGTTCAAAGTCGTCTGCTGCAGAATTGTCGTATGAGGGAAATTGTTAAATAACATTGACATGAGTGTTGCAAAATTACATTATATTATCATTTGTCATGATATTAAATGTTTGTGCCCAAAAGCTTTATTCACTTGTAAGTAAGTATAAGTGTTTAACCCTGTCCCATATGCAGATGACTTATAACTTTAACACTTTCCCTCAAACATATAGAGGCTTTCTGACGCCTCTGTAGCAGACGGCTATTTGAAAACATAGTGACAAAAGAGGAAATTGCTCAAAACGAGCAATTTCTCCTTTTGCCACAATGTCTTCAATTATAGAGTTTTTCTATTTCATGACAAAATATGTTCAAAGTCGTCTGCTGCAGAATTGTCGTATGAGGGAAAGTGTTAAATAACATTGACATGAGTGTTGCAAAATTCGCAAATCTGGACGAGTAATTTCTCTTTTTGTGACAATGTTTTCGATTGTTTACAATAATAATATGACAATTGATAGATCTATGTTGTAAAGGTTTTTGCGACTTTTTTTTAAATACGTCTGCTGTAGTCTGATTTATTTGAGAAAATGCTATAGTATGCTACATGTTTTTTGAATTTGAATAATTTTCAGTTTATTTGCTTCATGTTTGAAATGATAACAGCTACTTTGGGATTTATTTCATATGAGTCAATGAATATACAAAAAGGACTTTCAGTTTCAGTGTTAATCAAATTTATCTTATTTAAAGTGTCCTCTTCAATAATTAATCCTCTGAAGTTGCGCAATACTGCTGTCCACAATAAGATTTTAAGTATGTATTCTTCTCCATGAGCAAATGCTAAGTTCTGTTTTCATGGTGCTGTAAGTGTTTTAGTCTCAAATTTCCCCGCTCCAAATGAATACTCTCAGCATCTATGAGATCCATCAAGGTTCTATCGTCTCTGCTCATGAAATTCATGAAACCTTGAATGTTAAGCTTATTCACCCTTACTTAGTTAGCACAAAAGTCAAAATTCACGGGCTATAGTAAACTCACACTCAGCCATGATTTTCTCACCTAGCATAAACTAATTTAGAAATTTCGGAATTCTTAGTGGTGTGTAACTAAAGGAGGTGCAATGTAGCCTGTGTAGGCCAGGTTTGGCTTTAGAATATCAGTCCAAGTAGGGAATTAAGACGTCTTCATCTTTGTCTGTATTGACCTTTACAGTGACATTGCTTTCAACCGGCCATCATACAAGAGATCTCCTTGCTGTAGTTGTCTCCTGTACAGTATACACCGACAGTAACACATATTAGGGACAGGAAATGGGTTTTTCTTGCTTGGTCGACCACAAATAAAGTGGACTGAATATACCTGAAATATAAATAAAAAACATAGCTAGAAACAAATGTTTGTCATTTTGGCACAAGTATAACGAGTTTCCTGTGTAATTACAAAGTTTTGAATCATATCTTAGATTATCTTAGATAATCAGAAAATATTAACATCTACCCATTGAAATACCGCACATTAAAGTTTGGAACAATTCACAAGCCCCTTCATGGATTTTGATACATAACGATTGTGACATGAACATGTGGAATGAGAGAAATTCTTGATTTACCCATCCTTTATTCAATTGTTGAAAATGAGTTTCAAATGTAAATAGATATATTATTATATAGACAATTTAAAAAAAAAGCTTGACGATAACACGGGACTCCCCGTCTCCATAGCAATACACCGGTATTTACACTAGGATGTTGTTAACTGGAACAACCATTTTAATAATAGCTTTTAATAGCACATGATCTAGTGTTTGGTTAGTTAGTTTAATACGAATACAGCCATGGTCTTTGTTTACTAATACTTTTCATTTGGTGTTTGCTCCTTAATGTACTGCTGTAGACTCGTGGGATAGCTAGTTTAGCTATTTTGAACAATTGAATTGGCTACACCAAGCTGAATCCAGATTAATACCGCCTGTCACGGACATTGATAATGTACTCACTCTATGTTTTAATAAGCGTCTGGTGCATGCACCTTGATAATTATCGAAGGCTTAAACAGTTTCCCTCATGTATATGCAATTTCTACATTTGTCACAATTATTTCAACTCTATTCAATACTTATACTATCATTTAGAGATGTTTTTATCTTTTGGTCTTGACAACTTCAAATTCGTCTGCGGCAGATTTATTGTATGTGGGAAAGGGTAAATTATAAACAAAATAAACCACATGCTGGGTATGCAGTGTGAGCATTGACCATATATGCATGTATCTGAAAGATCTAAAGGCTTTATCGGATATTTAAAGCAGTACCAACCAGTATTTATGTTTTCTTATTTGTTGTTGACCTATGTTTATACAAATGGATCCAATTAAAAAAGGGACGCATCTTTGGTAAACTATAACAAATCGGATTCGCTGCACTGTATATTTGACACAGTACCACGATTTAATTAAAATGTATCCCACTCTCTTTGTCTATATCTTATTTTGTGGAAGACAGTGGTACAGCATGCCTCTTGTACCAAAAGTCCCGTGATGCGCGGGTTCTGCATTTGAGATTTTTCCACACAAACGGCGCGAGTACTGGTTAAGTTTCTAGGAAGCAGACATCGAGCGTGATTAATATAAGCTTAAGGCTTGTTTCGCAATCGATGTTAAAAGAGTAAGTTTAAACCTTTATATCCTATTGCATAATTCCAAACAGGATTGTACATGTAGTGCAGCATAAACCCGATATTTGAATTATAACATATCATACCATTTCACCCATTGTGACCAGGCCCCCTTCTGCCATAAACATATACGTAACACCTTTTTATTTCCTAGTATTGTGTATAATTATGTTATACGAAATTGCAGTGGTGCAAATTTTGAACACCGAATTTACGAAATATTTTTAATAATGTCAGTCTGAGAAAGCTCATTTTCATCTATGGCATTCTTTGTATAACCATCCAATTACTGTAAAAATAATCGGACGGTTTAAACAACAAGGTCATTGATGAAAATGAGAATTTGTATGAAAATTGGTTAGTTTGAAGAATTTTTTGTCAGTCAGGATTGAAGATTTTTGCGAAGACTGCCGACATTTCTACAATATAATGTAAGGCCTACTTACCAACACTTTAGACGATCGATTGGAGTTGTTTCTAATTAAATATTTCAACAGATACGTCTGTAGTCGTCATTATTCAGGATACAGTGTATTTAAGGCTTTAAACGTCAATGTTGTCGTTATGTCTGTAAAGCGCTTGACTGTAAATGGCGTGCGTCTAGTTCACCTTGATAAGTTCGGTACAGGCACGTTCCATATTCGGCTATTTTGACGAACGAGAACAAAATACTTCATTCTCAGTTCGACGCATTTTTCGCTTTTTCTTTAAAATGTTTGTTCACACGAACTTACGCAGTTCTTTTTTTACCTTAATTATCGATTTAAAATTAAAAATGATAGACTAGACGACAATACTTTTCAATCTGTGTTTTACGTCTGACAGACCGCGTTTTAAACATAACCAAAATGGTGGCCCCCATGGATTTTGCCAGTTTCATTTCAGAAAGATTCATGGGTTATTGAAAAAAAAAATCTCACACATGTTACCTTTAATCGAAAAAAAACCATTTATGGGGGGGGGGGGGGGTTCTTTGTAATAATATCTTCATCTAAAGATATTTTCCATATTTTTGTTTAGATGTTTACAAAGTCGTCTTTAGCATACTTGTTGTATGTTCGAACGTGTTTATTGTCAAAGCTGATTGCATGTACGCGAACTGATAAGTGTTTATTGTCACAGCTAATGCATGTACACGAACTGATAAGGGTTTATTGTCACAGCTGATTGCATGTACACGAACTGATACCTGTTTATTGCACAACTGAATGCATGTATTCGAACTGATAAGTCAGATTTGATAATAATTCGAATCGGCTAATGTAAATATTATCGGAAGCCTCATAATATGTGTATAGGTCCAACAGGTCAGTTATCAATGAATGTCATTTATAGCGTATTTAACATCTATAAAACCTAATGCTTTTCTCAATAACTTCAAAATGAATTTATAGATTAGAACAGAATTTGGGGTACTTGTTATTTTACCAATTCCACGGAGAAAATTGTGTTTGCTTTTTTATTCCTTTGTGATAAAGACATGTCTGTCTGTCTGTCTGTTTGTTTGAAATTTGGTGAACAGGTGATATAGGTCCTCACTCAGGGTGTGCGCGTTTGAGTTTCGTTGTTAAGGACGCACCCGTTGATATGCATGTAGCAGAAAACCGCTTTAAAAAACCCAAACCATTTTTCTATCTTCTCATACAGTTTTGAATGTCGAGAGTTGAAATGTCGGTTATAAATACTTCGAGATATTTAGAAAAAGACGTATCCGTTACGATGTTTGATTTAAGCCTTTGCTTCCAAATGGTAGCCTTTCAAAGATAGGGTATCTATTTTACCTCATAATAGAGTTATTGCCCTTTGTTACTTTTCCTTGTCCGTACAATAACTTAAAAACTACGAAATGGAATCTAATAAAACTTCATACAATGGTAGAGCGCAATGAGAGGAAGTGCAGTGTACAAGAACCATAACTCTATTTTACCTAATTGAAGAGTTATAGCCCTTCGTTAGGTATCTATTTTACCTCATAATAGAGTTATTGCCCTTTGTTACTTTTCCTTGTCCGTACAATAACTTAAAAACTACGAAATGGAATCTAATAAAACTTCATACAATGGTAGAGCGCAATGAGAGGAAGTGCAGTGTACAAGAACCATAACTCTATTTTACCTAATTGAAGAGTTATAGCCCTTCGTTAGCCCTCGTACGTAGGATAACTTTAAAACTGCAAGATGGAATTTAATAAAACTTCATGCGATGATACAACACATTGTAAGGAAGTGCAGTGTACAGGAACAATCATTCAATTATACCTAATTATAGAGCAATTGCCCTTTGTTACTTTTTTTTTTTTGTCCTGAGAATAACTTAATAACTACGAAATAGAATCTGATAAAACTTTCATACTTTTTCTTGTGCGTAGAATAACTTTAAAACTAAAAGATGAAATTTAATAAAACTTCATACGATGATGCAACACGTTGAGAGAAAGTGCAGTGTACAATAACCATAACTCTATTTTACCTATTTACAGAGTAATTGCCTTTTCTTACTTTTCTTGTGCGTAGAAAAAACTTTAAAAATACTAGATGGAATCTAATAAAACTTCATACAATGGTAAAGCACAATGAGAGGAAGTACAGTGTACAGGAACCATATATATATGCAAAGGCACATCCCACGTCGCCTACCGGCTTGTTATTCTAATTTGGTTCTTTAAATAGATGATTTGTTTATATGTGTGTCTAAATATGGTATCAAACCATATGCTTAGTACTCATTGTTTAATCTTTTCTCTGTTCAATACTACAAGGTAACTCCACCGTACGTAAGGTCAAAATTGGTTTGTTTTATTGGGGTTTTATGTCGCTTTCAACATTATTTCAGTTATATCACGACGAGTTCACTAATTCATGATCCATGGGTAAACAAAACAGTCTAGACAATGTGCCTTGCCCAATGCCACCACCATGCCATGACTGGGGATCGCACCCGGGACGCTAACCACTCTACCATGGCGGATTCCTCGGAAGGTCAAACACTGTTAAACATAGCATTAAGTTAAATAGACAAATTGAAAGCATTATAATTAAGTTGAATGGTTTTGTATGCCCTATACCTGTGTCACGCGTCGTGTTTTTGAAAAACTCGACACCCCTCTGTTAATAATAATGTTTTAGTCTTGATAATGTTCACATTAGCAAATTCAAGTTACACGAGCGTCGTTCACTTTTCAATATTGGCTTAAATTATATGTGGGAAAGGAGCCATTCTTCTGGGCAGAATGTTGTGTTAATCGCTGGTAAAAAAAGAAGACAGTAAAACACGTGGTTAAATAAACTGGCCGCGTTGATTCAATGTTACTAAACAACTGTAAAAGTCAATAAATAAATCAATCAAGCAATACATAATAACATCTCTGAAATAAACACTTAACTATAACTGTGGCGTTATTTTTATTATTTTAACAATTGGCCACATGTAGATAGATTTTGTGAAAAAGGAGAAATTCTTTAACCATTTCCCACTTCTAGTCGCCTTTTGACAAAACGTGGGACACTCGTCTGTTGTAGAGGCATCAGAAAGCGTCTGTATATGGGACGTACGTCTGTTGTAGAGGCGTCAGAAAGCGTCTGTATATGGGACGTACGTCTGTTGTAGAGTCGTCAGAAAGCGTTTGTATGTGGGACGTACGTCTGTTGTAAAGGCGTCAGAAAGCGTCTGTATGTGGGACGTACGTCTGTTTCAGAGGAGTCAGAAAGTGTCTGTATGTGGGACACACGTCTGTTGTTAAGGGGCCAGAAAGCGTCTGTATGTGGTACACACGTCTGTTGTTAAGGGACCAGAAAGCGTCTGTATGTGGTACACACGTCTGTTGTGGAGAAGTCAGAAAGTATATGTATGTGGGACGTACGTCTGTTGTTAAGGGGCCAGAAAGCGTCTGTATGTGGTACACACGTCTGTTGTTAAGGGGCCAGAAAGCGTCTGTATGTGGTACACACGTCTGTTGTTAAGGGACCAGAAAGCGTCTGTATGCGGTACACATGTCTGTTGTGGAGAAGTCAGAACGTATCTGCATGTGGGACGTTGTTGAGGGTTCAGAATACGTCTGTATGTGGGTCACATGTCTGTTGTAAAGGTGTCTGAAAGCGGCTGTATGTGGTGCACATGTCTGTTGTAAATGTGTCAGAAAGAGTCTATATGTGTGACACACGTCTGTTGTAGTGGAGTCAGAAAACGTCTGTATGTGGGTACATGTCTGTTGTAAAGGTGTCAGAAAGTGTCTGTATGTGGAGCAAATATCTGTTTTAAAGGTGTTAGAAAGCGTCTGTATGCGGGACACACGTCTGTTGTAGAGGTGACAGAAAGCGTCTGTATGTGGAGCAAATATCTGTTTTAAAGGTGTTAGAAAGCGTCTGTATGCGGGACACACGTCTGTTGTAGAGGTGACAGAAAGCGTCTGTATGTGGAGCAAATATCTGTTTTAAAGGTGTTAGAAAGCGTCTGTATGCGGGACACACGTCTGTTGTAGAGGTGACAGAAAGCGTCTGTATGTGGAGCAAATATCTGTTTTAAAGGTGTTAGAAAGTGTCTGTATGCGGGACACACGTCTGTTGTAGAGGTGACAGAAAGCGTCTGTATGTGGAGCAAATATCTCTTTTAAAGGTGTTAGAAAGCGTCTGTATGCGGGACACACGTCTGTTGTAGAGGTGACAGAAAGCGTCTGTATGTGGAGCAAATATCTGTTTTAAAGGTGTTAGAAAGCGTCTGTATGCGGGACACACGTCTGTTGTAGAGGTGACAGAAAGCGTCTGTATGTGGAGCAAATATCTGTTTTAAAGGTGTTAGAAAGCGTCTGTATGCGGGACACACGTCTGTTGTAGTTGAGTCAGAAAGCATCTGTATGTGGGACGCACGTCTGTTGTGGAGAAATCAGAAAGTATCTGCATGTGGGACGTTGTTGAGGGTTCAGAAAACGTCTGGATGTTGGCGAACGTCTATCGAAGATGCGTCAAAAAGCGTCTGCATGTAAGGAAAACGTCTGTTAAAGAGGGGTCAGAAATCGTCTGTATGTGGGATGTTGTTGATGGGTCAGAAAGTGTTTGTATGAGGGACGTTGTTGAGGGGTCAGAAAAGGTCTGTATATGGGACGTTGTTGAGGGGTCAGAAAGCGTCTGTATGTGGGACGTTGTTGAGGGGTCAGAAAACCTCTCTATGTTGGACACACGTCTGTCGTAGAGGCGTCAAAAAGCGTCTGTATGTGGGACGTTGTTGAGGGGTCAGAACGCTTTTGTTTGTGGGACACACGTCTGTTGTTAAGGGGTCAGAAGGCGTGTGTATGTGGGACGTACGTCTGTTAAAGAAGGGTCAGAAAGCGTCTGTTTGTGGGACACACGTCTGTTGTAGAGGGTCAGAAAGCGTATGTATGTGGGACGTACGTCTGTTGTAGAGGGTCAGAAAGCGTATGTATGTGGGGTACACGTATGTTCTAGAGGGGTCATAAAGCGTCTGTATATGGGACGTACGTCTGTTAAAAAGGGGTCAGAAAGAGTCTGTATGTGGGACGTACGTTGGTTGTAGAGGGTCAAAAAGCGTCTGTATGTGGGACGTACGTCTGTTGTAGAGGGTCAGAAAGCGTCTGTTTGTGGGACGTACGTTGGTTGTAGAGGGTCAAAAAGCGTCTGTATGTGGGACGTACGTCTGTTGTAGAGGGTCAGAAAGCGTCTGTATGTGGGACGTAAGTCTGTTGTAGAGGGTCAGAAAGCGTCTGTATATGGGACGTACGTCGGTTGTAGAGGGTCATAAAGCGTCTGTATGTGGGACGTACGTCTGTTGGACAATGTTGTTTTTTTTACAGATTCTGCATGGTTTTGTCGCTAATGTATATAACCCTTTCCGCTGTAAACGGGTTTAATTTCTTTCAACAAGAAATTCCCAACGGTGACCGAATACCCCATCCATGCATTACGGGCTCAATATGGCAAGGGGTTGGACATCAAGCCTCGGGCGGAGGAGGGCCGAGAAATCCATTTGGATTGGCTTTTTACGACAATGGAAAAGTATGTACACATTTTTAATATGATATTTTAATCTTTTCACTGCCAGATGCAATCAAAGGATTTTGCAAATAATGCAGATTCATATGAGGCAGCTGCCTCTCCTGAAATCTGTTTGCAACTTAGACCATACATTTTTCTGCGATAGCTGATTAACGTGGGTTTTGACCTAGATGATAAACAAATGATCTATATTGTAGACCAATCAAATGTTGTATTGAATGAATAATGTCGAAGAAATAAAGGAAATGAAACGTTCTGATTGGTTCATAGTCAAGTTTGTGATCCTACGAGAGGCACTTATAAGGTGAAGTTTTAAAATGAAATGTTCTGCATACTAACCTTTAATTGTTTTCCTTGAAAAATAAATTTCAGTGAAAAAAATCAGTGAAAACGTATGAAATATAATATTAATTATTTTTGAAACATGATAAGTTTTCAGTTATTAATCGTCAATTGAAATGTATACACCTCTTGGGAGCCTCGCGTAATCTCCAGTCATGTGACGCGGTATTCTCGGCCTTGATAATCTATTCATAGAAACTGAAGCTGGATGGAGATTGCCAATTAGCCTTTGGTAAACACATAAATTATTGTTATGATTTAGTAGTTGATACTGGGATAAAGATATAAACAAGTTGATTCCATCCTTTCCGTTAGTATTTGATAATTTCTGAGAGTTAACATAATGTTGGCTGACACGTGGTTCTAAAAAGAAAAGGATAAACAAAAAACGCGCAAGCTACACTCGATTACCGATTATATATATTTTACAGAACAATGTTCTAATCGAACAATGTTCCACCTGGTTCACGATTATAATGCATTACCAATTCAAAGAGCTGTCGAAATATTAGATATGCAACATTATTGCGCAAATTTTATAATTCATGAAAAATTACTGATTGTTTTGATATAACAATGTTGTCTGGTACACCGTGTGTTATAGTAAATAAGTTCGTATGGCAAGAATCAACAATGTAGTCTGGTACCCGGCATGCTTTAGCAAAGTAGTTCGTCTGGCATGTACCAAAAATGTTGTCTGGTACCCGGTGTGCTATAATAAATAAGTCCGTCTAGCAAGAAGTTCGTCTGACATGTACCAACAATGTTGTCTGGTACCCGGTGTGCTACAGTAAATTAGTTCGTCTGGCATAAACCAACAACTGGGACTAGATTCGCCAACTTCAATATAACTATCGCATATAAAGTATATGTGTAAATATACCATTGATTTTTGTCAAATATCCAGCAAACCTATACAACTTGGTGTTTAGAATCAATGCATAACTAATAAAGCAAACAACTTTCGACAGTTTTAAAGATTAAACCTGTTGGTCCACAAAAGGGTTGATTCTATAGCCCTATACTTGCTCCACCTTGTCATAAGGGCGCCATCGCCATTATTGGTTTATGTCTGACCATATACTGTCAGGGAAGGGGCAAATAACTCCAGACTGATTAGATAAAGGTTTTTACTAACGATGCATGTTTTATGCAGGTCTGGAATAGAACAGTGTGTATGCTGGACTCTGACGGTGATGGAAAGTCCAACGGACAAGAGCTGGGCGATCCGGACTGCACATGGACACCCGGCTCTACGCCAGCTCGAACCAACGACCTTTCCCATCCAGGTAGCGTACCTTAACCGTCAAGCTAATACTGAAATTCGAAATATTTTGAGAGATAATAAAATATATTATTCCTACTCAATCAAAGATAATGTTGTTTCCAAGTTTCACACAGAAACAAACAAGTTTCCTCTATTTTCTTTATTTAATGGGCAACATTTTGAATATTATTTTCACCTAAATCAATTACACAAGGTAAAAATAATATTCAAAATGTTGCCAACATAAACGACGTCACCACAAACGTCAATATCACATGATTGGTAATTTTATTGAGTTTTATCTTATTGATGTTTTCTAGTTTCCAATACCTAGACGTTATAATAGTTATTTTATTACAATCGTTTAGTATTTCTATTATTGCAGGTATCTGTGACCCCTACAATTCAGAAGAATGTAAACAAAGGAATAGTTTTGTGAAATGCGAATCTTTCGAATGTCCCGCGATAGATGAAGCTGGTAAGAAATTTTGCTTGAATTACCACAGTTAGTTTTTACCCTTTCCCACATACAGACGCTTTCTTACAGCTCTACAGTAGAGGACTTTTGAAAATATTATGGCAAAAGGAGAAATTGCTCTTGATGAAACTTTTTTCATGCTCTTTTGAATTAGTTTTTGAAACTTTTTCGGTAATTAAACTTTCATTTATAGAGAGTTATCCATACTTTTGCCTAGACGTTTTCTAAATCGCCGGCTGTATATTTGTAGTATGAGGGAAAGGGTTAAGGAAATATATGTGTGTCATTTGAAGACCCATAATCGTATACTCAGTTTCCGTTCGTTAAAATGCCCGTATGTATGGGAATGAATTTATAATATAGTTGAAAACGTTGTTTCAAAAGGAGAACTTTCTCATTATGAGCGGTGTGTGTCTGTTGAGCCTGACACTTGGAGGAGATGGGCAGACGTGCAATATGAATAGCAGACATCATTCAGGCGTTTTGGTGTCATGGAAGGGTGTGAGACACGCAGAAGATCTCGCGTAAATTTGTAAAAATTGTATTTGTTTGTTTCTTAGACAATACAATACTCAGTAGTAATCAAATGGAAAAACGCAACGCGACTTTTTGATATACGATGCGATACTCATTTATGTCACACTAGCAAGTTGTGGTCTTAATGCATCTGCGTACACTGGAAGCCTTTTCGAGACTGTGCATCAGCCACACTATGAACAGCACAGTCAGTGTCCGTAGATACACGTTATGTAGTCCTAGGTAGAACACAGTGGTGCAGAGGAAGGGAGTCGGCTGTTCGTACCAAAGGTCCCGGGTTCGAATACCGTGATGGGCGTGTTCTGCTTTTCGGGATTTTTTCACACAAACGGCGCGAGTAGTGGTCATGTCTCCAGGACGCAGACATCGAGCGTGATTAATATAAGCTGAAAGCTTGTTTCGCAATCGATGTAAAATAAATAAGTTTAAACTTAACTTGTCCAAGGCGTAAAGAGGGATAATTGTATCTGTTCCACGAGAAAACCAACATTATAGACTCTGCGTAATGTATCGACCCAGATCAGTCTGCGAAGGCCACACAGGCTAATCCAGGCCTATACATTCCGTCTCAGGGGATACAGGTATAGAGAAGTGATTATTGAAATAGAAAATCCACACCATGCGAAAAGTTTCTATCCGAGTTATCCTTCACGGCATCCTTAGGATGATCCGGGTTGATACTTTACGCAGAGTCCACAATGTTGGTTTTCTCTGAACTGCTCCAATAGTTACACGCTAGTTCAACTTCATATGATCCCGTTACGGAGTGTCTCCAAGGAAAGACGGGGGAGTCAAATTTAGACCTTTAATCTTAGAATCTGTCTTCGCAAATCAAGGCTGCTTCGCAAATTAAATTCCTGTATATGTGATAACTTGCAATAGAGATGTAAATATTGTGACAGAAGGTGAAGTAATGAAATGGTATTGTTAAAACTTTTGGTCTTTAAGCATCAACACAATCTGACCAGCGCCCTTGTATTCTTCTACCGTAATTTAATCCAGGATGTATATTATGGTATGAAAATTAGAGCTATACTACTCACCCTGGCGTCGGCGTCCGCGTCACACATTGGTTAAGGTTTTCCACGCAAGTACTTAAATACTACATGTATTGCATTGAAACTTTCTACAACCCTAACCAACTGTCACACATATATGTAAATTATCAAGTTAGATAACTCTTTCCTGCATATTATGCAAGTTATGGCCCTTTTTTTACTTAGAAGTTCTGGTTAAGGTTTTGCGTGCAACTAAATTAATAGTCTATATATCATTATGTACTTGATGCATTGCATTGAAACTGTACACAACCCTTCCCAATTTCACAACTATATACACAACCAATTAAGATAACTATCCTACATATGAATCAAATTGTTGCCCTTTTTTACTTAGAAATTATGGTTAAAGACTTGCGTGCAACTACATTAAGATTCCATATTTTAGAAACTACTTTATGCATTCCATTGAAACATTCTACAACCCTACCCAACCACCACATCTATGAAAATAATCAGGTAAGACAACTTTATCCTGCATATAATGCAAATTATTACCCTTTAAGAAATCCTGGTTTAAGTTTTGCATGCAACTACATTATGGTCCATATCTCAGTAACTTATTCGAGTCCTCCTCTTGTTATATTATAATATACACAGAGTCTCCAAGGCCCTCTTTCCAAATGACTATACCGATATCTTTTTTTGTCAATTTTCAGGTACTATCAAACATTCTGTTCGATTCCCTACGACCATCGTACCGCCGCAGGTGACCACCTATCAGTGCATGCTGTTTGAGTTCCCAATGGACGCCAGTTACCACATGGTCGCCAACACGCCCATAATAGACAATTGGGATGTAATGCATCATATAGTTATGTACGGATGCAGCGATGATGGTAACATTTATGATTTATTACAACTCTTACTCCTACTACTACGACAATGACTACTAATACTATTACTACTACTACTACTACTTCTACTACTACTAATACATTTACTACTACTGCCATATTTACTACTTCTAATGTTACTACTACAACTACTACTACTAGTACTACTACAATTTCTACTTCTACTACTTCTACTACTACTACTACAACTACTACTACAATTACTTCTACTACTATTACTTCTTCTACTATTACTTCTACTAATACTACTGCTACTACTACTACTACAACTACTACTACTACTACTACTTCTACTACTACTACTACTATTACTACTTCTACTACTACTTATACTACTACTACTACTACTACAACAACTACTACTACTTCTACTACTACTACTACTACTACTACTACTACTACTACTACTACTACTACTACTACTATTACTACTACTACTACTACTACTACCACGCTTACTTCTATTACTACTACTACTACTACTACTACTACTACTACTTCTGCTATAACTACTAGTACTACTACTACTACTACTACTACTACTACTACTACTACTACTACTACTATTACTACTACTACTACCACTACTACTACTACTACTACTACTACTACTACTACTACTACTACTACTACTACTACTACTACTACTACTACCACTACTACTACTGCTACTACTACTACTACTACTACTACTACTACTACTACAACTACTACTTCTACTACTACTACTGCCAATACTTCTATTACTACAACTAATACTACCACACTTACTACTACTACTACTTCTAAATGAACTACTACTACTACGACCACTACAACTAATATTACTACTACTACTACTACTGTTTTTACTACTACTACTACTACTACTACTACTACTACTACTACTACTACTACTGCTACTACTTCTACTACTTCTTCTACTTCTACTTCTACTACTACTTATACTACTACCACTGCTACTACTAGTACTTTTACAACTACTTCTACTGCAGTTACTTATTACTACTACAACTATTACTATCATTTCTACTGAAAAACCCTACTAATTAGAATAGAAACCTGATCAACAAGTTAATTATATTGCTTTCATTGTTTCAGTTGCTTTTAAAAACAGCGAGATCAACAGCACATACGAGTGTTTCATGGGAGATAAGAGTGGTTGTAATGACGTCATAGCGGTATGGGCGTTAGGTATAAACGGTTACTGCTTTCCCCCACAAGCAGCTCTTAGGGTTGGTAAGGGAGGATATAAACGGGCGGTAATAGAGGTATGTCATCTAGCTTATGTGTCCAACTACTACTACAACTACTACTACTACTACGACAACAATTACTAATACTACTACTACTGCCACTACTACTACTACGACTACTACTACTACTTCTACTACTACTACTACTACTAGTACTATTACTACTACTACTACTACTACTACTACTACTACTACTACTACTGCTACTACTACTACTACTACTACTACTACTACTATTACTACTAATACTACTACTATTACTACTACTGCTACTAATACTACTACTACTACTACTACTAATACTATTACTACTACTACTACTACTTCTACTACTACTACTACTACTACTACTAATGATAAATTCATTGCTGTGAAAAGGAAACGGATTGTGTCATACTATGTAGGAAACATAGACCCCGATGTCAGTGATAACGACATATATCAGTATTTAACAGATAGCGTTGTAAAATGTACATATATAAACATGTTTTATGGTCGATACGGATCTGCGGCTAAAATCAACATTCCAGAAAACTGCTCAAGCCAAGTCGAAGACGACGAGTTTTGGCCTCCGGATTTGACTATTTGTAAATGGCAAAGTAAAGCCGAAATGGAAAAGGAACGAACAAATAGACGATATGTGAAACGAAACACGTCAAATAAAAGACGTACTAGATACGATACACACCGTGAAAACGACTATAACGACGACTACAACAAAAACAATTATGAAAATGAAAATAATTCACAGTCACAGAGTGTATATAATGATTACAACGATTGGAATGAAAACATCGACAGCGGGGCAAGTAGTAATACTGAAGCTTACTAACCTGTTTAGACGATATAATTAATCATTGATAATGTATAAGTACGCTATTTTATATCTTACATTTATGACTTTAAACCTTATGTGTTGGAATGCGCGTGGCATTATGTCATCAGCATTTGCCCTTTCGGAATTTCTAGATGAAAACAGTGTAGACATTTCAGTGATTGTAGAACACAAACTCATGCCACATTCTCTCTATTTTATGAACTCAATAAACAGTAGATACGATGTTTTCTCCATAGCGGACACTTCGATTGACCAATATGGACCACTGAAGTGTGGTAAAGGAGGAGTGTTTATTCTTTTTAAGAAGTGTCTCAGCCAGAATATTAGTAAAGTAGACTGCTTTCAAAACGAACGTATACTGGCCATCAAAATTGATAGAAAATTGTGTACACCCATCTATATAATAGGTGTATACATGCCAGCAGATAGTTGCATTGATAAATATGCAGAAACGTTGTATTGTCTGAGTGCAATTACACACAGTTGTTCAGAAAACGGCAACGTTATCCTTTTAGGAGACTTTAATGCAAAATTATTGTCATATGTACAAACTAAGAATAACGGGCACCAATCGGAAAAGGATGGGTTATTCAGTGACTTTCTGTCCGATTCAGGATTAGTATCCCTTTGTAATACCCCATTGTTTCCAAACATTGAATATACCTATATAAAAACCCGGGCAATTATCGATCATATACTTGTCGAAACGTCGTTCATTAAGAAATGCAAGGACATTGTAACAATATCCGAAAAAGAAGTAATTACGTCTGACCATTTACCCTTAATCGCTAAAATCGAACTGCCGCAATTGTCGGAACAAGCCCAACAATACCAACACAGCGAAAGAGTCGCATGGAATAAATGTACAGATGATATCATAGAATAATATCACAAAAAACTGGAGGATAGCCTCTTGACCGATATTATACATAGCTATACTACTCCAAACCAATTATCGGATTACATCGTAGCAGCGATTAACAATGCATCACTCGAAACCCTTCCTAAACGCAAATTTAATAGACACGCGAAACCATATTGGACTGCCGAAGTAAAGGCGGCTCACACTTACTCGCGAGACAAACGCAAAATATGGTTAATTGAAGGGAGACCACGTGGTATGTATTATCCCTCATATTTTAATTATAAGGCGGCCAAACGAGAATTCAGAAAAATCCAACGTATAGCATCGAATAATTACATAAACAATATTTTCCGAGAACTCGAACGATGTTCTCAGCTAGACTCTCGTCTATTTTGGAATTTAATGAAACGTCATAAGAAAACACCCCGTCAACACACATCAGAAATAATATATAAAGATATTAACTATAAAGCTGAAAATGTCATAAGCGGGTTTGAAAAATACTTTACTGATATATTTGATACCCACGCGTTAAATCCCAAAAGTAAACTTGAAATAGAAGTCGATGAAAAGCTGGAAAATTATGCTAGACTAAATCCTACTACAATAACGCTCTCACAAACAGTAGAACGCGAGTTCACATGTGACGAGGTTAAAAAGGCTTTAGTTGACCTTAAACGTGGGAAAAGTCCATCTCATGACAACATCACTAATGAACATATTATATATGGTAAAACACCAATAGTGCATGCCTTGGTAGAGCTCTTTAACTCTATTCTACGCTTTGAAAGTACACCCGACTCCTGGCGTAATAGTTACATAGTACCGATCTACAAAGGCTCCGGAAAGCCAAAAAATGACCCTACTAGCTATAGGCCAATTTCACTGATACCGTCATTCTGCAAAATCTTTGAGAAGATATTGGTAGATAGAATGCATTCTTTATTATTATGTAATAAAACCATATTTCCATCTCCACAGCAACAAGGGTTTCAAAAAGGGCTAAGTTGTATTACAGCCGCGTTTTGTCTAGGAAACTATTAACGAACTCGCGGATCTACATAGTAAAGCATTCGTGGCTTTCATTGACTTTAAATGTGCCTTTGATAGCGTATGACACAATGCGCTATTTTATAAACTCCATAATCTAGGAATAGTTGGAAAAGTATGGAGGATAATAAGGGATTCCTATACAAACTTGAATTGCTTTGTCATGGCAAATGGCAATAAATCACTCCCAGTCCCGGTAAAACGCGGCGTTCGTCAGGAAGGGATCGCTTCCATATTTTATTATCTTGTCTTTATAAATGACTTACTTAAAGAACTTGAAAATTCAGAGTATAGCCTACGTCTCTATTCGCCAATCCATGCTATATGTGGAAATCTTGCGTTTGCTGATGATTTATCTGTAATTGCATTAACGCCTATGCATCTGCAAAATTTGCTTGACATTGTGTACAGGTATTCCTTTAGATGGAAATACGAAGTAAATTGCAAGAAATCCAATGTCGTTGTATTTAACAATAACAAAATGAAAAATGCCCCTGTCAAGTTTTTACTTGGAGAATCCTACATTCACGAAATTGACAGTGTTGTACATATCAGAATTCGACAGAATGGATCTCTAAAATTAACAAATCGCATTTCAGAACGCTGTCAGAAAGCAAAAAATGCCTTTTATGCAATGGCTGATCTTGGTATGAGACCTAATGCATTAAATCCATTAACTTCTGTCAATCATTATCCCAATAGCCTTGTATGGGTGTGAGCTATGGAGTAATATAACAAGTTGCGACGTACTCAAGCTCAACCGTTTGCAACATTTTATTGTAAAAACTATTCAGGGCTTTAATATCAGAACAAGGTCTGATATGTGCGAATCAATGCTTGGAATTAAGCGAATCACATCATTGATTGACAAAAAGAAGTTAATATTCCTGCACACAATCTTGATCCTTGAGAATAGCTCTCTTTGCAAAAAGATTTTCATGAGAAAATTTATGCAATTCGTATATAACCCGACAAAATCAATACGTGGTTACATTCCAGATATATGTTCATTGTTGAATAAATACAACTTGAATTTTCTTATGAATATGTATGTAAATGACGGTTGCTTCCTGCCACATAAACCAGTATGGAAGCAATGTATCAATAATGCTGTTGACCAGAAACAAATGAGTGGTTAATGAGGATGCAATCGACTGATTTCGTCAGGTTCAGTCGATTGCATACATCAATCACAGCCTGCAACCTGTATAATCTCTATGGTACAAGAATAGCTGCACATAAAATAGCCTTTATGGCTAAATTGTGGGTGACTGTTGCTTCAGAAAAACCTTCGTCATGTGGTCTGTGTGGCCGTATACATTTAGATGTTATCAAACATAGAATAACAGAATGTAGCGCAACATATGATAAGAAACGATTATTTCTTAATGGCATATACACCAATATTGGCCATGAAGTATATACTGAGCTAATGCTTGCAACCAGTGAAACGTTTTTGATGATGGTTTTAGGTGCAAGCCCTACATCAGTCACCACTGATTCAGAGTATTACTTTCGCTGCGAAGCTATATTATTCGCATACAAATGTTTCAACGGCCCATCTTAGACGATACAATGACTCTGTGTATGTGTGAATACGTGGGTATTTGTGTATATGTGTGTGTGAATATGTATATGTATATGTATGTGTATATATGTGTGTGTGTGTGTGTGTGTGTAAATATATGCATATATACATATTGTGACTATTTACAATCTGAGTACTATTATGTAAAGATTGATTTTCAATTTCCATATCATTTTATGTATAGAAACTAGTCCAATTACTTGTTAACAGTTGATATAATGAATGTATTCAATTAATCTCCGAACGGAGGAAATAAAGAGAATGAATGAATGAATACTACTACTAATCAACGATACAGGAGAGAGAGAAAGGTAACTATTCTGTAGTTCAGTTTGACAAACTCAATATAAATGACTCTATTTACAAATACGATGATACTACACAATCATCTGTTTACATAGGACAACGTAGTAGGCGACACAATTCCCGTGCTTCCACAGAAGGTAGAGGTCGAATTGGCGGGCATTCATTGGATATCGAAAACGAGGGCAATCGACACGTGAATACAAATGAACCTACAAATGAACCACGCTTTTCTCAAGAACCACTGACAAACGAGCGGGTTCCATAGGATTCAGGCCAAGGCCCGGAAGATATTTTTAGAATTGTCACATGGAATGTACAAGGTTTAAATAAACATGTAAATAATATATACTAACGGAAATTAAAAAACTGTGAATCGGGAAAATGTTTGTAATTCTTTTATTTCATAACATGGTACATATTTTAAACAACATAATAGTTTATCAATCTATCCTTTACATAATCACAAAAAACAATCACCAAAAATGTTACTCATTTAATCTTAGCATCGCGTCAAAGACTGGTGGGGTGAAATCCAAAGTCACAAACTCAATAATGCATTGATGACTGCACGTAACCTTCGTCTCATAGACCCAACTAATGTTGCAAATATTGGTTGTGACTCGTCTGTGAAGAGTAATATATACTAACGGAAATTAAAAAACTGTGAATCGGGAAAATGTTTGTAATTTTTTTATTTCATAACATGGTACATATTTTAAACAACATAATAGTTTATCAATCTATCCTTTACATAATCACAAAAAAAAAATCACCAAAAATGTTACTCATTTAATCTTGGCATCGCGTCAAAGACTGGTGGGGTGAAATCCAAAGTCACAAACTCAATAATGCATTGATGACTGCACGTAACCTTCGTCTCATAGACCCAACTAATATTGCAAATATTGGTTGTGACTCGTCTGTGAAGAGTATTTCCCCCCCCCCCCCCCCCATAGTCTACGGGTAAACCGTAGGCGAATTCGACACCATCATAGGCGTGCAACACGGTGACGTCTTGTCAAAACTGGACGTATTGCAGGACGTCGCGGGCGTATGTTGACGGCACGCAAACGGTTCCGAACAGTTCTCGGATTAATTATTTGGTGTCCAGGAATAGTTCTAGCCGTCAAACTTGCAGATTGGAAACGGTTATGAAGATGAGTGAGCCGAATATGGTTGTCTTGTAGACGTGACGTCACACGCGGTGCCCCAGGTCGAGGGTAGTCCCGAGTACTGCCAGTGTGCTGGTAACGTCTATACCAGAGAACTTATAGTGTTCTTATGCACACCAAATTGTTGAGCGACCTCGTTTTGATGCCTTCCAGCTTGCAGCATCCCGATGGCACGCAAACGCTGATTTTCGGTAAGCCGTGGTATCGTAACAATCCAACACAACAAAACATTTCGATGTTTTTCCGATTGATTGAATCTTTAACAAATGTTTAATGCTTTTAAAAGTGTAAACTTTCAACTGAGTAAAGTGCGAGACCCAATAAACATGTAAACCGACGTCGTCGGCTACTGCACGAACCGAACGTGCGATTCGAGCGAAAAGTTGTGCACAGGTTTCGCATAGCATATTGATAACGTGTACTAAATTTTATGATAATCAGAATGGTATTTTAAAATATATTCAAATTAAAGGCATGCTCAGTTTTTAATTTCCGTTAGTATATATTTAATCGAGTACAGTCGGAGTTTGATATAGTCTTCTTGTGTGAAACTTGGAGTAAACTGTCCAAAGAATTTGATAATGTTTTGGATGGTTTTACTCATTTTTATAAGGTCAGAGTTAAAAATCCACACGCTATTCGAAATAGTTGTGGTGTAAATGTATTTATATCTCATAGATTAGTTGATCTCAATTTGATTACTCGAATATGTGCTGATTGGGATGATATTATTGTATTACACTGTAATTTTTCTTCTCTGTATGATGTTAATGATGTATTTTTTTATTTATTATATGTCTCATCAGAGAGGTCGACTATTTATGATAATGTATCAGAACCAAATGGAATACTTCAAATGCAGGACAAATTTCATGAAATAAAGTATATGTATCCATCAGCGCATGTAGTCACTGGTGATCTCAATGATAGAACAAAAGATCTGATTATATACGAAATGACGACATTTTATATGTGTTTGGTGGCGACGTGGATTATACTGCAGATTATTTTGATATGCCAAGAAATAATAAGGACTGCTACAGGTTTAACAATTTTGGTAAATCTTTAACAGACTTTTGTAGATCACACGATATGCACATCATGAACGGTCGGCTCTTTGATGATAATGAGGGATATTATACATGTCTTTCAAATGATGGTAGAAGTGTTGTAGATTATTTCATAA